>JAHWFO010060128.1:6729-64880 GCA_023313115.1 Rhysida immarginata
AAAGAATTTAATCCGTAACTGGAGTAGATAAACGTAGATTTCAATTGATGCTTTATTTTTACAATGAAGTATTTATTATAAAAGGAGTGTAATAAATTAAAAGTCATTCTGATTAAATTCATTTCTGAGATTTTATCATTTTATTAACTATGTATTATGGTTATATCCTAGAATAAATGTGTGTGTTTATATTTAAAACTTTGTTACCATGGTTACTCCAAACCTTTTTCTATTAAGCTTCTTTTTATATACCCCGGTGAACTTTCACGACTGGGTCGAACCGACACGAACCTCGGCTACCCGTTTTATTCCACAAACGGAAGGACGGCTCAGACTCTGATTAAAATTAGTGTACTTTTTTAATGGCGCAGACGACTGCATTAATTAGGGTCTGGGACCCGTACATTATTATTCCGCTTAAGCTAATGGTGGCACTAGAAAGCCGGCATTGCTCCCTCGCTAATTTGATCAGCTGGGGACATCGGACGGCTTAGCTGTCACATCTGTATGTGACATTAACAATAGATGGCGACTTCTTAATAGGGTTTTTCCACCTCGCGCTGATGGGAGCTCCCCGCTATTGTTCACAAATCCTTGTGACATCCTTGCGCCAGGCTATCGCAGTTTTACCCGCGATGAGGCTTCCTGTCCTTTCTGCTTGCTACTAGATGCTCTAGCAGTAAATAACACTTCAAGGGGAACAGGTGGGGGGAAATGAATATTGATTATTTGGTTTCGATGTCCACTAATTCCGAATAAGAACATTTCGCGTCCCTGGAGATTAAGGGGTAAATTTTGAAAATTTTAATTTTGTAGGGGTAGGATTTAGACTTCATGTGTTATTTAGAAAGTTGTAGAGCATCATGTAAAATGATGGTTTAGCAAAAAACCTGGTGAGAAAATCTCATGCCCTGCCCCCTTTAACCAGTGGGTAAAGTGAAAGGTATGGCTAGCCCATGTGGACAAAAACCATATTTATTAGAAAACAGTAGGGCCTACATTTGGAAAATTGATGAGAATGAATGAGTTGTTACCCTGAAAAGCTAATAAACTCGACCGGGATTTTCCCCCCAGGAAAAACATTATGAAATTTGAAAACTGTACATGGGAAATGGGAAATGTAAAAAATGTAAAATGTGAAATGAAAAACGGATATAGAGGTGTTCATACGGAGAAGAATTCCTCAGTTTACAGTCTTTGTAAACGTCATTGGGAAATTGTAAAATGAAAAACGAAAGTTTGGCCCATCTAACTTGATGGGAAATCAAATAAAAAAAATTTAAACAAAATGTTCAATGTGGCCGATATCGATGAAAGTGCATGTCTGCAGACGCTGCATGTGGTTATCTCTGCATACACACACCATTGCAGGGGTAACAGAGCGGACTGCGCGAATCATTCGGTTTTGCAAATCCACCAGATCTGGAGGTGGAGTGGCGTAAACCTGAGCCTTCAAATAGCCCCACAGGAAAAAAACTAGGGGTGTCAAATCTGGTGACCGTGATGGCCATGCTATTGGACCATTGGTCCCGATCCACTGGTCAGGAAACGTGGCTTGAATTAAATCCCTGGCATGGGCAGATTTATGAGCAAGGGCACCATCCTGTTGGAACCACATGTTAGGTACCATAGCTAGTGGTGAGTTGTCAAGCTCTTCAAAGACGTTTTCCCATAACAGGTTACAGTAGCGGTCTGTGGTCAAGGTACAATCAATAAATACAGGTCCAATAATTCGGTCGCCTAGTATTACACACCATACATTTACTGACCAACGTACTTGTTAGTGATGAGGTCGCACTAAATGAGGTACATCTGACCAGTGGTGGACATTCTGATGGTTGACAACTCCGTCACGAGTGAACACAGCTTCGTCGGTCCACAATACGTTTTAAGAATTCGGGATCCTGATCTATCTTCAGAAGCATGTCATTTGCGAAGTCGACCCGCTTTTTTGCATCACCTGGGTGCTGACCTTGCAGAAGGAAGTATTTGTACGGATGGAAATAGTGCTTGCGAAGAAGTCGATAAATTGTTACCATTGGTAGGTAGCAGTCCAAGCTTGCAGTTCGCAAACTTCCATTCGGATTAGCAGCTACATAGGCTAATACGTCTATCTGGACATCAGCAGTTACGTAGCGAGGTGGAGATTGGTATTTTGCACTTCTTACTAACCTTCCACTGGTACTTGTACGTTTTATTAGGCGCAGAACGGTGTTTTTATTAACTCTAGGCGCCTGAAAACGGCGGTTAAACAACATGAGGTATTCGTTTGCGGTAATTCAGCAATTTTACTATGGGACAGCTGAGGTTCTCACCTTATCAAACAAAGACAATATTTACCCTTACTCGCGTATTTTTGGAGAATATCTCGTAACAGCTCCTCTTCATAGGCTCTTTTGACTCTTCCGGAGGTGCAGAAGGAGATGATGCCGCCACCATCTCGTTCATCGTCGACTCCAACTACATCTTCGGAGCCTAGGAGGGAGAGGTCATCATCGTCTCCTTCCAAGCTCCCAGAGATAACGCCTCTTCCTCAGTCATCTCTGGATGTGTCGATGGGTGAAGACGAAGCTTCTGGTGGGGATGACGTAGGAGCAGATTCTGCCTTCTCAGTGGAGGAATTTCCACCTCTTCCTCCACCAGTGCTGTCAACATCTTCACAGCCTGCGCAGTCTACGCATACGTCGTCACCTTCCAAGATGACATCTTCTGCTGGGACCTCGCTTCCATCAGCGCAGAAACAGCAGGATCTTCTTGTGAGGACTAGGAGTCCCCGCAAGAAAAAGTCCAGGCTGGATCGTGGCAACAGGGACGAGAGACATGCAACTTCTTCATCCGAGAGAGACAGCCGCGCGAGTCACCAGCGCAGCCCTTCTTCTTCATCAGGTCGTCTGCGATCTCCGATGAGAAGATCGACGGAGCCTCCCGTATCATCTGGGAAGCCCAAGTCTCAACTGGATACAGGTCAGCAGGTGCGCCATTAAAAATCCTCAATGCAGGTCATCTCCCTGAACGTGCGTTCTCTGGGTTCCTCTTTTAAGCAATCGGTGTTGTCATCGTTCATTGCCCTGTACAGGCCGGACATCTTATTACTTCAAGAAGTAAAGCTCGCCAGTTCACAACAGTGCTACGATCTTCCGGGCCTTCGCAGTCAATATACCAACGGACAATTCTTCATCAACTCTTCGTCGCCAAATGGGAAAGGGGTTGCCTCCATTATCTTCAACCCCTCCATTCTGGTGTCGAATTGTGTATACGACTGCGAGTGCAGGGTAATTTCTTTGGACATTTCAACATCTGGTGTCAATTTCCGATTGCTTAATGTATATGCACCGTGTAGATCAGCAGAGAAACCAACGTTTTTCACAGACTTAAATAACTTTTTGTGTTCATCGTTGCCTGTGGTGATTGCTGGAGATTTGAACTGCCATCCAGACGACAACAACATCTTCTCGTCTGGTCATGTGTATTGTCTGTGCCAACAAAATGCATTGTTCGACCTATGGACACACAATCCACAGAGTAATCACATTGGGGCTACTTTCCATCAAGGGCCCACTACATCAAGATTAGACCTTTTTCTCGTCGACAATGCTTTTGTTGGTACGCCGGGTAAAATGAAGGTAATTCCATGCTCATTCTCCGACCACAGTGCCGTCATGTGGTCATGGAATCCTCCATTTTCAGCATCATCCGAAGGCTCTGCAGTCCATCGCAAGTGGTTCCTGAATGTTTCTCTGCTCGACGAAGAGGAATACCAGGGTGCGTTCGCCCAGTTCGTCGACAAACATCTTCGTAATGTGCCTCCTACGCTTGCCTCATGGTTGGAACTAAAAACTAAGATCAAACGGTTCTTTCGGAAGATTGGGTTAGATGCTGCTTGTCGCCGACGTCGTCATCTCCTCATACTACAAGAGATCCTCCGGCTCCTCCAAGTATCCCCCCAAAGGAGGAGTTCGAGATGGAGATTCGTCATGTGAAGAGTGAGATCAACGCTCTAATGATCCGGAAGGCGGCTGGCGCAGCGCTCAGAGCCAAACTTTCCTGGGCGACTGACGTCAGGAATTTATCATCTGCCGCTTTCGCCGAGGAGAGACGACGTGCCAACAAAAAACGATGTCATCGATTGGTGGTGGAAAGTGGGGAAGTGAGTTCTGACCACGACATCTTGTCAGCCTTCCACGCCCATTTTTCATCCTTTTTCGACAACCCGATCATTCCGTCAGTCGAAACGAAGCAGTGGATCGAGGCGCTAAGACCTTTTTCTGAGGATGCTGTCCTGTCTATCTCTCGTCCCTTCACCGAAGACGAAGTCAAGAAGTTCCTGTCAGTGGACGGCCGTCATCAGTCCAGCCCGGGTATGGTTGGCATACCATACTCATTCTACAATGCGACATGGAAACTTCTTGGCCCTTTCCTGGTGCAAGTGTTTAATTCGATTATTGAAGACCCGTCTTCCATCACATCGGACTTTACTGTGGGGAAAATTATCTTTCTCCCCAAGGTGCCAAATCCAGAGCTTGTTACCCAGTGGAGGCCAATAACCCTCCTTAACACCGACTACAAGGTCTTCACTGGTGTATTCCAACAAAGACTGAAATTTCTCGCCGAAGATTTCATCAATCCCGGTCAATCCTGCTCAATTCCATCGCGCAGGATGTCCGATAATCTAATTACGATTCGGTGTGTGATGGAAGAGGCGCGTGTTCGTCAGCAAACTCTTGCCGTTTTAAGCCTTGACCAGGAAAAGGCTTTCGACAAAGTGAACCACGAGTTCCTCTTTGAAGTGTTTCGTCATCTTCGTCTTCGGACTTTTGCCACAATTATTTCCGCACTGTATGTTTCGGCCGCATCATGTGTGGCGATTAATGGTTCCGTATCTGCCACCTTCAATTTGTGTAAAGGTGTCAGGCAGGGGTGCCCTCTTTCCCCCCTGTTATACATCTTTTATTTGGAACCATTATTGCAATACTTAAATCGCCACCAAGATGTTCGAGGATACGATCTGCCAGCTGCATCCATAAACATCAGGACTTTGGCGTATGCAGATGACGTAGTTCTATTTGCGTCTGACTCGTACTCCTTGGGCATCTTTAAAGAAACCTTCGACCGCTTTAGTACTTCGACGGGGAGTTCCATCAACCTCGTCAAGTCTAAAGGTATTGCTATTGGGAAGTGGACTGCGGACTATCTCAAAACCTTCCCAATAACATGGTGCGACCGAATTACAGTGTTAGGTTATGTCTTTTCTTTTCAACCGACCATGGACTCCATGCACTGGCAACAAGTGGTTGAGAAGTGCATCTCTCGCCTTGATAAAAGTCTTCGTTCTCCTACATCGATGTTTGTCAAGGTGAGATTCATTAAGACTCATGTGCTTCCAGTTTTAACATCTAAATGCCTATTCACCTTGCCTTCGTATGATCTTCTCATGAGACTCCGGAGGGCCATTGTGAACTGTGTTTGGGGGACGACTGCTAAGCGACGTCATCCATTGAGAGCAGCGTTCCTCTTTATTCCCTTAGAAAGAGGGGGGTTGGGTTTACCCGATACTAAACGATATCTTATTGCGGCCAGGTGGGCTGCCTTGATTCGGGTATTCCTTAGCCCTCCCCCTTTATGGGTGAACTTCTTTTTCCTACATCTAAGGTTTTTCTTCAAGGTGAATAGGCTTCCGTTACCTCCCTTGCTGCCAGTTATAACATATCAACATCGACCGGACTTGTATAAAGTTATTAACCTGGACTTTGAACTTTTATTACCAATGCTACGCCGTATTGATCCTCAGCAATGGGGAATGCTCCGACTTGCATGGTTCTTCCAGCAGACTGACCCTGGTGAATCGACGGACATCGTTCGACTCCTTCCCGACCGCCCGTGGGCAGCAGTCATGAAGCTTTTAAAATCTCTTGCTTTTGAAAAAACTTTATTCAACTATCAATGGCGGCTGCTGCATCATGGGTTTTATTCCCTTCAACGTCTGTTTCAGTGGAAGGTGGTCAGGTCTGCTGGTTGCTCCGTGTGCGGCGTAGCCGAGACCATTTGCCATATTTTTTACGAGTGCCCGTTCGCTATGTCGATCTGGAATCGTTTGAGGCAGCATTATGGGCTGGTACATCTTTCATATCAGTCTGTGCGCTTCCTTTTAAGCGATTCCACTGGCGAGGTATTAAAACCGGATCTAGCCGTTGCGATCGTCTTCATAAATAAAGAACTCTGGTTAACTCGTTGGAGTCGATCGCAGGGCCATCCTCTATCTACGTCGATCATATGGAGGAAAGTGGCCATTCAACTTCGTTCTTTTCTGCTCCTTGAATGGTCACGGATAGGTCCGGTTACGTTTAAAAAGCGCTATACGTCATCTAAGTGCTTATGCGAGGTCATCGGAGGAGACCAGACTTTCTTTTTCACCTTCCCGATGGCCTTCTGATGCCTCGTCAGATGTGGACGGGCCTCGTTTTTGAGGCGTTTGATTAAGTCGCGCAGCCCTTTATGGGCTGCCCGCCACTTACCGCATGTGCGCCTGGGCGCCTAGATTTAGCAGCAATTAAGATCTTCTGATTAGGCGTCCGCTGAGGCAATACCATCTGCCTCTGCTCCAACAGCAGCTCCCCAGCCTTCTCTTGAGTTCGGAGATGGCTTTCCTTTGGCAATCGAACTTAATACTTTTAGTCATCGCCAATCTTAACTTCAAATCATGAACAATTAGTTCATGTTAGTTTTTGGTATCGGACCTTAGCCGATTGTAACTCATCACTATGGCGTTTATCACCGATTACGGCCAAGTTTCTATCTTTTGAGTGTTCATGATAGACAAAGCGTTGCTGCTACTCTAGATCGTCAATTGCTTTTCCGTTGACCGAAATGCCCGTGATCAAGTTCATCTAAGATAAGTTGTGTCTCTTGGACCTTTGAAATTGTATTCTTCTGCAGTTGTTGCAAGATCGATTATTCCGTCCGTCATGGATCGTATACCTACTTTATGGATTATCTTCGCTTGATTTGACTTTATGCACATGAAATGCCAAGCAGTTTTTTTTATAGCAATGTTACGTTTGCTATGTCGGATCTGATGGACCCTTTCCACTATTTCTCAAAATCTTAGTCTCGGCTTATGTATTTTTATTTTTTTTTTTCCTTTTTTTAAATTTGTATTATCTGATTGTATTATTGATATCGATTCTTCCTGATACTTGGATATGATCCTTCTGTTTTAATCTATTATTTTAATTATTTTGTTTTCTTTTCTTTAATCCATGTTGTCGTTGCCGTCTGTCCATATTCCGCCCTCTCGTTATCCGTATGAGCCTGATTGTCCGTCCCGTCCTCCAATTTTTCCTTCTTACCATGTGTTATTGTTTCCACTGTCCGTATTTTAGTGTATATTTTGTACTTCGTCTTTAGGTTCCCAGCGGAGGAGGTCCCGAGTTTGTTGCTTACCTTTTATCTTTCTTATACCACTGTAATTCAAATATTTAATTTTTTTGTGATTACAATTTTTTTTTATCTCTGTTGTAAAAAGAGAAAGAAGACGAAAATGAGTTTTTTTTTTATTTCCGGTTTTATTTTCCTTGAGTACTTGCTGTTGATGGTCTTATTTATTTACAGTGTGGGTGGCTCTGCTTGACCTTTTGAGCTTCTAGATCTTCTCAGCGTTTCCAAGTTTCCCTCCTCCCACTCAACTGTTACTTTCTACCTTCGGCTTCTATCGGACTTTGGGTGTCGCTCCATAATGTAGACCGCCTTAGCCTTTGCATATGTGGGATCACCCAGCTTATCTTTTGTGACCATCTTGTTTTACTTCATTCAGTTCTATCCATGTTCGGTCGCAGCAATAAAGGAAAATATTTATTTGGATTTCGCTTTTTTCTATTTTGTGTTTTTTTTTCTTAGGTTTGGGTTGACTTGGGTTGCGGGTTAGTCATTATAGTATTTATTTGGGGTTAATTTTGTAGTGAAGTTTTTCTCCTGGGTTTCTCTCATTCTCCACCTTACTTGGAGGATCGCTTTTGTTCTTTCAAGTAAGCGTTTTCCTTCATCCTCGCGGTTATCTTGGGTTCTGGTAACTGTTTTCGTTTCAGTCAAGGGAAGGTTTTCTTTTGGGTTTTTTTACGCTTCACTTTTGGAGCGTTGGCTGTGCGTGCGGGTAAACGCGGTTCGCTTTTACTAGCACGCTACACCGCTTATAATCAAGACAACCCTTTTGGAAAATAGCCCCGACCCTAAATAACAGTAATTTTAACACTTCCGACAATTGGAGAGTCCAGTGGAACAATGCAAGTATCACGAATAAACCTCTTGTTCAAGATCCCACCAAAAGGTTACCTGGATTTTGTCTTCCAAGAAGATATTGGACCCAGATAAATCGTTTTCAAACAGGACAAGGTCGTTGTGCTTATTTAATGCATAAGTGGAAAATTTCTCAAAGTCCTCTCTGCACATGTGGTCAGCCACAAACAAAGCTCCACCTTGCATCTGAGTGCTCCAATTATTCTCCAGTTGGAGGACTGGAATCATTTCATGAGGCTGATGACATCACTATAAATTGGCTGAACTCTCCTAATATAAATATTTGCTTGTGTAAATATTGTATATAGGTTTTTAAATGTATCTTATCTTATCTGGTACAGAGGGTAGATTATCGCAAGCGATAATCTGCGGCACCTACTCCTACGAGGGAGTTTTGCGCCATCCCATTAATAACGACTGCTACGAGATGACAGTAGCAGTCGGGACCGACGGCTTAACGTGCCCTCCGAAGCACGGGGGGTTACATGATGGAAAAGCTGCTGGGGATAAACGAACCAGAGGCTGTCACCAACTGCTGGAACACCAGCTATGGTCAATCGGCAAATGGGTCAGACCAAAGTCCCCCAACAGCCGCGCCCCAAATAGCTGTCCCGCCAGCGGTGGCCCTCAAGCACAGGCCGTCACCCAACCAGCAGCTGGCCGCGCCTGAAGTTGCTGAACTCCATCGATTGGCGAGCCAACCGACGAGACAACCAGGCCACGGCCACCCCCAAAATGTATACCTATAATCAATTTATCATATATTTATTCGGAATTGGTTTTATTTCAGTCACCGTCATTGAACATGGAACAAGCCTTATTTCAACACGAAAACCCTGCAGCGTTTAGTGGGGTACGCAGTTTAGCAACCAAACAAATCATTCAGATAAAAACAACCGCGTGAATTGATAATTGGTGTATACATTACATAAACCCCTGCCACACTATTATCCTCATAATCGCATGCACGTACTTTCACCATTCGAGCAATTTCAAGTGGATTTGGTAAACTGCAGCAGCCTGTTAAAAGAAAACATTGGGTGTAAATTCCTTCTGACCCGGGTTGTTCCCTTAAAAACAAATTCCGGGCTCGAGCTTCAGAAAGCCTTTCAAGTTATTTCCACAATTGGTCGCGTTTCTCTTAAAGTCAATAGTAATAAGGGGAAGGAATTTATAAATAAACATGTACAAGGTTATTCTAAATGCTCGACATTATCTTCTTTGCGACAGAGTCTGCTGTGAAAGCAGCTACTGCAGAGGGTTTTAATCGTATGCTGAAATCGGGTATGTACAAGTATTTCACCTTCTCTAATAAACGCAGGTACATTGATGTCTTACCCGCTCTCGTATATAGCTACAACAATCGTTTTCACAGGTCTCCAGCCACTGTGATCGATCGCAATGCGTCTTCCTTATGGTTGAAAAAACGTGGTTATCACAATTCAGCGCCACAAATGATTCCAAAACTAAAGGTTGGTTACCCAGTAAGAATATCACGCGTTAAAAATATTTTTCAGAAAGGTTATTTACTGAACTGGATTGTTAGAGTTATCGTGAAATTCAGAAGTGCTCATGGCAACAACGAGCTTTTATATTTCCGATGTCTCGACCGTTGCGTTTTATTCATTGTTTAAATCAGCACGAGTATCTTTGTTATGGCTCATTGCATTTGTCCTTTTTTCTTGTACTATTGTGCTTTGTGTTTGAGCAAATAAAAGTTGTTATCAAGCAGATTCATGTCATTTCGAAACTTCATTTATCCATTATTTGTTGGTCCTTCGAGCCGGATTGTAGGCGCAGGCAATGACTATATATCCCGTTTGTGTAATCGGCAAACACTATGGAGACGTTCATTCGTCAATGAGGCGTAAAGAAAACATTGATGACGAAACTCGAAACTTTTGTGGCAGCCACCATGGCAAAGCAGGCTCGTGGCCTGCAAGAGGAAATCACTCTTCAAATCCAGAGATTCGATAAGCTGATGGTCTCGTTCAGCTCCATCCAGGAAAACATTGAAAAGGAGTGTGCTTCGGAGGAGTTCGACCAAAAAATTGAACACCGGCTTGAATTTGAAGAGAAATGTGTGGAACTTAAAGCAAAATTACAACGACTGTCTTCAAGGTCTTAACAGGATAGGTTAGACGATCATACTGTCACCACCAAAGCAGTAGCTTTCCCATGTGCTGTCCATCTTCCAAAAATCAATCTTTCTACGTTTGACGGTAAGCTATACAGATTGGACTTTATATTTTGATTTATTCTACGCACTTGTGCACGACAACTCTTTACTATCCAATGTACGTAGATTACATTATCTGAAGGGCTCCTTGCATGGTGAGCCATTGCGTGTGATTCAAACACTCCAAATTACCGATGCAAATTTTGTTGAAGCAAGCAAGCTGTTGAAGGACAGATATGAAAATAAGCGAGTAATCGTTCACACGCACATGGCAGCCATCTGTAATGCTCCTTATGTCACAAATGAGTTGGCTAGTGCTTTGCGTACTCTCACTGATGTGGTTCAAGAAAATATAAGAGCTATAAGTGGGTTGGAGGTGCCTACGAACACCTGGGACATTTTTCTTGTTCATTTAACTTGTGAAACATTGGATCAAGAGACGAGAAAGCAATGGGAACTTTCCTGATGCACAAATGAACCTCCTACATTTGAACCCCTACGTGAATTTTTGGAAACCCCCTCAACTCTCAACTTATGATGGGTCCTGTCGTTCAGTCTACCTTACTCGAAATTCTAATGCGATTTAGATTGAACGCGATAGCTCTAAGAGGCCATCCATAAATTATGCCACACGTTAAGGGGGAGGGAGGGGGTTAACAAAGTGTGACATTGTGTGACAAAGGGGGGAGAACGAGCCATAAGCTTCGTGACGTCACATGTATAAATCTAACGTATTAAAACTCTAAACTTCAACTCCAACGAAAAACTTTAAAATATTACCAACTCTATCAATATATTAATACTGTCCCATTGTCGAGGCATATTTATTTAAACGATCGTGTGGCATCTGTGGTCTATATTTTTCATCATAGAAAACCACGAACCAACACAAGCAATCGTATAAGAGGCAACAAGACGTTTTGCCCAGCACGAAGGTTAGTCCTCAAAGAATTGCAGCTAGACGTGCCAGGGAAGTTCTTTGTTTGATAAACGATGACGATGCTATATGCTTGAATGAAGAAGGTGTTGACACATCTAATGTTCCTAACATTATCCAAATCTAGAACGAAGTGACTTCTATGCCAGTCATAAAAAGTATAAAGGAATGGGTTACAAGATGATTAAATTTTGATAGTTCATTTAATTTGTTACGTTTTGTAAATTTTCTAATATGTTTGATTTATTGTTGATTTTATGAAAATAAGATCTTAATAGAAATATATAAATAATTTTGGAAGTGCTGTTTTAATTTAATAAGTTATAAATTTAAAATTGCGAAATATATGATGTCACACCAGGGAAGGGAAAGGGGAGGTCATACAAATGTGACCACCTGTAACAAAGACGGGGGGAGGGGTCCAAAAACCATGAAATTCGTGTGACGTAATTTATGGATGGCCCCTAACTGCTGCCATTAAGAAAATTTATCGTCAGATTTTAGTTCACCCATCCCATAGAGATTTTCAACACATCATTTGGAGAGCGTTGCCACATGAACCAGTGCAAGACTATAGACTAATGACACTGACATATGAACCGCTGCAGCTCTATTTCTTCGAACACATGTTCTAAAGTATTTGGCCGACCACGGTTAGGAACAATTTTCATTGGCAGCTGCGGCGATCAATCGCAGTTATGTGGATGATTTTCTCATTGGAGCGACTTTCGAACAAGATGCCATCAATCTCATACAACAACTCCAAGCACTGCTTCAATCAGGAGGATTTCAGCTTTACAAATGGACATCAAACTGTTCTGAATTGCTTGTGTATATGTCCAAAGAAGACTTAATTCTTCAGGAATCCAATCCGTTGGATTCTTCAGCTTCTGTTAAAACGTTAGGACTCCATTGGTGCCCATTGGCTGACAACTTTATTTTCATTGTCAAACCTCCTGCATGTTCAACAGTGATGAAAACAAGCATTCTGTCAGCAATTGCTCAATTGTATGATCCTGTGGGATGACTCTCGCCAGTGACTTTATCCAGGAAAATACTCATGCAAAGATTGTGGACTTCTGGAGTTAATTGGGATGATAAGCTACCTTGTGAGATCGAGGAATCTTGGCGGCAATTTATTGCGTCTTTACCTGTACTAAGAAACACCAAACTCAAACGGTTAATTCAGACATCCTCGCAGACAACACATGAACTTCATGGATTTTGCGATGCCTCAGAGATGGTATATAGTGTTTACTTGAAAGTCCTGCACCCAGATGATTCTAATTCTATTTCTTCAATCACATTCAAAACTCCAGTTGCTCCAGTCAAACAGATCTCCCTGCCTGAATTGGAACTATGTTACAGTTGTTCTAACAAGACTGTTAAAATGGACTATGGATATCTTACATTTACCTAATCTGATTGTATGGGCTTGGACTGATTCCGGATTGTGCTTGCATAGCCCTCTGATTTGCCGCGACGATGGAAGACATTCGTTGCTAATCGAGTGTCTGAGATTCAGGACACTATTTTATCTGAATGTTGGCAACACATCAATACCAACATGTATCCCACAGACTATTGTTCACGAGGCTGCACCCCAGTGGAACTGGTTTCTGCCACTTCCTGGTGGGCAGGACCTGATAGGCTGCACACCCCAATGCACTTAGAAGAGTCATAGTCCACAAATGAAGAATTACGAACAACCATAGTATTGAACAGATTAAAAGTGCAATACTCTTTACCCACAACTAAAAAAGGCACAAAACAAGAAATAAAACAAAAAGAATGAAAAAAACAATACAACCTGTAAACGTCTTTCGAAAGCTTTGCTTTCATCTTCAGCTAACAAGGAGAACCTCAGGAAACTTCTTGAGAGCATAGTCAATTCAAACACGTTCAATTTGAATTTCTCTACATCGACGCGACTTATCAGAATAACGACTTAGTGCGGATATTTTATCTTTAACTCCAAGCATTCCAACCAGTGGAAAACTGGAACCTTGTCAAGTCAAGAGCTAACAGTCAAGAACCTTAAGAGTTCTATATCACTGGATCCAAATGGTTCAACAAGTTGACTACAATCAAGAGATAACAGTGCTTCAGCAATGCTAAGCCATACCAACCCACGAGCACAATCGCATTATTAAATCCGTCTATTGATGGATGTGGTCTTCTGAGGGTGGTCAGTTGTCTTACCCAGACTCTTCTGAAGTACAATCAGAAGCATCCCATCTTCTTGTGTGCTCATAAATACCTTAAAAAACTGATTATCAATCATCAACATTACAAAAACCTTCATGCAGGATCAACCCTGCTCCTGAACATTTTACATCAAAGATTTTCGATTCCTCGTGCACAAGATGTTATTCGTCGTGAAATGTTCTAATGCATCAAATGAAAAAATGACATTTAGACTTACTTAGAGCACTGGAGCATAAATTGAGAAAATTTTCATATTTCGCGCGCACTGACACCTCCATTACACAATACCGTAGTCCAGAACGGGAAAAAACAATTGAAAACACAGCAGAAGATACTCCTGCTTTCGATGTCTTAATTATTTTTAAATGGAATTAGAAAATATTATAGTATTTCAATAAAAATCCGAGCCCTTGCAATCGTCCTCCCAGCCCCCCCCGTCGCTACGTCACTTTTGGCTGCGCCATTGCATTACGTCCTCGCTAAGATAACAAAGGAGATTTGAACTTCGCGCCGTTGCTCGTAATAGGGGGAGCCAGTCACGTGGGTAACGCACGCGATAGCTGTTTGATGCTGTCAAGTGACGTGTTTACGTTAGCGAGCTCAAATTACAATTTGACATAAATTTAAATGAAAATTCATAGAAAAATAACTTACAAACCTATTTTAAAACGTAGGCTCTATGCATTTGTTCTTTTTTTCTTGTATTATTGTGCTTTGTGTTTGAGTGAATAAAGGTTGTTATCAAGCAGACTCATGTCATTTCAAGACTTCATTTATCCATGGACAGAGGAGGTGTTTCGAGGTTTCAAAAATCATTATGCGAAATCTAGTCGTATAAAACTAAAATTATAAAGGTGATGAGATTGCGAGGGTGTTTTCTGAAAAAGAGCTCCAAGGCAGGAAAATACCCGAAGTGTTTGCCATAGAGAGATTGTAAGATGGAGAAGGCATGGCAGTTTGAGAGAGGCACTCGTTAAATGGCGGAATTACCCCAACAGTATGAATAGTTGGGTTCATGAAGGTGACCTAATAAATGTTTGATGAACAATGTTGTTCGTCAGTTGTTCAGGTGATAAGCCATATCAATACGACAGCTCATTAATATACTTGTTTGCCACATACACTACAATTCAAAGTCAGTTTGATGGAAGTTCATGTTCCATAACTTCAAGAATGTAACAGATGTTAACAATGCCTTTAAAATCAGTTTCAGAGTGTTATGCTTGAGAAACCGGCCAAGTTTAACATTGCTAAACCAGATAGACTCGCAAAGCATATAGACTATGAGGATAAAGTGGATTCAGCTTTACAAACTTATTTGAAGGATATTGTGTTTTTTCATGACTTTTGAAACTACGTCATCTTGAGTTTAACTCCAAATGCAAAAGTTCATTTCACCACAGAGGTATTCTGCAAGATGTTTAATTTAAGTCCATACGAATTCTTGGAAGGATGTGATCTTATGAAAACGGATTTTTCCAACTCATTCAAATGGATTTCAGAACATTCTGTTGTGTTTCAGTATCCAAAGACACCAACTTGGTGGCATCATGTTGTTGAATTTAAGAGCACTAAAATTTGAAACACTAGTGATGCCATTGATTTTTACAAATTAATTTAGGGGCTCTACGGAGTCAGTTGGAGTCAGTCAATGTTTTTATAAATTTTACTGGTTACATAGGTCGATTCATTGAATTCCCAAATGATACGAATGTTGGTTGTATGCCACTCCGGTTCCTGAATAAGAAATCAAAGACTCCGATTGAAATACCATTTATTGATGGGAACGACGTTCTCATCACTGTTTCTGTTTATGATCCAATAGACTTACCAAGGGTTTAAAATTCCCATTTGACTTTAAAATTCCCGAGGGTTATTACAATAAATGCAGTGACATTGTCGATGCATTAGTGAAATTGATACCACAAAAAGAAAACCCTTTTACAACATTACTCTCACACCTAACAATTGCTTTCATTTCCAATGTAAAGAGAGACACTACATCAGTTTTAGTGAAGGCTCGTGTTACACTTTAGGTTTAAAGTCTAACTGTGTCAATACAGACCTCACACTATGCGAGGATTTGTTACCAATTGATCTTACACGAGGTATTCATAGTTATTATCTGTATAGCAATATAATACAATTTCAACTTGTTGGAAATACTTTTGCAGCACTCCTACATATTATTCCTGTGTCACATTCTAAATGTGAAGTGTTTTATCTAACTTTTTCTACACCTGTCCATTGAAGAAAAAAATCTTTGACTTCATTGAAATTGCGGTCCATTCAGATCATGGCGTTCTGTTATTGTTCCTATCCGGAGAGAAGGTTGTAAAATTACATTTCCGTAAGAAACATTTGTAGGGTAGACAAGCCTCAATCTTTTTCTCTTTCAAAACTGCATGTTACATATCATCTGAGTCAAGAGGTGATTCTGCATTACTATTTTAAGTCAGAAAGGTCATGGACTCCCTGTATTCAAATGGTCGGCTTTCCAACATGGTAGTGGTTTTGATTCTGTATTTACGCATCTATTTCTTCATGCCATGCCATTGCTGATGTCAATGGGTAAAATCCTTGGTAGACAGACTCTAAAGTGTGGTGTCTCTGTGTTCAAGGACGTTATGCATTGTGTAGATCTCAAGTATTCATTAAAATCTTGAAAGAAAGATGCAGGTGGCGATGCTTTACAGGAATTGGGTTTCAGAATGAATAGGGAGTGTAAATGTTACGTCCATCCTGGATGCTCTTCAGTCATGTGACTCAAATTGGTTCCAAACAAGTCTTCTCACTTCGGGATTTAACATTGGTTCCAACGTAGAGATGGAATAAAATCACTTTGAATAAACCCAGTATTTATAACACTTATTAGATGTGAAATTGTTGAATTCCTCACTGCTCAAGAAGGAGCCAAAATAGCGATTTACACATCTATCATTTTCCAAATTAAGAAAGATCTGCGAACGATGGCATTCTTTAGTTAAGTGATTAAAAGTTATTTAAAAGCGTTCTAATATTAATTTATAAATTATATAATGGTATTAAATGACTTAATATCAATTACACAAATTCACATAATACTTTAAGAGATGTCATTTTACTGGTTGCTCATTTCAACGTTACTAGTATGTATATTGCGTGGTTCCAATGTTTGGAACCGGAGATCTTATTTCATAGGCTCTCGGCCCCTTTATCGCGCAAATGACGTCAGCTATGACATAGCCACTTGCATTCCATATAGAGGCAGAGGTAGCATTAAAAGAAGGGTTTTTTCACCAGCTGATCTGTTGACGAAAACATGGAGGGTTAACAGTCTGGACGCAATCCTGTTGGATAAAAATTGCAGAAGAAGCACAATATTTCGCCATTCAAAGTCAAAAACGTCAAAGACAAAGAAAAAAACAAAAAGAGGGAGTAGTTAATGTAAGCAAAAGAGAATTTTAAACACTCGTCTTTTATCCTCTGTTTTCATCTAACAGATAACCATGGCCTCTATGATACATCAGATGAGTGCTGAATGTATCAACAGCGGTCTTGACATTTTTCCATACCCCACATGAGTGGGCAACAAGAGAAGCATCATATCATAGGGTACCAACCAACATGCATCATAAACCAAGGTGGCCCTGTAGAAATCTTTGTACTGGGGTTGACTGATTTTTACCTGGACCTTGATGAATTCACTTTAAGCTTAGTAGTCGTCATTAATAAAGGTGGTGCAGCTCTACCACCTGGTGATAAAACAGGGCCTGTGGATCTTTTCTTACACTCACTTTTTTCACCGATTGATTGTTACTTAGGTGATACACTAGTTAGTCACAGCAATAATTTTTATCCATACAGTGCTTATTTTGAAAGTCTTTTGAACCATGGTAAGGCTTCTAAATCAACACAGCTCACTACGGCCAGTTACTGTAAGGATACTAGTGGCCAAATGGATAATATGGACGATTCTAATAATGGTCTTAAATTAAGTAAAAGTCTCGCACAAAATGGTGTTTACCACTTGGAAGGACCACTACATTTAGACATTTTCCGTCAGAGTCGATTGATGGTAAACTCTATGGATTTTCGTTTGAGACTGTACACAAGTAACCCAGCATATGCCCTAATGTCAGATGCTGCAAACCCCAATTATAAAATTACAATTCTAAAAGCTACGTTAAATGTAAAGTGAGTTAAACTGAATTCTACCACATTATTAGCTCATGCCAAAATTTTGCAAAACACAAACATTGTTTACCCAATTGGGCGAATCGAAATACGTTCATCAAACATACTGGCCGGTATAAGGAATCACATCATACAAAATTTAATCACAGGGCAGATACCAACCAAAGTGATTTTTGCAGTCATGACAAGTGTAGCACAGATTGGTGCCTACAAGATGAATCCATTCAACTTTCAACATTTCAATCTTTCATTTTTTCGCTGTCATTGGATTCACAAGCAATACTGCTACATCCTTTACCCCAAATTTTGCAAATGGTTCTTACTTACACAAGTTTGTTCACACCTTGAAGGCACTTGGATTCTGGAATGAAGGTAGGGATGTAACAATTACTCAAAGTGATTTTCCAAATGGATATATGATCATTTGCTTTGATCTTAAGAATGATCAGAATTATTATTCCGACAGATTTAATCTTGTACACAATGGTACCCTAAGTGTGGAAGTCCAGTTTTGGAGCCCCTGCCAGATTCTGTTAATCTATTGCCTATTGTCAGTATCAGAATCTACTTTGAGTTTGATAAGAACCATGTTGTCAGCTTTGATTATACGAATTATGTTCGATGGATGCACAACAAATTTGGCAGGCATAAGAAATAGACCCTCTCATAAGTCTGATAGCAAGATGTGTATTTCCAGTAGATGTGATCGATTTTCTGAAGCCCATCTATCCATCTTTACTTATACCAAATACAGAAAATATCACAAGCCCTGGTGCACACTGGGTTTCTTCTTGTATCCCTAAGCCCTCCTTAGCTTATTACTTTGATTCTTTTGGTCATTTTCCCCAAAACATTTTCCATGGTTTCAATGTTAAGAAATGCTGAAAATTGGGTCTACAATGTGAGAATAGTGCAACAATATAGCTGTGGACACTATTGTTTGCATTTTCTGAAGCTAGCAGCAAAAGGCCTCACCATGCACGATATCATATATGGAACTTATTATGACGAACTCATTCTAAATGACCTCCTCGTGAAATGCAAATAAACTTATGATGACTTGTTCAACAACGCCAAATTTAACACCTGTCAAAATTTCAAATGAAATCAATGTTGTCGCTCTCGTTTAAATTAAATTACCCTATATATTTATTATTTGTATTTTAATCAATTGCTCATTATACCTGAATAAAATGTTTTAAGAGTACAGCATATTCATTTGTTTATTTGTGTGTATTTCTAAATTTTAGAAGTAATTTATTAATAAGTGAATAAAATAAATAAATAAATAAATAAATAAATAAATAACCACACAGACACAGGTTTCCTTTAATTTAAAAAGTACATTTTTTTCCTTTTTTTTTTCTTACAACTATTAAAACTGAATTATCATTATTATAAATATAAACTCATGTATATGCTAGCCATTGGGATGCATTGCTTGCATTAGCAAATTGTATTCAACCTACAGGAGGGTTTACCTCATTAGTGGAGGGGGCTAATACATCATTGATTAGTGCTGTGATATTCAAACCCCGTATTCTGTCCCCTGTAATGGTCACAATGCTTTTCTTACCCCATTAGATTATTTTTGGATACTTCTGCAAATATTTGAATAAACTTTTTTGCTTCACAGTCTTTGTTAAAAAGTGAGTAAGGGCTCCATCTGTAATATTATTGTCATCATCGCCAGCATGTTCACAGTTTACATTTGCAATCGAAGATGAAAGAAATTCCATAGTATACACAAGTTGTTGCGATATAAGAAATGGAGTTGATTCAGGGGATCTTCGTGGTGTTAATAGCAGGTTAGTCATTTTTTGCGAGGCTAAGGGTGGGGGAGGTGTTAAACTTTGTTGCTTCTGTTGTTGCTGCTGTATCAGTTCACTATCTTCATGTCTCTTTACGTTTAGGTATTTCTGTAATGTATGTAAGTAGTGTTCCATTTTCTGATATGTTCAAATTCTGAGTACTTAATATCTTATTTATATGTTTATCCATTTGCTTCTAATGTGTTTTTCTGGCTCGTCTTTTTCTCCTTCGGAATGAGGCTGCATGGGAAGGAGGGAACTGGTAGTGGACACAAAGGTCTGACTTAAAGTTTTTGAAATTCGCAGGCTGGTATTAGTACATACTTCTGCATCTTCTTAAGTAATTAATTTATTCAATATCAGACCTTCAATGCTGCCAAAAAATAATGGTAGTAAGAAACCACTTCCACGTTGATTCAGATAACTATTTTTCGACCTTAATGAAATTGTCCTATGTGGGAGCCCTTTTATCTTTTTCAAGTACTGCCATTTTCTAGGTGACCACGTCACTTTATGATGTAGAACGTTATGGCATATTTCACATAACGCTTTTGCCTGATTTAACATTGTATGTTGCAATAATACCTTATGTCGTCTCGAATTGGCATTTTAAATCCCCAATAAAATGACAATGTTTTAAAACTAGCTGAATCATATCTACATGTATATGTTCTTTCTGAGTGCTCGATGAAAAATGATTAGCTCAGTATATTAAACTCGGGTTTTTTCTGCATATATTACAATTGGTTTTTCATGTGGAAATATTTAAAATCATAGTCTAATCACGTCAGGACAACTGTGTCAGATCTAATGATAAATAGTTATGAGGTTCTTCTATAGCATCTGTGAAAGCATCAATGATTAAATAACTGTACCCTATTTGGACGGCTAATATGCAAATCTGGCCTATTTCATGTGGTGACTTCAGCAAAAATATGAATTGAGTATTTAAACTTATTGTATGTATTATTTTTGATTGGGCAAAAAGATTTTGAGTTAATAAAATTACAGAAAAATTGTTATGATGGCTATTGCTTGTGTATTTTTTTTTTCAAGAATTTCAGCATTTTTTACTTTATTTTATATATCATCTAGAATCAACAATAGTTGCTCTGGAATTCGCTCATATATCATTTTCTCGTCTGGATTTCCAACATGAAAGGTTATATTTGGTAAATTTAAAATTTTCACAATAGATGGAATTAAAGCCCAGTAGAAATAAATCAATGGGTGGTCTATCATCTTATCTCTATACTTTAACATATTTCTCACCAGCGTTGTTTTTCTACTACCAGAACTTCCAATAAGAGCAGAAAAATATTCTGCGAACTTTATTGATGCATTTATCTCCATGAGTAAGCTTGAATGCAATACGGAGCTATTTTCTTTTGCTACTTACAAGTCCTGTGGCTTTTGTGAAATGGCACTCAACTTTCTTTTTGAATTGAATTTATATTTTTTTATTTTTTAATTCTTCTCTTTATTTCCTCTGTTTATATGTGAAATTCTGAATTAAAAAGAATTTAATTGGTTAAAATGAAAAACACAATAGACAGATTTTTAATTTGAAATACAACTGTTTATTTTGAAAATTATTATTAATAATAATAATAATAATAATAATAATAATAATAATAAAACAACAAAGGGAATAAACCAACCAGAAAATCTGGAGGGGGAAGCCGCATGTTGCTCCCCAACAGGCAGAAGCCGAAAACGGGGTTAATAATGATACAAATAAAGAACAAACTAAAAAAAAAACCTTAATTTAACAACAGGATAAAATTTAATAATACGAGGCATGTTTTTTAAGTAAGTACCGTTTTGGAATTAAAAAAAGACGTGCAAAGATATCGCAATAATTTTATTTTTACATGAAAGCCTGTACCTTAATCTACTTTTCTACATAATTTCTGTGAATATTGAGGCACTTGTCATAACGTAGCACCAGTTTTTGAATACCCTCCTCATAAAATTCTGCCGCCTGACTTGTTAACCACTGTATCACAAATGTTTTGACTTCGTTATCGTCTTGAAGACGCTGACCACCCAGGTGTTTCTTCAAGTGCAGGAACAAATGGTAGTCGCTGGGTGCCAGATCAGGGCTGTATGGAGGATGATCTAGAGTTTCCCATTTAAAAGATTTGATAAGATCTTTGGTCCGATTAGCCACATGTGGACGGGCATTGTCATGCAGCAAAACGATACCCTTACTCAACTTGCCACGTCTTTTGTTCTGGATTGCACGACGCAGATTGTTCAATGTCTCACAATAAGACGCTGCATTGATTGTCTCATTACGAGGCAGAAACTCCACTAGCAATACTCCTTTTCTGTCCCAAAAAACTGTGCACATGATTTTCCGGGCAGAAATTGTTTGCTTAAACTTCACTTTTTTGGGTGATGATGAATGTCGCCATTCCATGGATTGTTGTTTCGATTCTGGTGTGACGTAGGCCACCCATGTTTCGTCACCAGTAACAATTTGGTCTAAAAAATCTTCACCTTCATTGTGGTACCGCTCAAGGAAAGTCAATGCACTGCCTAAACGTTGGGTTTTGTGCAAATCCGTCAACATTTTTGGAACCCAACGTGAACACAATTTCCGGTAATTCAAGTTCTCGGTCACAATGCGATACAAAACACTACGAGAATATTGAGGAAAGCAGTCGCACAATGATGAAATTGTAAAGCGTCTGTTTTCTCTCACCTTTTCGTCCACTTTCTGCACCAAATCTTCATTGACGACCGAAGGACGCCCACTCCGTTCTTCATCATGCACATTTGTGCGGCCATCTTTAAATGCTCTCACCCATTTCCTTACCATTCCATCACTCATAATGTTTTGTCCGTACACTTCACAGATCTCACGATGAATATCGATCGGTTTTACGCCTTTAGCACTAAGAAATCGTATAACAGCCCGTACTTCACAATCGGCGGAACTCACGATTGTCGGAGGCATCTTAAACACTCAGTAAACAACGTATACAATGAAGAATCAGACTGTAATGGCGTCAGTGCGTAGACAAGAGATGTAGTTAACTAGCGCGCATGCGCGGAACGCCGACCGTAGCGCTGCGCCGGCGGAATCGCAAAACGGTACTTACTTAAAAAACATGCCTCGTAGAAACATAAATCTAACAAATGCGCAAAAATAAAGAAAAAAACATTTTTCTTTTCTGAATAGAATACTCCTCTTTCTTTTTAATTAAATATATACTACCAAATACATTTTGAATAAGTATCACGTCTTCATTTAAATCATCAATCTTTAAAATCCATAAATTTTTATGCTGCTGTTAAACTGTTTTTTCTGATTTTGAGTACCAAACGATATCTGTTTAGTAATTTTGTTCTGCAACCTAATGATGTCATTATAATCAACTCCGTATTTATAAATAAGTAAACCATATAAAATTTGCGATTCAAAAAATAGCAGAATACACCGTCTTTCTAATAAAGACGAGACAATAAAGACAATTAAAATAATTAAAAAAATAGTTTTCAATAGAATTGATTTAATAGAAGAAATATGCCAATTTAAATTTACATCAAAAACAATCCCAAGACATTTAAAACTTTCCACATCATTATTTTTGACACACACACTGCATACATTTCTGTCACAATTTGGTTCATGAATTAAAGTAGTATGACTAAAAAATTCATATATTTTTTTTGAGGGATATTAAATCTCATTAAATGCGTTTATTGTAAATTTAGACTAAGCTTGTTAGTTCTTATCTACTCAACCACAAACATTAAATTTTTCATACTGAGTCATACTGAAGGCCAAGTTTTCATTTGTGTGTATTGTTAAAATTACTACATCATCTACATATATGAAAACTAAACTCCCTTCCACACAATTAGGCAGGTCGTCCCTAAACACATTAAATAAAAAAGGACCTAAGATTGATTTTTGTGGAATAACACAATCTATTTCTATTAATGGCGATTTTTTGTAAGATATTTAACATTCTTCTCCTAATACCATAGTTACTTAGTTTCTTTAAGAGAATTTTATGGTCAACAATATCATAGGCCTTGTTTAAGTCTAAGACAATTAACATCGAGAATAAACCTTTATTATAGGCATAACTTAATTCATGATTTAAGTCAAGAAGGATTGTTTGTGTTGGACATACCCTTTCCTGAAAATTGGTCTAATATTGAATCTCTTCATAGCCATAGGAATTTTGTTACTATATAAAATACTATTATAAAACTGTTTTAACGACTTTGACAGGATGTCAACATTATTAATAATGTCAATAAGCCTATAAGATTTCATGTGAGAGCAGGTTGTGATCAATACTATACAGCGCCATCAACAACAAGTGAGGCCTCAACCTATTTAGTATCACAGCAACATTTAAATTACATTAAAACCTGTTCCCATCAATGCCAGTTCCCTTATTTTTAGGTAATGTTTACAATCCTCCTAATTATATTCGGGGTTCTTCTTTTTAGACGCGGTTCTTATACTGAGTTACTTTTGATAGATTTGGTTCATTATGTTTCTAAATTTATACAAAACGGGAAACAGGTTGATTTAATTGCTGTAGATTTAGCTAAAGCTTTTGATAACGTACCTATATGTTTTTTACTTCTGAAACTATCTAAATATGGTTTTGGTGATAAAATTTAACCTGGTTTAGAAATTTTCTTACTGGGCGTGTGCAGAGCGCTGATAGTGTAGTAGCATTTAGTTGATGGTGTATTGTCAGAGCCTTTTGAGGTACTCTCTGGTGTCCCGCAGGGATCGGTTAGTGGGCCTCTTCTTTTTAATCTGTATTTAAATGACTTACTACAGGGGATGTCTAATAAAAATCTCTATTTTGCAGACGATGGGACATTAGTTAAGCAAATTAACAGTGCAGCCGATCAAATTGATCTTCAGCAGGATCTAAATTTTATTTCTCATTGGTGTCAAATTTGGGGCATGGCTGTTAACTGGTCAAAGTCTTCCTATATGAATATTTCAAGGGCCAAAGCCGATAATGTTTTTGCTTTTAATTACAACACTGACAGTTATGACTTAGTTTAATCTGACTCCATAAAGATCTTAGGGGTAATTGTTGATAAAAACTTAAGTTGGAATAAACATGTTGAATATATTATCGGTAAAGCAAATAAAGCACTTTACTTGTTTCGCTCAATATCAAAAGGTCTAAGTATGAAAGTCAAATTAGTCCTCAAATCTTTAGTTAGATCCATTCTTGAATATTGTGCTATTTGCTGGAACCCTTACTGTGAAAGTTCAATTATTAAACTTGAAAAAATTCAAAACAGGGCTGTTCGTATTATTTTCAACAATTTTGATAGGCATTCTTGTGTAACAAAATTAAGAAATAGCCTAAATTTTCCTGAATTGCAGATTAGAAGGAAAGAATTAAAGTTAGATACAATTAGTTTATGGAATTTACTGCCAAATGATATTGTCGTGGCAAGTAGTTGTAATAATTTTAATCACAAGTTAAAACAACTTCGTCAAACAAAAACTTGTAATTATCACAATACTACAAAATAGGAATTGAGCTGTCATGCAAATTGTTACTGGATATGTACTTAATTGTTTTGATACCCTGTACATTATATTTAATAAATAAATAAATAAATATCGCTGAAACTACAATATAATATTTAGCAGTTTTCACCAGTCTGTCTTTCAAGGAAACTCCACGTACTCTGGCCCACCGATTTTGATAAAAAAAATTCCACGAGTAGCTTTCACCAAATTAAAGAACCATGCCAAGCCATCCGACGCACTTCCTAAAATTTTCCGTGAAAAAAATTCATATAATTACCTGCACTTTATAAATGCTCGAATTGTGGCATAGAGTTTTATCGTATTCAGCTGGTCTATTAGATTTTCTCTTCATAATATTTTTAACATGTATGGGAATTTGTAATTCATTTACTAAATATCTTTCTAATTTTCCTATTTGTTACCATCATTTTTTTTTATCAAATGCATATAAAAATTATAACCATTAATGATCCGCGGTGATAAATGTGCATTTAAAAAAAACAGTTTCTTTATCCACATTTAATTATTTTTATAAATTTTGCAACTTTTGAGATGAAATTTAACTCACACAAAGATTAAATAATTACTGCACCATGTACACAGTAAATATAACGTGTATCTATAGTTTATCAATCATTAACGTTTTTTACTAGAATTTTAGCTACCAAATTACAATTTCTTATTTGTAGGAGCACCTCTGTCTTTACCTCCACATGAATTATAACTTTTTTGTGGATTTTTTAAAGGAAATAAATATAACTTGTAGGAACCTTTCAATTTATGTAAAAATAACCTTAGCAAATCGGAAATGTTAGATTATGTTTAATTATAATAGTTCTTATATGTATTTTATAAAAAAATGATGGTAGCAAATTGGAAAATCGGAAATACAGGGTGATTACAAAAGAGCTTCACAATTTTAAAACTTTATTACATCAAAGCTATTCAGTATATAGACACACTACATAAGGATTCTTATAGAAAAACTCTTGAAGTTTATTGTGACACAGTTAAAGATGTTCAATATGCCCCCCTGTAGTCGAATTCGTCCCAAATCCGCATTAACATGTCTCCATCAATCCCACGTATCGCTACCGTAATGCGTTCTTTCAGCTCGTCTAGGTCACGGGGAAGGGGTAGGGTGAAGACCTTGTCCTTTACACACCCCCATAAAATGAAATCACAGTGGTGGATTAGCCGAGCAAACAATAACCTGGATCTTGCAAAGTGGCCACCACGGAGCCCTGACCTAAACCTTGTAGGCATTACTGTAGCGATACATGGGATTGATGGAGACATGTTAATGCGGGTTTGGGACGAATTAGACTACCGCATTGATGTATGCCTTATCACGACAGGGGAGCATATTGAACATCTTTAACTGTGTCACAATAAACTTCAAGAGTTTTCCTTTAAGAATCCGTATATAGTGAGTCTATATTCTGAATAGCTTTGATGTATTAAATTTTTAAAGGTGTGAAGAATTGTATTTCCGAGAATGACGTGTGCCTATGTTGCATAGTGTATAGTAGGAATTAAATCTGTTGACGGATGATAGTTGTCGGATATTAGAAGTTTAGAAAAAGAAGAAGAGATAGCTGAAGAAGAGGTAATAGATTCAGAATAAAATTCAGAGGAGGAGGAGGTGGAGCAATGAGCAGAAAGGCTATTGTTTGAGCTGGGGTTAACAACCCACCCCAAGAGCCCAGGGACAGGTGAAGAAGGGGGAAATGGTGAAAGTTCTGAGAATGGGGGTAGTAAAGTTAGAGGAGAATTTGGTGAAGGGGTAGGAAGAGCATATTATAGGGGGGCTGTTTAGGGTGGTGGGTTGTTTGGCAGAGTTTTGTCGGTTGTCTTTCCCTAATCGCGGTGATATGAAAGGGAAAGCATTCTCTGATCAAGATGATGTTTTTTGGAGCAGGAGAGAAAGAAGAAAAAGAATGAGGAAGAGTTCTTTACCTAGTAGAAGTAGAAGGCAGAGAATGAGAACATGGGGAAGGTACGGGTCTTGTCATTGCAGAGCAATCCTCATTTGCATCACCCATCTTCAAGTGGTTGCTATGTACAGAGGGGGCATGCAAGTAATCATTAAAACATAGATTCAATGGTTGGCTTTGTATTAAACAGAGTGGCTCAATGCAGGTGAAAAGGGGTTAGGAAAATTATCTCGTAAGCATAGATCAAGTGGATGAGTTTGGGTTAAATTTGTAGGAGGGTTGTCATTTAAACAAAAATTCAGAGCTTTGCATTGTGGTGAATTTTAAAGAGAAGAAATTTTTAGAACTAGGATAGTAGTAGGAAAAGAAAAAATAAAACAGAAAATAAAACACAAAAGAAATTAAAACAAAGTTTAGGAACGAGGTAAAAGCAAGGGGTATTGCGTTCCAATTACAAAAGCATCGCTGGATATTATTGATAGGGATATTTTACCACTTGGCATAGAGTTTTTGTAAATAAAAAAACGGGCAGACCCCTTGTGGAAAATGCAATTAATGGTGATGCTAGAAAAATTATTGATTTGAAGATCCTTAGTATGAATCGAACATTAGTGGTTGATGGTAGTTGTGGTGCTCCTCTGTGATTTACCCGGCCGTATCCTTCCAAGGTATGTAGAATCGGTTGAAACTCTATCAATTTAAAGCAGATTCTCGTGGTTGTTTTTTGATTATGGGATAGTAATAAATAAGTATCCCCATCGGAATTTTTCATCAAAAATTAGGTGTTAGCTTTGTCATGATATCAAACAATGGCAATTCACTAAACTATAAGTTAAAAAGATGAAAAGAAGGAGAGTTGTTACGAAATAAGGCACCACAAATAGCATTATGTTTATGATGAAAGAAATGAGGGAAATGGATGCGCATCAGAGCAAAAAATTTAGTTTTGCTGTCTTCTTCGTCTTCCAGGAAATGTGGTCACAGAAAAAAATCACGCGCATTAACGGTAAATAGCCAAAATCTGAGACGTTCATTGCAGCTTTTAATAAGTGAAAGGCTCGACAGACAATAGACTTAGAATCCAGTATAGCAAGTTATTTTTATAGCCAGTGCAAAATCATTTATATTTTCGGCTTCGAACAGATCTGACAGTAAATGACTTCATTTATTATATCTGGACATCCCTCACAGATCATCGATTGACCCAATGTCACATGATAATGACTTGCACATCATTTAAATAGCTTCCCACACCTTCAGACACAACTCTGCTTGGACATTGGCAAGAATGGGTCGTTCGGCAGAGCTCAGTGAGTTCCAATGTGGAACCATCGTTGGATGTCACCTATGCGGCAAGTCCGTGCGTGACATTTCCAGCCTTCTTCAGATACCCAAGTCAACAGTAGGCGATGTCATTATGAAATGGAAGACCCGGGGATCAACAACAGTTCAACAACGAACCGGTAGACCCAAGAAACTAACGGACAGAGACCGTCGAGTGCTTCGTCGTGTCACCCGCAGCAACCGGAAGTCCTCGGCGGAAAAAAGCATTCCACAGAGTTTCGAAACGCCTCTGAAAACGATGCCAGTACCATGACAATTTATCGGGAACTGCACACGTTGGGATTCCATGGCCGTGCTGCTACCCACAAGCCCCACATCAGCCGGGTCGACGCCAAGCGACGTCTGGAGTGGTGCAAAGCCCACAGAAACTGGACAATGGACCAATGGAAACGTGTAATGTGGACAGACGAACCTAGCTACACAATCCGATGGACGAGTTTGGGTTTGGCGCATACCTGGAGAACGCTTCTTATTTGAGTGCACAGAGCCCACAGTCAAGTTCGGAGGAGGAGGAGTCATGGTGTGGGGCTCATTTTCATGGTACGGACTGGGCCAGCTCGTTCCTGTGCAAGGAATCATGAACTCCGACCGTTATCTGACTGTTTTGGACAACTGTGCACTTCCAACGTTGTGGCAATTTTTCGGAAACGGGCCATTTCTCTACCAACACGACAATGCTCCGTGCCACAAAGCGAGGCGTGTACAGCAGTGGTTTGCGGACTCAGGGGTCGAAGAAATGGGCTGGCCGGCACAAAGTCCCGACCTCAATCCTATAGAGAGTCTGTGGGATGAATTGGAAAGTCGCTTGCGGGCCAGATCACATCGGCCAACTTCTGTACCTGAACTGATTCTCGCTCTTCGGGAGGAATGGAGGAACATTCCGGAAAGTACCTACCAACATTTGGTGGAAAGTCTTCCCCGAAGGGTGGAAGCTGTGATTCGGGCAAAGGGATGTGCAACGCCCTATTGATTTCCATGAAATCGTGGCTAGAGCGCAAACGTGCATGTGTCCGGATATTTGTGATCATATAGTGTATATCCAGTGCATCTAAATGCTGAAACAGTCTTTTCAAACTGAAAACATGAAGCAAATTTACTTTTATCACAGAACCCTGAAGGACCAATGTATTCGAGAAATCTGTTGTTAACGCAACTGCTATATATAATCTCTTTTTCAATAGTTTGACTTCGACATAAACGTATAATTGTTACATCTGTGCAGCAGCATAACAGGCATCCCGTTCTTTAAAATTAGGACTGCGTTTTAAAATAATGCCATCAGCCAAATCATTTATACCTTTCACGACTATTTGACTGCAAGCAAGATAACTAATTTGAATAGTTAAATTTGCTCATGTCGTGGAAAGAGAAATGAGGAGTACGGAAATAAGTAATAAATTTGAGAGGAAATTTTAAATGACATTTTCAATTTGTAGAATTACAATTTTAAATTCATATTAATTAAAAATACAAATTAGATAAAAAAATAAGGTATAATAAACAAAAATAATTAATCTAAATCAAAATAAAAATAAAAATAAAAAGCTGACGTTACGCATGCGGCCCGCGGGCCATAGGTTGCCCACCCCTGCTTTACAGGATACTCCTTGCTCTCTCTTGAAGACGAGCACCCTGGGCAACTAAGGAGATCAATTGGAGAGACTTTTAAGAATGAAATTGTAAACACCTTTTTACAGATAAGGCAAAAATTTCTTTGCTGCTGCAGTAGAATTTTTGATACGATTTTTGTTTCGCCTTTACTTCTCTTCGTCCAATTCTTCACTAGCACCTCACCCTCTCCTTCTTGAGATCCAAATCTTGAAGTGCGTTCCGAGAAATCGTGAACTTTGGCTTGAAAGTTTGAAAAGGAACAAAAATATATATATAAATTTTTAGCAGAGTTTTTCTTCAGTGGAAGCAATTTAAGTTCCATGGCATTGCAACTTCCCCTCTCTTTCACGACTATTTGACTGCATGCTAGATAACTAATTTGAAAAGTTAAATTTGCTTATGTCGTGGAAAGAGAAAGGAAGAGTACGGAAACAAGTAATAAATTTGAGAGGAAATTTTTATGACATTTCCAATTTGTAGAATTACAATTTTAAATTCATAATTGATAAAGAATCATGAAAGTCCAATCCAAGTTATAATACTCGAGCCGTAGCGACGAGGGTGTTGACCTAACTGTATGCGAAGAACATGGACGAAATCGGTAGGGGCAGGCAGGCCCCTAACGTCATTTACGTCCAGTGGGGAGTTCCAATTCTGTGACCGAAGAAATACAAGTTCAATTTCGGCAACTGGTAATGACTTGTAAAGTCTGGTCCAATTAAAGTAGTTGAGTTGCTGCAATGCAGGCGTTGACCTCTCTGGCTCTGGAGCTCGCAGTTGCGATCGGTAGGGGCAGTCGAGCCGTAATCGCCACTTGCGTTCAGCATTGCGATAACCATCGGTCAAGTCTGGGCACAACAGATTCCGTCAACAGGGACCCTCCTGGGTTTCGATAGGTCCCTCGGGTGACTGAATGAAGAGAACACAAGAACGAGATTAGCAGGACAATCAAAATCTGGATAAAGAGAAATCACTCCTTGCTTTAGCAATTTATTTGTCAGAGACAGCTAACAAACAAGTTCGGGAGAAGAATTAGAATTGTAGCACTTAATCCGAATATGAAATATTAAAACTAAGTTTCAATACTAAGCATATATAGTATATGTAGTATAATACCCCTATGAACGCTGAAGGCAGCCAAGCTTCGCTTGCGTCGAGAGCTCTCTCCGCGGAGCACGGTTGCAGTGGCTGTGATGTCTGTCTCTGGGTCGGCGGGGGCACTGGCTATGTAGAGCAAACTCATGACTTCGTCCTCGACGTCGCTCTCGGGGCGCAACGGGCTATGCTTGGCGTCAAATTGTTGAGATCACCTCGGGACAGCTGGAACACTTTCGTCTGTAAGTGTATTGCCTGGTGCTGACGTGCGCCTAGGTATGGGGCATCCTCATCACCGTCGTCTCGCGTCAGCAGCGGGGTAGTCGTATCGGCAGCAGACGAATTTTCGATATTCGTACTAGCTATCGTATTTCCCAGGTTCGGGGCGTTCAATCGCCTAGGGTCTTCCTCGTCTCTCACAGGCTTATGTCTCTCGTCGGCAATGGGGCAATTGTTTCCGTGGCGAAATCCCTATCGTCGTGGCTCGGAAGAAATCCAGCATCAGACGAAATTTCGACAGGCGTATTACCTATCGTGTTTTCAAGATTCGAGGCGTCCACGGGCCTAGGGTCCTCCTCGTCTCCCACAACGTTTATTTGGCGGTCATCGACCAATGTCCAGGCCTCGGCATACTCCTCGGTTCTCCAATCAGCAGTATTTGAATTGTAAAAAGTTCGAGCAATAATCCAAGAACGTTTATCACTTGCCTTTCGAGCGGGCCTGTTGCGACGGCGAGAATACAGCTGATTCCTCGGAACGCTTCTCAGGCTCCCATTCTCCTTGCCGGCAGCCGTGCTAGCACATTCAAACTCGGCTGAGAGAGTCCTTCTCCCTTGCCCATATCGGTTCCTCTTATTTACCGAGCAAGTGTCCTGAGAGGCAGAGGTTGTGGAGAAACGCTGTCTGAAGGGGCATCGTTTGTGGTCATCCTTCGTTCGTCGGCTATCGGTATCAAACGCTCTCTGTCTCTCTCTCCTTTGCCCTGGCTTTTTATTCTCTTTTTTAATTTGCATATTATCTTTTTTCTCCAATTGTTTTCTTGATTGTCATTTTCTGCTTCCTTCGCCTAATACATTTTCGTTGGCAGGTATTCGGTTTTGTCTTCCTATATTTTTCTTCCATTTACTTGCTTCTCTCCCTCTATTGCTCTTCCAAGTTGGATCGCCGATTTTTTTCTTTTCTCTCTCCGTCAGCTCTCGGCGATCTGACACCATCCCCCGCTTTCCCGCAATGAAAGTTTCTATTTTCTGTTTGCGGCTTTTTCTTACAGCCTCCTGGGATTGCCTTATCTCTTTTTGTATACTTGTCTTCTATTTTCACTGGGCGTGCCTCTGGTTGCCTTGACAGGCATACGGCTACCAAATGGCCTCTATGGTGTTTTCTCTTTCATAATCTCTTCCTTCCTTTTCTTTGGTCTTGAAATGTAAAAGTTTCATTATTATTTATAAACATATTCTTCATGCTTATTTCCTTCTTCCAACGCCGATCTCTTTCGCTATTATTTCTTTGCGAATATTTCTTGGCATAAAATATCTTTGTTGCATATTTCCGATCTCCAATATCAGCTTCTTCTTTACTAACGAACCCTTCCTTTTGTTTAGGATTCTTATTCTGGCTTTCGAGCCTCTCTTCCAATTCGCTGATTCCTGGGATGCTAGATTTTTCTATTCTTGCCTCCAACTTATTTATTCTTTCTTGTATCTGCAGTATTAGTTCTAACAGATAGCTTATTTTCCTATCTTGCTGCCTGATACTGTCTTCCAGTTCCTTCAGTTGGATTTCTTGTTTTTCCATACTTTTATTCCACTCATTTTTTGATAATAGTCATCTATAGGCCTAAACAGGGGTTCACCTTTTTCTGTCCACCAGCTAATGTCTTTCTCTCTGGCTTCCTTATAGTTTTTATTAACTTCCTTATTTATTTCAGATGTGTTCCTCTTCCTGGCCTCAAGATTCATGACTATTTCTTCTCTTTCTGTTGGAGGTCGGAGATCGTAGGCTTCTAGGGCTTCTTTCCCTTCATTGCGCCTCAAAACATTTTCAATAACGATTCCCTTTAACTTGCTTCTTATCGCCATATCTAATTTATTCTTACTGAATAGCTGAATAGCTCTATATTCTGTAACGTTCTTCTTGGCTACTGAAGGCATCTAGGTTTATCTTAGTAAGCTTAATAGCGGAAAGCGGCGGCCATTCTTCTCTAAAACTTCCGAGCCATTTAATTTCGTTTACTACGGAGTTTCTTAGCAGATCGAGCTCCATTAACTGTTTATGCTCCTCCGTCGTTTTTAACTGTTTTAATTCCATGATCTCTTGCTTACTACAATCTAGAACCTTCTTAGCTTTTTCTCGCACAGAACTGTCTATTATTTCCCGTATTTCCGGTGAAAAACTTCCAGTCTTGCACCATCTCAGGGGTATCTCTTTTGCTACTTCAGCTAAAAAGTTTCTTAGCATGCGTTGATTCATCATACCCCATTCATACGCTACCGATAGGGCGATTGATTGTTTAATTGCACACCTTAGCCCACTATCCTTTAATATTTTCTTTAAGTTCACAATTTCCTCAGTTAATTTCGTTTCTTCTGTCAATTCACTGTCTTCATTTGTCTTATCCCCTTTAATTTTGTCATAACCACCTTTATCCTCTACACTTTTCTTTTGTTCTATTGCTACTAGGTTACAAGCAACCCCTGTATTGTAATCGTAATTTCTATCTTCTTTAACTTCTATTCTGCCCGTTACAGATTAATTCTTTCCTTTACGTTTTTTAATTCTATTTTGACCCTCCGAATCCTGCATAACTTTATCATCATTGTTTTTTTCTATTGACTTATTCTTATTTCTACAATGAGCTTCTAAGTTAAGCATTTTATCAGCGTTCTTAGCAGTAACCGCCTTCTCCTTTCTTATTACAACTAACTCCTTCTCTTTAAATTTCGTCCCGTAATCTTTTTCAAACATGCACGTCCGCTCTTCTCTAAGAATTTGTAAATATTTTTCTCTGCCCACTAATTCTTTACTCTTTTCTAATAACCGTTCAGTCTGCTCATAACGGCCTTTAAATTTTTCAGATTTCCTACTCTTATTTTACTCTGTAGGCTTTCTTCAAACCTACTAAAATAGGCCTCTATCTTCTCCCTTTCAATCCAGCTTTTAACATTACTTGCGAATTTTAAAAAGGTCTCGTTGTATTCCCCTATGGGCTTCAAACTTTCTCTGCTAAAGTGTTCTTGAGCTAGCCACTTATTTAACTCCTCCTCTTCCATTCTTAAAAACTAATATCTCACCACTCGATGATCTTCCTTTTTCTGTCCCAGCTTCATCTCTAACCTTCTTTTCCGGGGTCCTAGCTCCGCTTTCTTTCTTCACTTCTATTCTAAGAAATTGTAGCTCTGCTTTCCCTCTTGTAGTTCACTTTACAGGATACTCCTTGCTCTCTCTTGAAGACGAGCACCCTGGGCAACTAAGGAGATCAATTGGAGAGACTTTTAAGAATGAAATTGTAAACACCTTTTTATAGATAAGGCAAAAATTTCTTTGCTGCTGCAGTAGAATTTTTGATACGATTTTTGTTTCGCCTTTACTTCTCTTCGTCCAATTCTTCACTAGCACCTCACCCTCTCCTTCTTGAGATCCAAATCTTGAAGTGCGTTCCGAGAAATCGTGAACTTTGGCTTGAAAGTTTGAAAAGGAACAAAAATATATATATAAATTTTTAGCAGAGTTTTTCTTCAGTGGAAGCAATTTAAGTTCCATGGCGTTGCACCTTCCCCTCACTTTCACGACTATTTGACTGCAAGCTAGATAACTAATTTGAAAAGTTAAATTTGCTTATGTCGTGGAAAGAGAAAGGAAGAGTACGGAAACAAGTAATAAATTTAAGAGGAAATTTTTATGACATTTCCAATTTGTAGAATTACAATTTTAAATTCATAATTGATAAAAAATCATGAAAGTCCAATCCAAGTTATAGTACTCGAGCCGTAGCGACGAGGGTGTTGACCTAACTGTATGCGAAGAACATGGACGAAATCGGTAGGGGCAGGCAGGCCCCTATCGTCATTTACGTCCAGTGGGGAGTTCCAATTCCGTGACCAAAGAAAAACAAGTTAAATTTCGGCAACAGGTAATGACTTGTAAAGTCTGGTCCAATTAAAGTAGTTGAGTTGCTGCAATGCAGGCGTTGACCTCTCTGGCTCTGGAGCTCGCAGTTGCGATCGGTAGGGGCAGTCGAGCCTCAATCGTCACTTGCGTTCAGCATTGCGATAACCATCGGTCAAGTCTGGGGACCACAGATTCCGTCAACGGCGACCCTCCTGGGTTTCGATAGGTCTCTCTGGTGACTGAATGAAGAGGACACAAGAACGAGATTAGCAGGACAATCAAATTCTGGATAAAGAGAAATCACTCCTTGCTTTAGCAATTTATTTGTCAGAGACAGCTAACAAACAAGTTCGGGAGAAGAATTAGAATTGTAGCACTTAATCCGAATATGAAATATTTAAACTAAGTTTCAATACTAAGCATGTATAGTATGTGTAGTATAATACCCCTATGAACGCTGAAGGCAGCCAAGCTTCGCTTGCGTCGAGAGCTCTCTCCGCGGAGCACGGTTGCAGTGGCTGTGATGTCTGTCTCTGGGTCGGCCGGGGCACTGGCTATGTTAAGCGAACTCATGACTTCGTCCTCGACGTCGTTCTCGAGGCGCAACGGGCTATGCTTGGCGTCGAATTGTTGAGATCACTTCGGGACAGCTGGAACACTTTCGTCCGTAAGTGTATTGCCTGGTGCTGACGTCTGCCTAGGTATGGGGCATCCTCATCAGCGTCGTCTCGCGTCAGCAGCAGGGCAGTCATATCGGCAGCAGACGAATTTTCGATATTCGTACTAGCTATCGTATTTCCCAGGTTCGGGGCGATATATTTTCGTTTGCAGGTATTCGGTTTTGTCATCCTATCTTTTTCTTCCGTTTACTTCCTTCTCTCCTTCTATTGCTTTTCCAAGTTGGATCGCCGATTTTTTTCTTCTCTCTCTCCGGCGGCGCTCGGCGATCTGACAATACCGCATTTAAAAGGACCAAAATGAGTGACATAGCTTTTCAATAAGCCCATGCGGATCTTATGCACATATCGAAACCGCTTTCTATTTGGTATTATATGGAGAAAGGAGAGAGAGAAAAAGGGCTAGCGCCTATCAGAGAATTTTAAAAACGAAGAGCTCAAAGGTTAAAAAGAGGTATATAATAAAAAATTGACTGTTCTTTGATGATTCTGAATGGTACACAATTGTATGCGAGCGCGGTATTCCCCAGATCTTCGAATTTGTCACTGTTAGTTACTTCATTTGAAAACGCTGGTTTTTGCATGGTTACATACTTTGCTTTGCAATGAAATTGCCCCACCCACAAGGATTTATCCAAATGAGCCAAAAGTAGGTATACAGCAAGAGATACATCTGAATACACCTTTGTTACGTTATGGAGCCAAGACGTGCACTGGTTTGTACAGGATGTCCCAACAGAAAGTGGCATCAGTAGGGATGGCACCACCTCTAGCAGCGATGCATTGTTCCAGCTGCAGGTGTAGGCGATCATACAATTGGCAAATGTCATCTTGGGATACGTCTGCCCAGTCCTGTTGAATCTACTGTGTCAGTTCATGGAGATGCGGGGTGATCGCCAATTGAGCACGTGTGGGACATGGTGGCATGTGTGGCTTCCTCTCCCCATTGCTTTCAACATCAGCCTACCATCCGTGCATCCCACGACACATTGACAGCAATCCATCTGTTTGATCATCCAGCTTCGGAGAGGCCAATAATCCGACCTCATTCAAAGTCCGTTAAGTGCGTGAACGGTTGTCGTTGCTGCCGTGGCAGCATTGAGACCATTGTGCGGATTACAGTACTGTATGTTCAGGAGGCACTTGCTTCCTCCCTACTGCATAGAGCGGCTCGCACAAGTGTCAACTGATGAACCTATACAGGAAAACCAGACACCCTGTATCAACCCAAATGGTCATGTCCCATGAGCATGCATCTAATCGTTTACTAGTCAGAGGTATACGACCCCCCCCCCCCCCATAAATATGTATCCTTGTTGGTGGGGCAATTTCATTGCAAAGCAACGTATGAATCCTCAAAGGTTGGGGAATCTTTTACGTATGAAGAATAAAGTCTAGGAACATCCTTTGGCAAAAATATTGACTCTGATGGTGAGGGTGACGATGTTGATGTGCCTTTTAATTGGCGTCACATGATGCGGAATTTTGTGACCATTTAAATCGGTGTTTTGGAGAGGTTTCTTTTGCTAAACATCAACAAAAATAAAATTAAACACTAGAAAGTAACACAGATTAAAACAAACAGATAGAATACAAATTTTACCCTTGAAATTCATATAAAATCTCCCGCCTGGACTTGAATGGAACAACCACCAGTTGTCTGAGCACTGCCTAAAATCTTCTGGTTGGAATCAGCTCCATCCTGAGTGAAAGTAAATGAAAATATTAGTAAAAAAGAAAAATGGAAAAGAAAGCAAGGAAAAACGTCAAAAAGCGTATGGGAATTGAAGGCAGGGATGTTTATCAGTAGAACCCAGAGTGGACTTCTGAATCAGTAGAAATGAGAGCTGAGGTTGAATGGGGAAGACACTAAAGAGAATTTCGAGAAGTATTTTAGGCCTGAGCAGAAGAAGGATTTGTACCCGCATTAAAGAACACTTTAGCTATATCAAATATTACATGCCCGAAAAATCTATTTTCGTCGAGCACATTTTATCCACGGGGCACATTGGGAAATTGGATAATTTTCGGATACTACATTGTATTGACTTACCTAAAAAGCTTAACATCTTAGAATCTCTTGAAATAGCTAAAGTACCATCTGATATATTATTAACCAATAAAAGAGGCCCACTTGACCTGTCACAGTGGACTTCACTGGTTTCAAAACTTTAACCAGGCTGAACGTTCTGACTATTACATCACACACATGATATTAGAGCCTTTGCGCTTTTAGTACCTTTTTTTTGTTCCTAAATTTTTTCACTTGTATCTGAACTTGTGTAACCTAAGTCATACTGAAGAAGGCCACATTGTGACAAAAATGTATACATAGATGGTGTATTAAAATGTTCTTGTTGACAAGTGGAGTCTCCTTTCTGTCTCTCAAGTATTCTAGCAGCCACAGAATCGTAAGGTCAGTTTTTAAGTTATTCTTTAGCTTAGTTAAGCAGAGGCATGATTGAGCATGTATAAACAAGAGAGAACGGGGAAGGGGAAAGAAAAGGGGTCATGAATGAGGTTAAAGGATGTGCAGGTAGACACATGAGAAACAATTTTTAGAAAAGGGATAGAAAATGCCTGACAGAAAGTGAAACAAGCATTGGAATAACATTATGGTGGATCGTCTTGTTTGAAACAGTATAGAAACCATATTCGAAGTGATAACACGTAATTAAAATGCTTTGGTTGAATCTCACACATGCCAGGTATTATTTAAAAATAAAATTTAACCTTAGAAATTCAAACAGTTAATAAGAAATAAACAATTTGAATATTTCTTTACAGTTAAGGTGGGGAAGAAACCAACTGAAGCTTGGTAACTCCCACTGATGAAGATTAGCTGGAGTTACATATTAATTTTATTCTTAATAGCATTATATAAAAAGGTATGAGGAAATTGTGAAAACAATAATAAATATGACCAATAGCAGTGAAATTGTATGAATAAGTCAAAAAATAAAAATTGTATAAAATGTAAAAAGTGTATGAAATGCCAACAAAATTGTTTGCATAAAAGAATCTGGAAGAATACCAACCAAAATAAATGAACCACAAAAGAAAAATTAAAAAAAAACTATGAACCTTAACATAAAAAATTTTTAAACACCGAAATTTAACGTGAAGTGAAAATCAAAACATAACAAAACGAAAAAAAAATTATAAAAACCGAAATCAACATTCAGAATTCGAGGAAAGTAAGTTTGAACAAAAACGACAGGTAGAAAGTTGTCATCAGAGGGTTAGAGGGGGTCTAAGGGTAGGTGTTGCTTTGTTTTGGGGGAAACAGGGTCTCTGAATTCAGGCCAGAATGAGGTGATGGTGGTGGTAGCAGGATAGGGTCGCTGACTTCAGAGCAATAAAAATGTTGCAGTAACTACGTCATTAGAAAGGACTCACCCCATTCCAATGCAATGCATTGTTGGAATTAAACTAGAATGGTAATAATTTACTGACAGCGAATGCTGATAAAACCAAAGTAATGTTCTTTTTTCAGTGAAATAAATGAGTTATGCCATCTACTCCCGTGATTGTTTATGATACTCACAAACTTGCTATGGTAAAATCGTTTAACTATTTAGGTCTAATACCCTGTCTACAGTACAAAGCTAAACTACTCTTAAAGTGACAGTCCACTATAAATGAAAGGGGGGTCAAATACATTCATATATCATTTCTTTTCATTAATATAGACATTTTTCTTAAAAAATGTTCTGTTGCTGTTTAAAAATACTGAAAGTTTCGTGCACTTTCTTTTGGAGTGGAACTACGGCATAATACGGTTATGATGTGCTACTTTTCTGCGTAGTGATACATCAAAGGGCCAAACTGCAAGCAGTGCATTTCGTTCCTACAGCAGCACCACCTGTAGATACAATTAAGAGATATGTTTCTATAGGTGACATTACAGTCACTGCAATCGCACATTAGATTAGGTTAGTTTCATAAATGAATTAAACTTTTAAGCAATTTCTATAAACAAAAAATGGTGAAGTGTATCACTGATGGCTGCAACAAACACTCTTCTTCGGTGTTCATTGGCTGATAGTTCGTGCATCAGCTCCATGTTGAATGACTGATCCTGTCGTCTGCAACTCCAACATAAAAATCTTATTGGTCATCTAGTTGTTGTGATGAAACTGTTTTCACTAGTTCCTTTTCCTCAGGATCGAATAAGTAAGGTTCCAAACCAAATTTTTTGACATTTGCTAGTAAATGAGCTGTTACAAACAGCCGAAAGTCAATGCATTTACTATACAAAAACATTGAATTATTAGACTTTTGGAAACTGTGACGTCACAGGCATGCACAATCAAAGGAATTTGAACATGTGTGATAGAAAGTATTCCCACGTTTTTCTTCGTTGTTCGGCCTTATGGTTACAAGTTAATATGAAATACAGTTGTTTTCTTTCGTATTTATAATGATTACAAAATAAAACTTTTCTTCTGTGATTTGAAATGGCATTCCAGAGTTTAGATCTGTTGTGCTAGAGAGAATAAAAACTCGTTTTATAAAGTTCCTCAACCAAAAGTATCCTATTTATGAATGTGATCTTGTATCCCATTCCTACTAGGAAACTCAGGGATCATGAGTTCCTTAATTTTACGTATTTGGGACTCGGTGAAGTGGGAGGGGAGGTGTACTCTACTTATTAATACCTTTATTTACCTGTGAGTAGCTTTTCGTGTGTTCCCTTTCAATTATCGGCTGTGGTTCAAGATGATAAAACATCAACATCCATTCAGAACGAAATTCGGTGATGGAGAACGATCATCTCGATCAACAAAGGAGGACTAAACAATGGGAGAGACAACAACACAAGAAAACAATGAATATGAATATTGTGCACAACAACAATTAATTGAAGCTCGTCTATGTGTCGCTTAGACACTTGTTTCCAACCGCCACTTTGTAATGAAGGTCTCCTAGGCGGCAGCTGACAACATCTGGTAGCCGTCTTTTCTGCGATAGACTTCCCGAAGAAACATGCATCGCTTTCCCTTCTCGTAGGGACCTAAACTATGGCCTGAAGGCGGCTTGGTGCCCCTCTTGAAATCGCTGGCTTACATCTTGTGGCTGCAACATATCCAGGCGAGTTAATAATTCCCTTCTGAGGAATAACTTAGCAGGAGACTCCTCCGTGGTGGCATGGGGTGCTCTCCTGTATTGCTCCAGAATTTTTAAGTTCCGTTGTAAACTAGTCCCCATGGCTTTTAATGCACTTTTGATAGTCTGAAGATATCGTTCAGCTTGTCCGTTTGTGGATGGGTGGTAGGGCACTGTGCCCTTATGGAACTTTACTCTTTGCACTTTGAGGTAAGTTGTAAATTTGTCAGCGATAAACTGGGGACCGTTGTCGGACACTACCATAGTCGGTGTCCCATATCTCGCGAACAGTTCATCCAGGATGTCGATGGTGGGTGTTGCAGTCATCGACAAAGTTATCTTGACTTCCACCCATTTGCTGCACGCATCGACAATAATAAGCAACATTTTTCCTGATACTAGTCCAGCATAATCTACATGAATCCTCTCCCATGGGCCTTTGGAATACAACCAGTGATGGACTCAGTACTGGGGAGGAGCAGTGGAGAAAGTCGCGCAATCAGCACGTGATATGATGGTGCGTTCGATGTCAGTGTCGATGCCAGGCCAGTACATGAACGAGTGGGTGAGGCCCTTCATCTTACCCATTCCTAGACGGCTGGTGTGAAGGTCATCTGGGACTGTTTGCCGTAGTGGTGGTAGTATCACTACACGATTTTCATACTTCAGGCAACCAGCGCTCATTGTGTATTTGTCCTCGGGAGCCTTAAATCTGGAGTGGGTTAGGTCATGGCCTCGTCCAAGTTCCTGGATGATCCGGCCCAGTCTAGGGTCGCTTTGGGTGGCTTTAGCTATATTGTTGTTCAAAGCCATCTTCCTCCTCCTCTTTTACCTTGTTGATTTATGTCACTCGTGAGCAATAGTCTGCGTTGCTATGTTCTTTGGTTGGTTTGTAGACAATTGCGTCATTAAAATTGCTGAAATAGTCCGCATAATTAGCCATGAGACTGATGCACAGGCTCGGGAGAAATTTATGAGGGTGGAATATCTGTGTCAGTAGTTTGTGGTCGTTGACCAACTCAAATCTCCGTGCGCACAGGTATTTAAAGTACTTTTTATGGCCCATATGATGGCTAGGGTTTCTTTGTCGATTTGGGGATAACATCTCTCTGTTTTGGAAAGAGACCGACTGCCATAGGCTAGTCCGTTGGCTAGGTGGTGGCTTAGCATGGCCACCTAGTCTGAAACTGCTGGCATCTGTGGCGATAATGACGGGAAAAGAGGGGTCATACTGGTTGAGGACCTGTAGCGAGATGAAGGTGTTCCTTAATTCCTCATATGCTTTTCGGGCTTCCTTGGTCTACACGAATTTGTCTTGGCCCAGCATGTCTCGTAGTGGTCTTGCTGGATGGGACAAATTGGGTATGATGGCACTGTACTAGGTTGCCTTTCCCAGGAAAAGTTGGAATTCCTCCGACGAGGTCGGTGTTGGGGTCCTCTGGATGGCTATGATATGGTCATTGAAATTGTGCAGTCCATTTTTATCTATTACATGTCCCCATCTATTACATGTCGCCATCGCCAGCTGAGCTATGGCGGTGTCTGTTGCCACATGTAATGCAGAGGCTATCATTTTAGACAACTCCTGCATAAGTTCAGGTGGTACTGCCATATTCGATTCTCTTTGTCAAGTAAAATCTCTTGGTGCTCTTTATCTTTTATTTTGGCTTCACCAGTTGTCCCTGGAGCCTGTGTTCAGAAAGGCATTCTTTTCTCCTTTTCAGTTGGCTATGGGAGCGGCATTCTCTGGAGGCTGTGATCTTCAAAATTAACGATGGGATTAGCGCTCTTCACATGGAATATTGCATGAAGAGGTTGTAGTTTGGCATCTGGATATTCCACGATGGGATAACCTTCTCAATCCCACTTCTCAATCCCACTCAAGCAGAGGCAAGAGAGGGAGAAATGGAGTGGGAATGCTTGTGAAAAAAGAATCTGATATGTGTATAAGTAGGGTTATATATGATTGTGACAGAATAATAGCCTTAAGATGAATGCAAGACCAAAAGACATACTAATCATACAAGTATATATGCCAACCTGTGACCATGATGATGAAGAGTAGAGGAAATGTATGGTAGGATCGAAAACATTTTGGAGGTAGAGGGAAAGGAATGCTGTACATTGTCATGGGGGATTGGAACGCCAGTGTGGGAGAAAAGAAAGTTGGAGGCGTGGTGTGCAAATATGGAATTGGGAAGAAAACCGAAAGAGGTGAAAGGCTGATTGAGTTTTGTAAGGAAAGGGGGATGATCATTACTAACACATGGTTTAAGAATCATAAGAGAAGGTTATACACTTATACTTCTGAGGTCAAATATCTCGGTGTCTTCCTTGATAGCAAGCTTTCATGGAGGAAACACCTGGAATATTGTTTATTACGTGCTAAAATGATCTTCTGGACTTGCAGAAGAGTCGTTGGCAAATCATGGGGGCTGAGCCCTAAACTTATTCATTGGGTATATACTAGTGTTAAATGTCCAATGATGACTTACGGCTCTGTCGCATGGTGGCCTAGAACACAATTAAAGACAGTCAGGAAAGAACTAGCTAAAGTTCAAATAATGGCATGTCTTACTATTACAGGTGCAATGAGAACAACTCCGACTAGTGCTTTGGAACTTCTCTTGGACCTGAAACCTATTCACTTGCTGGTTGAAGCAGAGGCTGCAATGACAATTTATAGAATATGCAGCCCTGACAACTGGCGTAGGTGTTTAGATAATACAGTATATGATAAACTAATAAAGGGGGTGTTACGACATCCGGTTTTTCATGACTGTTGATAGAATGCTTCCGAAATATGATTTCGATAAGCAATATGTTGTCTCCATTCCAACTAGGGAGGAATGGAACACTATGACGCTTTTGTCATTTAGAGATCACGAAACATGGTTTACGGATGGATCTAAAACGGCGTCTGGAATAGGCGCAGGTATATGTTGCCCTAAAAGGAAAATCCGACGGTCTTTCCCCCTTGGCAAATATTCTACAGTCTTTCAGGCAGAAATTTTTGCAATTATTGCCTGTGGAATAGAGCTGAATACTCAGAAGCTTCGAAGTAAGAAAATTTTAATATGCTCTGATAGCCAGGCTGCGTTGCATGCACTTGATAGTGTATGCTACAAATCTAAGCTTGTCTGGGAGTGCCATCGTACCCTCTGTGATCTAGCAATTAACAACAAGGTAAAACTGTGTTGGATTCCTTCTCACAGTGGCTACGAGGGCAACGAAATTGCTGATTGTCTTGCCAAGGATGGCTCTGTGACTCCATTTGTGGGTCCTGAACCGTCTTTGGGATTGTCCCAAAGTCTCATTAAGCTGACTGTCCATAATTGTATGGACAGACAGCATTTTGATTCGTGGATTAAAGAGTATGGCCAAAGACAAGCCAAGGTACTCAATCCAAAATATCCTGTTTCGAGGAAAAGTGAGTTGTTAAAACTCACAAGAACTGAAATTAAAAAAGTCGTTGAACTCTTTACAGGTCATTGTTATCTTAATAGACATATGACCTTAATAGGTGTTGCAACTGACGCTACATGCAGAAAATGTCATGAAGCAGAGGAGAGTTCTACTCATGTTCTCTGTAGTTGCTTAAATCTATCATTTCTTAGATTTAAACATTTAGGGAGCTTCATACTCCAACCGGCAGAAATTCAAAATGTTACTGCCAGGGAGATCTTAAGATTTGCAGATGCATCTGGTCTACTTGTGAGACGAGATTTATAAAGGTTTTGGGGATAGTACAATAGACCTGAGGTCGCGGTGCTTGGTTTCTTTGTAACCACCCCTTTTAAATTCAATTCAATTCAATATACACTTGGAAAGCACCTGGAGATGCACATAGAAAGCAAGTTGATTTTGGTAAAAGAGAGATTTCGAAACGGAGTGAAAAGAGCATGCGGGCTACCTGGAGTAGATTTATGCAGTGATCATGTGTTGGTGACGGCAGAACTGAAAATACTTGTGAAGAAAATCAAAAGGACACCAATGATTAGGAATTGGAATTCGGAATAGTTAAAAGACTTGGACAGGAGAGAGAGATCGAAAAAAAGTTACAGCTAGAGATTGAAGTACCTAGAGCAAAACATAGGGACGGAGCTGAAGAGAAGTTGAATAAAATTAAATAGTGAATTATAAAGGTTTTTGAAGAACCAGTAGGATACAAGAAGTTAGGAGAGCTAAGCAGCCCTGGATAATACAAGAAATGATAGACTAAATGATAGAAAGAAGGAGTTTTAAAAATCAAAACACAGAAATGGGAAAAAGGAAATACAGAAAATTGAACGCAGAGCTCAGGATAGAAACAGACAAAGCCAGAAAGAAATGGCTTGAAGATGAATGTAAGGAAATCGAAAAATTGGACAGGATAGGACGACATGGCCTGGTGTATAGAAGAATAAAGAATATTACATGGGATGGCAGATCAAGAGCAGGGTGTAGCCGAGAGATAGAGGACAAACAAGGAAATCTACTAAAGGAAGGCAAAGCAATAATGGATAGGTGGAAAGGATATTTGGAAGCCCTTTACAAGGCTAAAGATAAACCTATTGACCTAGAAAAGAGAAGAGTTGGTAAATAGTAACAACATCGGTGGAGATATATTGATGGAGGAAATATGCGCAGCATGAAAAATTTGAAGAATGTAAAGACAGCTGGTATAGATGGCATACCAGTGGAGCTTCTCAGATATTTGCACGAGGGTGGAATGAAACAGATGACAGCCTTATGCAATGAAATATACCGGAATGGGGACTGGCCAAAGGATTTTCTGAAAATAGAAATGGTACCACTGGCAAAGAAGAAGGGGACAAGAAAGTGTGAAGAACATCGAACCATCAGTCTGATAGCACATGCAGCGAAGATTTTGCTGAGGGTTTTAAACAGAAGACTAATTAAAATTATGGAAGAAAATGTAACTGAAGAGCAGTTTGGTTTTAGGAAAGGGATGGGAACAAGAGATTCCATTGGTGTCATTCGATCGATTGGAAAAAGATACTTGGAGAGGGGCAAAAGCATGAGTTTGTGTTTTGTGGATTTGGAGAAAGCTTTTGATTGTGTGCTTTGGAAGAAACTGACGAGAATTTTAACAGATAAAGAAGTGGATTGGAGGGACAGAAGACTTATAAGCAAATTGTATTTGGGGCAAGAGGCAGCAATAAGGATAGAAGAAAAAAAAACAGACTGGTTTAAGATCGGGCAGGGGGTGAGACAGGGCTGCTGTATATCTCCAACACTTTTCATCATGTATGCTGAAGCGATGGTAGAGGAATGTTGGAATGGAGATAAAGGAATACGCATTGCGAGGAGAAAGATAGAGTGTATTCGGTTTGCAGATGATATGATCCTGTTGGCTGACAACACAGAAGACTTGAAGGAAATGGTGAATAAATTAGAAAAAATGGAGGAAGGAAATGGATTAAGGATAAATCAAAAGAAAACAAAAGTTATGCGAATAGGTGAGTTTGAAAATATGGAGCTGTATGTGAAAGACGATAGACTGAAACAAGTGGAAAGCTTTAAATACCTCGGAACGGAAGTGACAGAGAGTTGGAGGAGTAAGAAAGAAATACGGGCACGGATTGGTATAGCAAAGGAGGCATACAGAATGAAGAGCAAAATCTTAAATAGTGGGCTAGAGATGGCAATATGGAAAAAGATAATAAAATATTTTGTGTGGAGTGTACTACTATAGGGCTGTGAGACATGGACATGGTTGAAGACAGACAGGGAAAGAATTGAGGCTTTTGAGATGTGGACCTGGAAGAAGATGTTGAATATAAAATGGTGGGATAGGGTAAAAAATGAGGATATGTTGAGAAGAGTAGGAGAGGAGAGAAGCCTGATTAACATCATTACTAAAAGAAAGAGAAATTGGATAGGACATGTATTGGGAAGAGACTGTTTGTTGAATGATGTGATGGAGGGCATGGTAAAAGGCAAGGCCAAAAGAGGAAGAAGGAGATTGAAGATGAATGACGTTTCAAAAGATGGAGGAGGTTACAGGGAATTGAAGAGAAGAGCAGCAGACACAGCATAAAGCAGAAAACCTATGATGGTGATAGAGCTAAAATATAGTTTTGTTTTTTTTTAGAAATTAGTGACAGAGAATATTACTAATCCTGGTGAACTTTTAAAGTAATTAATTGTTATTTTAATTAAATAATTAATTTCTAGTTATTAGGAGTAATTTAATGTTTGTTTGTTAATGCAATGATGATAGACTCTTTGTGAAAAATTGTTTAATAATAAAAAATTAAATATATGTATACTTGATTTGTGTATACTTTATTTCTGTAATGTTATTTTTATTTATTAAACATTATTCACATGGAAGCTTTCATCATTGCATTAATAAATAATTATATTATCTTATCTTGTACAGAGGGTAGATATTCGCAGAGCAATAATCTGCGGCACTTACTTCGAAGGAGTTTTGCGCCATCCCAGTAACTAACTACTGCTACGAGATGACAGTAGCAGCTGGGACCGACGGCTTAACGTGTCCTCCGAAGCATGGCGGGTTCATGATGGAAGAGCTGCTGGCGGACGAACAAACCAGCACTAGTCACTCAGCAAATGGGTAAGAATAAAGTTCCCCAACAGCTGTGCCCCAAATAGCCATCCCACCCAGCACAGCTCCTCAAGCCACTGGCTATCCCCCAGCCAGCAACTGGCCACACCTGAAGTTGCTTAACTCCATCGATCAGCGAGCCAACCGACGAGACAACCAGGCCACGACCGCCCTATAATTAATTGTTAACTAAATTTTTTCCATCAGGGGGGGGGGGGAGGTTCCGTAACTTGGGGTTATCCAAAGGTAACCTCCACACACGCCCGAGAGCAATCACAAGTTCGAAGCCAGTAAAAGAGAGTCGACAACGGGTTTTAAACTATTAAAAAAAACACAGTGATATACACTGTTGCCATAATTTATTCACTAACCAATATATATAGTGATCTAAATCCATAGATTATCCATTAACAAAAGATAGGGGGCCCCACTAAATCTTATTCTAATTCTGCTTAATTTATCTCACAGTCTTCTCCACGTTGGCAGACACACCTCTTTTACCAATAAATTTTCTGCCGGGGCTTAACAAGGTCCATATACTACCAACCACGTTTGTGCCACCTTTCCAGCAGGCACCTTCAGCTCTACCATGCACTCGCACTTCCACTGTTTTGTTGCATCGGTCTCTTCTTAATGAAGATTGTCCACCACCCACAACGTCAGGAAAACGTTGTGTGCACTCTATTTTTCTAAATGCAATTAAGAAGGGGGGGGGGGCACAGTAGGGGGGCACAGTAACACTTTGTAGTCCCCTTTACGGACTAATAAAGCAAATGTGTAATCGGCCTAATGCGCCTATTACCACAGAAACGGATATTGGGCTACTGACTAATGCAGACCCAGTGCCCACGGCGGGAGACCGCCAACCAGCACACCAGTGGAGCCACTAGAGCTGCATAACCTCGCCACGCCTACACTGAGGCAATTGGAACTGATAGCCAAATGGACTCTTGCGCTACCAAACTACTAACTGGTATTTTCTAGCATTAATTTTAGCGAACAACAACATTAAATTACAAGTTTCTTCTCGAAGCATACACTTGGGAATACTCCTCTATTTGCATGCGAACTGATTCCAGTTCTTCTAAAATGCAAGTCGCTCAATGGTTCATAGTCTACGCTAGCTAAGAACATACTGTTCGTATCTCCTCAAATATAGAAGATTAAACTGTCAAAGTTCCCGAGGGCCGTCAAACAAATATAATGCAATAACTCACCAACTCGCCGCCAAACATTTCCCCCTCGATGGAACACCAACCGGCGCGGCTTCACTGCTAAACACCTCGGGGCAGAAGAGCGACAACAACGCAAATAAGACACAGGAACATCGTCGAATTATCTTCGTCGACATGCTCACAATGAGTAGTCAGAAAGAAATAAAAAGGCAAGATGATTAATGTACACTACAATTCTAGTTAGCAACATATGAAAATACAGTCATAAATTATTGTAAACTTAATTAGGGCGGGCTTGCCAAATGATCTGTTTTCCGACTGAATTTTCCATTACGAGATTAGGCTTAATAGCAAAGCTAAACTTATTTTCGCAACTCAAAAATTATATATCCATCTCGTCCGAAAGTTGTTTTTTTTTCAATCTCTCTTAATTAATTCTAAAAGACAAAAACAACCGCAACAATTGTCCCAGCGAGTCAGCATCTGCGGAAATACCAAGAATTTCATCTTCGTAGACAATGCTGACACGTTAGAAGACATATTGTTGGCGTTTTTAATAACACGCTTATATTAAGACTTAATGAACATAAAAAAAATTACAATGCTCATAAAAAAAATTACAATGCTCATAAAAAAAATAAATATTATAAACGGAGACGAATCAAAACACAAGTGAATAAATTATTGGCAACAGCGAACTTAAATAAAAAAAAAACTAAACTGACATCATATGTCACACCTTAGTTATCTCAAGCCATAGCCTACAATGATAAGAAAAAAGCTATCACCATAGTTGGTTAGGCGCAAGCAAAGCTAAAACAAGAAAAGCTATCACCCTCATTGCTTGAACGAACTGCCTTGGCAGAATTTACAGTCGGTTTTTACCTTCTCCGTAGGGGGTGGGCTTTCTGGATGTTGATCGGATGCAAAATCAGGTACTTGTACTGAGAGTCAAGGCAGATTATAATGGACCTGTCCCTTCTGAATGAAAATAGGGTAGCAGGTATATGCTTGAGATGTGCTCGTCGCGTGCTCCCTCCTGACAATAATAAGCAATAGCGGCTGACAGCAGTATCGTTAAAGTCTTTGCCTACTGCCTACTGCCTGGAATAGCAGAGTTCGAATCCGATATGGATAGACTTTTTTTGGTTCATTATCGCGTTTTTGATTTCGTTTAAGTTTTAAACAGTGTATGTAAAGAACATCAAAAACAGATTAAAATTTTTTCGTCCAAATGTGCAATTTGATCTGTTTATTTGAGGGTTTGAAAAACTTTTCATGTTCATCGTCATGTCATGCTTTATTCTATATTTTAGTTTTTAATAAAATATACACTGGGCGAAGTCTCACACTTTCATTAGCCAGTTTTTTACCAGTCACATTCTTCAGATGCCTTCCGATATTGCAATTACTCAGGCCCTTCCTGAGCCCTCGAGCGAGGTCATTATTGACCCCGTGGTAGAGCCAGATGGGTCTTTGCAATTTCCCAAGGGTGCCATCATTTGGTATACTGATGGCTCTCGTCATCACGGCCTTTCGGGCCTGGGCGTTTATTGTGGCAGTCCCAAAACCCTCCGTTGTCGTCGACTGGGTTCTTGGGTTACTGTCTTTCAGGCTGAATTACTGGCCATTATTTACTGTCTGCAGATGTGCATGAACAAACTCTATGTATATCGCCGTATTTTTATACTTAGTGACAGCCAAGCGGCCCTTAAAGCTATTAAGTCCTATAGGGTTAATTCCAAACTTATATTGGAATGTCGACACCTCCTACAGGACCTTTCTTTACACAATAGTGTCACCTTGAAATGGGTTCCTGGACACAAAGGTGTTGTTAGTAATGAAGTTGCTGACATCTTAGCCAAACAGGGGTGCCAAGTCTACTTTTACTGGCCCTGAACCCTTCTGCGGTATTTCTAAACAAACTGCAGCTAGGGAGATAAATATTATCTCTCATCAAGAAATGATGGATAGGTGGGATCTTACCACTAATCAAATACATGCCAGACTCATGATTAAGAGATCCTCTCTTAGTCTAACATCAGGCATTCTACAACTCAATAAAAACAAAATACGGATTATCATTGGCTTTCTTACGGGTCTTGACTTACTCCGTAAACATCTCCATAGAATAGGAATCCTTCGGGAAGAGCCACTATGCTCGAAATGCGGTTTGGCAGAAGAAACAGCCTACCACATTCTTTTTGATTGTGTCGCTTTGACACATCTTCGTCACTTCACGGTTGGTTTAACCCTTCTTGAAGATATCCACTTGGACTCGCTTTTTAAGTCTGTCTGGCTACCTTTAGGTGATCTCAGTTCTCTTTTGGGTATGGCGCAATATTCCTTAGAGGAATAAGTGCCTTTGCGGTCAACTGCCTGGCTGTTGACTGACAGCCCACTTATAAGATAAGATAAGATAAGATAAAATATACACTAATTCATATCACCCTTACTTTTACAAAAATCCTCTTTCCTTCAAATCATTTAATATTCTCTACTATTAAAATATATAATCCTATATATTAAAACGCAAAGCATTTTTCTATGAGAGCAAAATTGGCACTTCTGCGCATGCGCATCTGAGGCCAACAAAGAAAGTTACGACAATCAATGAGAAGCCAGTTATTGTTGTAAGGAGACAATATTCAGTTATTGTTTTGAATTTAATAAACTGAAGATTTGCAGAAAAAAAGATGATTTGCCTTGATCATTTAATGATGTTTCCTTGTGACTACTGAAAAAACTCTGAAAATGTTATGTTAAATGTTATGTCGTTAGTAAGAGCTTTAAACACTGATCATTTTCTCCGCTGACACTGTCGTAGTTTCATACTTTCAGAGGAATTTAGTTTAAAGCTATTTTGATTTTATATATTTAATTAACTCATTTCTTATTCTTTCTGCATAATAAGATATTTAAGCTCTGATTATTCTATTTTTTTTTTCATAATGATTATTCTATTTGTTGCTCTGACAATTTTTCATTTTATTATTTTTTTATTAAAGTGATGGGAATTAATAATAAGATGGGTTGTTCTCTGTCAAATTTTGACAGGATCCATCTAGTTATATAACAAATTTCGAATGGTCTGGGCATAATTGTCGTTGATTACTTTATATACACACAAAAAATGAGACTTGTAACCTTTTGAACAGTCAAAAGAAAATAGCTTCCACTTACACCTTGAAATCACTTCTGCATCACACCAAAACGAGCGCTGCTTCGGCTTATCTCTTGATCACGCATATAATTATGTCGATACTGTGCACCATTTATGGTACATTATTAACCAAACAGATTAGTTTATTATTAATAAAACAAAAATTCTCATCAGAACAACCAAAATAATCTTTTTGTCAACATAGTTGATCACGTGACGTAAAACTTGCCTACCCCCGATGGTAAGCAAAAATTTAATGGAATCGTTCCATAGTAAGCGTGTTCCACTAGACACCTGGAAAAAGTATTCTCATTGGATTGAAGTATTGTAAAGAAGCCGAACAATTTTGACCTTGGTAAAAACCTTTTTGTACCCGACTGTACAATCCTACTAAACGCAGTACTTTTTTCATTTGTTTCCTTACTTAATGTCATCAATGATTTCCTCCCAAATCGTAATCAGGGTTCGAAATATGTTCGTGCTTGAGTCTTCTTTTCTTTTTTTGAATAATCCACAACAGATGTTGAACCGAGTGATGCTGCCATGTTCACTGCCTACATGATACTAACTGTCTGTTCGCTGAGGCAGAAAACAATTGGAAAAATCTCAGCCAGTACGATCGTAAATAAACGTTAGAGGGTGCTAGGTTTTCTCCCTATACCTGCATAAAACTGTTTATATTTTATACTTTTTCAGTTTTAATTTGAAATAAAAATTTAAAAATGCAATTTAAAATTTTAATACGGACTATTAATGAAATAAGGATCTTTTTTGCAATCACTTTATTACAAATTTATATTTTTATTATAATTTTCACAAAGTGATATCAATGCTTTTACAAAGTGATATCACCACATTGATGAAACTCTTTATAGTAAATAAACAGGTGATTAATATATATTTTTCAGCTTTTATTTGAAATAAGAAATTAAAATACAATTTGAAGTTTTAATACGTTTTATTAATGGAATAAGGAATCTTTTTATACAATCATTTTAATACAAATTAATTTATTTAATTATAATTTTAATATTTTTTCGATAGAGGTTTATTGCATATTATTTTTCTTTTCTCATTCAGATCCGTGGAGAGAAAAGACGAAATTGTTATATGTTTGTCATGAATTTGATGCGAACAGAATCAACATCAGGCATCAATAGTTTCATTAAATTTCAGTACAAGGGTGGCCTTTTTTACCCAAATGCTAAATTTGTTTCTTTAATTAGTTCATTTGATGGTTATGTGCAACCTTCTCTATCTTCTGTTAAAAAAAGTCAAACTCTCAAAACTTTTGATGGAGGAGCTAACGCCATCCATAAATGACATTCCTTGGTTTAGATGTAGATGCGGCGAGGAAAAACATGACTCTGAAATTAAATAGTTGTTGTTACACAGAATTTTAAAAATTATACAAACAAATTCATCTTTTCTGTAAAAAAGATTCATTATTTCATTAATAATCCGTATTAAAACTTCAAATTGTATTTTTAATTTTTTATTTGAACGGATATATATTAAGAGAAGGACGAGACACAAGAACCCTGGAATACAATAAATAATAGTTATTAATTAAAAATACAAATTAAATAAAAAATAAGATATAATAAACAAAAATAATTAATCAAAATCAAAATAAAAAGCTGACGTTTCGGATAGAGACTATTCTTTATCAAAGCTAAAAAGGATAATTCTCTAAAAGCAAATAGAATATTAGAGAATTATCCTGAAGTTATGAAAGTTGTACTAGCGGACGGGTTTATATATGGTTTGCATGGGGAATAGTAATACGGTATTGGCTGAACAACAAGAAGAGAACAAATGAGATTAATTAGAAGAACTGTTGGGATAGGACAGGACGGAGGACAAATAGGAAATAATATGAGGGCGGCGAGAAAAATGCAATAGGATGACACATATGAAATTGAAATTATAAAAAAGTTTAGGAATGAAAGGATGCCTAGCAAAAAGATTTCGTAAATTCCTGAATTTTCCTTGATTTATCCTGATTATCAGCAGACAAAAAAGGCTGTCATGAAAGAATATTATTGACGTTGTTCAAAATTTTCGATTTTATGATTCCTTGACTGTTCCCGGTTTTTGCTGTGATAAAGGATAGTCTCTATCCGAAACGTCAGCTTTTTATTTTGATTTTGATTAATTATTTTTGTTTATTATATCTTATTTTTTATTTAATTTGTATTTTTAATTAATAACTAGTATTAATTTTTTATTTCAAATTAAAACTGAAAAAGTAATGTGTATTTGTTGTAGATTGTTGTAGATTGTTGAACGCAATTTTTTCAGCTCCCCAAAATAGTCTTGTGGAAAGGGATTATCTACACCTAAATATATTTGACTGCTGTTGTGGACTTGTGAAGGTCAGTAAAAGACCTTATAACTTTAACCTGCGGTTGCGGTAATGATAATTAGATACATTCCCAATTCATTCCATTATACTCAGTTGATTAACTTTTATAATAACATCTTATTGCCTAACAGTCATGGCATTGTTATTTTAGATGGACAATAATGTTCATTTAAATGCATTGTTGAATTTATTGAAGTGAAATAAACTTACAATGTCTTATAAAATGATGTTGTATGATGAGCAATTGTAAATGTGGACTCTGTAAAATTTATATTAAGGTGGATGAAAAGAAAGTGACATGTTCTGGAAATTGTGAAAGAATATTTCACTTAAAATGTACTGGGCTTACTTTAAATGAACTAGAAGACTTATCCACTATTGGGAAGACGTACTCATGTGAATCATGCTGTGATTCACTTAAACAACAGGAAGATAATAATTCATCTTTAAGTTCCTATTTAACTTGATGTTCCTATCAAAGATGAGGATATTTCTGCTGTACATCGTCTAAACAATAGACGTGTGAAGAAGATACGACCTCGATCTATTGTGGTTAAATTTATCCATAAACAGAACAAATACCTTATGATGCAACACAAAAAGAAGAAGTTTCGTCAATTAAATACGAGAAATGTGGGTATATGTAATGAAGAGTATGAAATTTACATGAATGATCACCTATCCCCTTATTATAATGACCTCTTCTGGAAGACTAGGGAATTGAAGAAAAATAACCAATATAAGTATGTATGGACCTATAATGGTATTATATATGTGAAGAAGGATGATGGAGCTAAAGCTATACCAGTTAAATCTGCGTTTGATTTGAACTCTTTGTAATCAATTAAACTTTCTATCTAATTATCTTGATAATTTTTAAATTTTTTCTATGATTGATTCATTATTCTCAAATAGCTCTGATAACTTAACTTTATTTAATATATCTGATCAAAATGAATGTGGAACATACATTGTTCATCCAGAAGATATCCCAAAAACATACTCTAATTGTATGAATGTTGTACATCTTAATATAAGAAGTATAGCTAAAATTTTGATTATTTAATATCATATTTACAAAGTTTTAAGGTCCCAATTCACATTATTGTCCTTTCTGAAGCATGGCTAAATAGTTATACTGAACAGAGTAGTAACCTTACAGGTTATTCTAAATATTTCAGGTCATCAAAACTTAATAAAGCCAGTGGAGTAGTTGTGTATGTAGATAAAAGAATAACTGTTTTAGAAATTCAACCAAAACATATTAAAAGTGCTGATATTGTAATTTTAAAATGTAGAGCTGATGTTTATATGGGTGATTTTTTATTATTTGCTTGTTACCGTTCTAACCAAACTTCAATTTTGAATTTTGTCTCTGAACTGTCTAAAGAAATGGATCCCTATAAAAATGAGAAAATTTTTTATGTTGGAGATATTAATATTGATATAATAAGTTATAATGATGAATATTTTACTCAAAAGTATATTAATATTATGTCGAAAAGAAATCTGGTTCCAATGATAAATATTCCCACAAGAATTACTCCAAATACTGAGACTTGCAAAGATCATTTTTTATATCTAAGAGCATATATAGCTGAAGCGTTTATTCTTGATAGTGATATTACTGATCATTGTATGAGTGTCATCTGTTGTAGGTGTAACGTTGTGGATAACACTCATGCAAATAAATTTAAATATAAAACGCTAATCAACCACCAACTTTTAGAGGAAAAATTAGAGGAGGTAAATTGGGATTGTTTAGAGGAAGAAAATGATATACAAAATAAGTATAATTGCTTTGAAAAAATATTAAAAGAAAACATAAAAAAGTACGTATACATTGGTAACTGGTTCTGGAAAAAATCAGAAAAGGAAACCATGGATTACATATCATATAATTAATTTGATTAAAAAGCGAAATCAATTACGAAGTAAATATTTAAAGGATAAAACATATGAAAGTCTTCTATACCAATACAGAGGTTTAAGAAATAAGATGGTACAAGAAATTCGAAAGTGTAAGGCTAGTTATTATTATAATCAAATTGAGAGAGCAAAAACACCGAAAGATAAATGGAAAATTATAAGTAATATAACAGGACGAGAAAAGACTTACAGAGATATTCCTCAAGAGATTAGTAATCAGATAAATGATTTTAATTTGAGCCATATAAACATGTGCGATTGCCAAAATATTGTAAAACAAAACTCTGCAAATTTTAATATAAAAAATGAAGTAAAGGATACCTTTTTCCTTTACCCTGTTAATGAAATGGAGATTAAAAATTGTATTATGTCCTTATCAAAATATTCCTCCCCAGGATATGATCATGTTACTACAGAAATTCTGCGTAAACATGTTAATAGTTTAACTTATCCTATTAGTAAATTAATTAATTGTTCATTTTTACAAGGAACATTCCCTGACTCATTAAAGATTGCAGTTGTAATTCCAATATTTAAAGCGGGAAGTAGTTTTTTATTTGAAAATTATAGACCAATATCTTTACTGTCTCACATTTCAAAAATATTTGAAAAAATGGTAAAAAATCGCCTTACAACTTTTCTAGAAAAATATAACATTATTGCGAATAAACAGTTTGGTTTTCAAAGAAAAAAGAATACTCAATTAGCAGTTCACAGTTTTATATCAGATGTTATTCACACGCTTGATAAAGGTCGGAACCCTTTAGCAATTTTTCTGGATATAAGGAAAGCTTTCGATTCAGTTGACCATTGTCTCTTATTACAAAAATTGGAAAGATATGGTATAAGAGGACTAGCAAACCAATGGTTTAGCTCTTATTTAGCCAATAGAAAACAAGCTGTTAGGATTAAGGAAAAATTAAGTAAATTCGAAAATTTAAAAAGAGGAGTTCCTCAAGGAACTATTTTAGGCCTCAATCTTTTCTTAATTTATATAAATGATATTTTGCATTTAAATTGGTTTGGTTCTATCAAAGCTTATGCTGATGATTTAGTCTTAACCTATATAAAAAGTGATTATCAAAATTTTAAAGAAGCCCAATCAGACCTTAAATTATTAAACTTCTGGTTATCAAATAATAATATGTCCTTAAATGTAAAAAAATCTGTATATATGCATTTTAAATTGCACTCTGATTGTAATACGAATTTGTTTCTTAAATATCATGATTTGAAATGTAATAATCTTGAATGTAGTCATTGTCCTCTCTTAACTTATGTCGAACACACAAAATATTTGGGTATTACAATTGATTATCGTTTATCATGGGATTCCCATATAAGAAGTTTATTTGTTAGATTAAGATCTATAACTTTTATAATTCGATCATTAAAAACTGTCTTAACTTTTAAAAATCTGATTTTAATATATAACGTTTTCTTTTTAAGTACATTACAATATCTCATCCCAGTTTGGGGTGGAACTTATGTGACTCATTTAAAACCAATTATAAATCTTTTTAATATGCTGACTCATTGTATCTTTAACAATAATGATTTTCGTAAAAATCAAATAATGAATTTTCATCAATTTTATCTTTTTAATTTGGCAAAATATACATGTAATTATGTAAAAATGAAACAGCCAATTTTCAAACATTTTAATTATAATTTAAGAAATTCTAAAAATCTGACGATTCCAATTGAAATTCCAAAGCATTCTTTCGTTTTCCATCAAATAGATTATAATTATAAAAAATTGTTTAATGATCTACCAAATGAAATAAAATTATGTATTGATGGACGAAAATCTAGATATAAACTTAAAAATTGGATTATGACTGTCAAAAACAATTAGTATTTAATGGTATTTAATATGTTAATCAGTTTTAATTGTTGTTACCGTATATACTAATTTATTTT
>JAHWFO010060128.1:65280-99861 GCA_023313115.1 Rhysida immarginata
GGTCGATAGTTGGATGCTGAAGAAGACAGCAGTGCTGCCGAAATACGTATCCATCAATTAAAGAAATTCTTGTGGAATAGTGGTCTTTTTATTCATTCTGATATTCGAAGTTATCCACAGATTCTGGCGTAATTATCTCCTGTTGATAAAGAAGTTAAGGTTGGAGCACAAAGCTCATGCAGCTACATTCCTGGCTGCATATCTACCATGGATATTTCAAATCCACCAAGAAACGTTTGTTCAGTAATTGGATGCAATAATTCTTATACAAATACAAATGGCATACGTTTTTTAAACTTCTCTAATGAAAAAAGACCCAAAACGTAAGCAGAAATGGTTTGCTGTTGTTAAACATGTAAAGTAAGTAAAATTGCTATTATGGTCTCCTATTGGGTCCCGTTGAAACACAGCGAAGTTTAAAGTGAACATTTTGCTGGAGGTCGGCCAGTTTGGCATCCTGACAGTATTCCCTGGAGCATACAGAAGCAATAATACAGGAGCATCAGATTTTGCTAGAGTTAATAGGTAAGAGTGGCTAAATTCTGGTAATATTTGATTATTCATGTTTTATAATTTTATCGATATATTATTTCATGTTGAGGGACCAGAGAAGAGCACAGTCCAAGAAAAGATGTGTATACAGCATCAATAATGCTACACAGATGGAAATTTGTGAAAAATCAACTGTAGCACAGAATTTAGAAGAAGAATCAACTCTCAACTTACTCTCTGATGGGCACCATCAACAACTGGACATCAGCAGGCTGATGTAGTCTGTGATGACAACCATTTGCTGAGAAGCAAGGTATTTATATCTTACATCCATTCATTCTTAATTCATTCTAACTTGTTAGCCCAGATTCGAATAAACAATTTTTATTTTCCAGATTGGTATGCAAACTCACGAGATGTCTTTAACTGATGATGCAGATGTGCATCAACTCATAGTTGCAACTGTGTAAATACTCAAATATGCTGCCCCCCACGAGAAATCAAATCCTTGAAATCATCTGTGACCGGTCCCAATCAGAGAACTGTGTTTTATTCAGGCTGCTCATCAGCTCTTTTGGACAGTGAAGAAGTATGCGGTGAGTCAATGGATGTCTGCAGTATGCTGCTGTCAATTGTCAAAGTACCTTCGATATGAATCTAAGCATCAGAAATTGTATGTATAACTTTAATTGACACTGTTTTTCATGAAATTGTATGTATAACTTTAATTTCAAAAGGTTATTATGGACGGACAACAGATGGAGCAATTGCTGAATACTATATTACCTTGGACTGCGGAATACTAAATCTATTAGAGGCAAACGATGTTGTCATGGCTGATGGCGGTTTCCCAAGCTAAAGAACTGAGTGTGATGAAAGAGGAATGGAAATTGTCAGTCACCATCAGCTTTACGCAACGTTCAGTTTTTAAGCAAAAAAATGGAAGCAACTTACCAAATTGCCTCAGTGATGATACATGTCGAGCGGATGATACAACTGTCATAAACTGTATGAAATTTTGAATAAGAGAGTTCCCGTGGAAATGATAAAGGACATGGATCATATTGTACTTGCATGTTGCATTTTGGCCAACTTAATAAAACCTACTTTAGCTGAATCGAAAAAATGAATTAAATGATAAGAAAAATTACTTTTTTGCAATCTTTGTTTATTTTTAATATTGTTTATTGCAGTTTCAATTGAACTAAAATTCTCTCCTACTGCTATTTCCATATCGTTCATAATTGCCTCACAATAAATGATAGACGTTTTGTATTATGGAAATTTTGAATATTGTCACCATAGTGCGCAAAAAGCTCTGCACCATCTGGAGCATGCAGTGTGGCTATAATGTTGTTGCATGATCTTACATGGATCTCATGACGAAACTTAATAAAAGACAGGGTGTGATTTCAAGATTACAGTATCTACATAGTAATATTCTCAGATTACTTTATTTCGCATGGATTCAGTCTCTGCTATGCTATGGTAATATTTTCTGGGGTTTGCTACTGAGTATAATTTAAATAGAATCTTAAAGCTCCGGAAATGGTTTATGCGGGTCCTGTTGACCTTTACATATATTGACCATTTACCAATATATTATCTTCAGCTGTTCTCTTTATTTATAAAATAAGTAATGCGTCTTTAATTAGTAACATCACCCCGGGTAATACGATTAAATCCAGATGTTCCCAATTATCCAACACGAAGTGCAAATATATTTTGCTTGCCACTAATCAAGCGCAAATATATAGAGGTTTGGAAAATTGGTCATCTCTGCCCTCTGGAATTAGACTATTAAAACCCTACACTGTTTTCAGAAAGCAATTAAAACAATTTGTCTCAACCAGTATTTAGTCTTAGAGTTGGTCTGTTGACCTTTCGTTCGCTAAACTTATTTATAATTGCATGGAGGTGATAAGGAGGAACGAGAGAATATGTAAATTGATGTAGTCTTCACTTGACATTATAGATATTTAATCCTAGAGATGATCTATTGTCCTTTCTTTTCAAAACTTACATATAATGGGGGAGTTGCACAATGGCTTCTGAAGTCATTTGTGAATAATCTGCGCGCTAGGATTTCTGAGAGGAGAAATTGTGCTTTTGACAATGCCGAGGCTGAAATGCTGGGAACCTGCTTTTAACTGGTTGCTATACTAACACAGTGATGCATATAAACAGTCTATTTCACGTTGTTATTATTATTAAAAAAAATGCCTCAATTGCATTGTTTCAAACTTTTCAGCTTTTGTTCTGGCTACAGTTCTAACTTTCTCATTCATGTAGGATAAGTAGCAAAAAATTTTAATAAATATTACAGGAACTATTTACATCGAAATTCGGCTTTATTTTTGGAAAAGCTTATAGTTAAAATCACTTACATATATTTATCAAATCACTTAAAGGATATGTATATTTTTTTGGCATCATTATATTAGAAAAGATTTCGACTAATAGTTTTGAATTTACGTTTTTATCAACAATTGTTTCACACGGTAGTAACTCCAATGGAGAGCGACTTGTCAATGTAATTTCTATATGCATGAATATATTTCAGTGAATGATGTAAACGAAATGACTTTTTGTTTAAATTATTGCATTAATATTTTTACTCGCAATTTAAAAATGTTTTTCGTTCTTTATGCTTTCAATTTCTGTTTATATAAACAATATATACTGTATGTGTGTGATTGTGTCTGAGTATGCTGAATTAACAAAAAGGAGTCTAATAACTATCCTGGGATCATGCCCTGAACAGTGCTGTCGCCTTTCATCGATTAAAAAGAATAAATGAGAAATACTACCATTAATCGTTCCATTCAATGAGTCGATTACTCAGGAACTAATAAAGCGAGGAACCTAAAATTCTGAGGGAATACAGGGAACAATAGTTCCAATATGCCATCAAATCTTGTTAGAACTTGGCCGAGTGTTTTCTCATATACGTGCTGAAAGGTGCGTCACTCTATGCTGCTAACAAACTTTGAGCCGTCGAGTCTACCATTTCCTATCTCATAATCCCTCATTTCACGTACACAAATGACGTCAACAGCCATTGTGCAACTACCCCATTGAATGCATATGAGAAGGAATGATGATAGAGTATCTAAGTAGATGTAGTCTTAACATTATATAGATATTTAAGTATTTAATGGAATCTTTTTACTATTCTTTTAGTGTTTATTTGTATATAGGATGGTTAGCGTCCATGTATTTCCAATTTATTAGATGTGGTCATTTATATTTGACTACTAACTGTTTTACCCGGCGTTGCTGTAATTATTTTTTGATGAAATGTTGCAATTTCTGTGTGAATATTCAGAAAAAAAGAACACATGAAAAAGCCTAGAATTTATTTTAGAAAAAAATTCATGTTTTAGATTCTGTTAAAGGGCCGTATTTGGAGACGCCATCCATTAGGAGCTTTTGAAAAGAAATATTTTCGAATTTTCAACACGAAAGCTTTTTTCGTTGCTCGGGCTCAAATTCGAAGAAATTTTCATTCATCTGAATGTGAATGCACAGCCAAAATGAACACATGGATAAAGTTTAGAATCGATATAGTAAAAATTCATGTTTAAGAATCGAAAACACTACTTTAAAATTTTCCCAATAGATAGCGACACAAAATTGAAACTACTACCATTCACGAAAATTTGTTTTAAAATGCGCCCAAAGGATGGTACTGCCATCTGAATATAGATTTATATCAAAGAATATCGAAAATTTTTTTGAGAAATGTCAGGTAGAAAATGTTCTTCCTCTTGCTTTGAAGTTCAAGTGTGCACAATTTCATCAAGATCGGAATAAAACTACAGATTTGTATAAGAGACAAATAAATATACATACATATATACATACACTATCCTATTAAAAGTCATGGGACACCATCACTTTAATAGATACACTCAAAAATATCCATATTTTAGTATCTTGTTGGTCCACCTTTTGCTGCTATCACAGCTTCTACTCTCTGGGTCATACTGTCCACAAGTTTTTGATACATTTCAACCGGTAATTTTCGCCATTCTGCCATAAGTGTCTTGGAGAGTTCGGTCACGGATTTCGGGCATTCCGCACGAGCGCGCAATCGACGTTCCAAGACGTCCCACAGATGTTCGATGGGATCAGATCCGGGCTCTGGGCAGGCCAGTCAAGTTCTCGAACCCCCTTTACATCAAACCATGACCCTACAGCCCTTGCTTTATGGAAGGTGCGTTATCGTGCTGAAACAGAAAAGGGCCATTGCCAAAGTGCTACCAGAGAGATGGGAGTGCTGCGTTGATCAGAATGTCTTGGTAACGCTCTGCGTTTAGATGTCCGTCCACAGAAACGATTGCTCCCAACCCATAACATGAAAAGCACCCCCACACCATCACCGACCCTCCACCGAACTTCATCATGGGCACAACACAGCTTGGTAGATAACGTTTGCTGGGCGTTAGCCATACCCAAACCCGTCCATCCGATTGCCAAATGGTGTAGCGGGACTCATCACTCCATTCAACCATTCGCCATTGCTCCAGAGTCCAATGTCGTCGCTCTTTGCACCATTGCAATCTCCATGCTGCGTTACTGGTGCTGATGTGAGGCTTGTGGGCTGCTGCTCTGCTATAAAAAGCCACTGCATGCAGTCAGATTGCTCACATTTGTTCCCGTCGACTCTATGAACGATCTTGTCAGTCCATCAAGCTAAGTGTGACGGTGTGCAGTGACAACTTTACGAAGAAGCCTTTGGTCTCTGGCCGATATGATCTTGGGTCTGCCAGTCCTAGGCGGAACACATGTGGTGCCTTTCTCTTTCCATGCCCGGATGACATGTGAACAGTCGATTTCGGGATGTTTAGGAGGGTTGACATCTCTCTAACAGTTTTGCCCGCGAGATGGCACCCAACAATTGTACCTCTTTGGAAGTCTGAAAGCTCTTTTCTTTGAGACATTCTTACAGCGCTCACGCAAGCATCATCTCAAAATAGCATACTCTCTGTTATCTAGTGCTGGGAAGAATGCCAGCAGTGAAATTGCAAAGGAATGTCTCATTTTCATTCAAACGAGGGTTGTCCCATGACTTTTGATAGGGTATATATATATATTGTAACGTGCTAGTAAAGACGGAACATGTTTACCCGCACGCACAGCCAATGCCCCAAGAAAGACGCGTAAAAATACTCGAAAGAAAACCTTCCCCTTACAGAAAATGAAAATAGTTACCAAAACCCAGACTATCAGCGTGAATGAAAGAATACGCTTACTAGAAAGAACAAAACGGTCTCCCGAGTAAGGTAAAAAAGAGAGTAATACCGGAGAAAAAACCTTACGTTAAAAAATTAACCCCAATTCACTATAATGACTATTCCGCAGCCCAAGACTACCCAAACTTACAAAGAAAGAAGAAAAAGCGAAATCCAAATAAAGATTTTCTTTTATTGCTGATAAGAACAGAAGAATACTGAAAAGAGCAGGTTCAAATGATCTCAAACAAAGGTGGAACAGGGTAGTCCAGATAACGGAAGAACTAAAGCAGCGTAGCGTCGATCAACAAGATATTGAGGAATTCACAGTCAGAAACAGTGTTGAAGCAGGACGAAACTGTAGAATGGGCAGAAGAGAGTTTTGAGGACAATACCGAAGGACTGGAAGATCAAAGGGTCGAGAAGAACTGCTCATACTGCAAATAAAAAATCGTCAACAGCAAAAAATCGAGGAAAATAAAACTGGAAATAAAAAAAAATATTCAATTTCCACAACCTTTCAAAATACAACAGAGTCAGTAAAAAAAAAATATATTGACATCGTCAAAATTAAACAATAGAAATGTAAGGATAAGATAAAAAAGAAAAAAAAAAACAAACCATGGACCTCCTCCACCAAGATCCTAAGGACGAATAACAAGATTCACGCTAATGTATGGACAGAGGAAACAGTAACAAAAGGGTAGGTGCGAAAAAGGGAGAACAGGACGGACCGACGTGTGCATACGCATAACAAAAGGAATGGATGAGGATAGACGGTGACAACATGGGTGAGGTCCTGAAAAGAAAACGAGAATAATAAAAAATGATACAATACTACAAAATATCTTAATCTTTCATTAGGAAAGGCTGAAATCAATAATACAGACAAGGAATTTTAATATTAAAAAAGAAAAAAAATTCATAAGCTGAAACTAAGGCTTAGAGATATCAAATAAAAGGGTTCGTTTAAGTTCAACAAAGTAATCATAACATTGCAGAAAGAATTTTTGCAGGGCTTATCCTTTGTGGGGAATCAAACTACATGAAGACGAACCATACGTAAACCCATGTTCTACGACGAACAGGAGAAGCGATCCTGTTATAATGGCGGGAAAGTATTATTTCAAAAATCCAGAAAAACATATCTTATCTTTGTCGAACATGATCCTGCACAGGTCAGTTAAATTAAAATCGGTGGACGATCCAAGGTATAAACGACGCTTGATCAACCGTATGCACTTAAAAGAATGGAAAACCGCCAACAAACGATGATCAACTTCATGACGAAGGGTTACAAACTGCTAAGTCTCATAGGCGAACAGGAACCGCATCGACAAGATCTAAAGTTAAGACTGGAAGACTGGACGAATAAAAACGGTTTTCCATAGGAATGGCCATGTCCATACCCGAGAGCAGGCAGAAGAGTCGATGTTGCTTCTCCCGGAGATCTAGCTGAATCTGCCAAAGGAAATTATTTTATTTTCCAAGAAAGTTACGAAACCTAAATAAAAAATTTAAATAACATGCGCGCGCGACAGGCTATCCGAGTTCACAGAAATGAAGATAGTCAGTTACTCTAGGAAAACAAGCAGTCCAATACAACGTCATTTAAACAATAAAAAACTAGAAAAATAGGGGAAACGCGCGAGAGTTCAACAATAGCGATAACGAGAAATCTCCGTAAAAGAAATACAATTAACAAAAAATTATATTATCTGAAAAATAGTAAAAAAAAATCTATTCTAGCTTCTAAAAAAAGTTAAATTCTTTTTAATGTCGAAAAAATGCATTATAAAACAATGACAAGGAGCTAAGGCTTCACCTATCAATAATCAAAGAAGGCAAATTCAAAAACAAATCATAATTTATAACTAAAAAATAAAAGGAAATCCCTAACAGCAAAAATTTAAAAGACAAGCCGGGAAATACATGAAGACGAACGATACTCGTGATTAATAAACGATGACAAAAAACGACTCAAAAAACAACGAGCCAGACGAGTACAACAAATGGAGCGGGGAAATACTTACTAACACTAAACGCTAAACTAATTGACTCGCCGAGAAAATTAATAAAATCAAATATCCGTCAAGCGCAAAAAGGAAATTCTCCCCGGGATGAATAACAGAAGACGTGAGATGTCGTCATTAACGACGCAAGACGCGAAGAATCTCGATCTCAGTCGACGCTTAAAATAAATCCACAAGAAGAAAAAATTTAATTAGCGTGAGGAAAATTAGAGTAAATAACTTCTCAAACGAGGTATCATTAACCAAAAAACCAACGCGAACCGAACGCGTCGAGTGATCCCTTTAATTCAAAAAAGATAAGGAGGGGGAGCACAGTAACCTCCGTTAAAATAACAGTTGAACGTCAGGTCATAAGACTCGCACCGTAGACCGCCTACGATCGCACCGTCGAGGTAAGGGCTAAGCGCGGCAAACACCAGGAATATCGACGAGATGCGAAATAAGAAAAGCACAACGTTGGAAGGGAACGCGTAGAGTGACTCCACAAGAGAAGAGGGAAGGGAATTTAACGCAAGAGAACCCGACAAGGAATAAAAGGTAACAGCAAGTTACAATATATATATATATACAGGGTATACCAAAAGACGGTCGAATATTTCGAGAAAATTACATCGGATCGAAAAACTGAAAAACACGTGTTCAATATTTTTCAAAAATCTATCGAATGACACCAAACACGATCCCCCACCTCTATCCCCGGGGGTGGAGCAGGGGGCAACTTTGAAACCTTAAATGGAAATCACCATTTTTTATTGCAGATTCGGATTCTACGTGAAAAAGTGAACAAGTTTTAGCTGAAATTTTTTTTTGATTCGCGATAGATGGCGCTGTAATCGCAGAAAAACAAATACAGAACAGAAGGCACCCCGATCGATGGCGCTCTAATTGCAAAAACAATTCTTTCTCGCAAGTGAAAGTATTTCTACAGCTAATATGAGGTTAACGTCTTTCGTTAATTTTGCATCTGACTTTAGTAAAAAACTACGTTTAGCATAACCCAGGAACAACGACGTGGACGTAGTAGTTTTTTGTTCCCTTCGGGGTGCTTGTTTTTAGTGAGTCCCCTTGCCTCTCACTTATCGGGGTGCTTGTTTCAGGTGAGTCCCCTTGCCTCTCACGATTAGCGCCAATAACTATATTGTAGTAAATGCTCAAATTGTGCACCGTTTACTTCCTGGCAGTAAGCTAATCGATGGTAAACAGATTCGATGGAATTGTTTAAGTATTCTGCAGGTATTTGGGCAGCTACATCAATTATTCTCAGACGCAATTCATCTAAATTTTGAGGTTTCGTTTCGTAAACCCGATTTTTTAAATAACCCCACAAGAAAAAATCAAGTGGAGTTAAATCTGGTGACCTGGCAGGCCATTCGATCGGACCTCTTCGTCCAATCCAACGATCAGGAAAATGTTCATCTAAATAATTACGAACGTTCCGTCCGTAATGAGGTGCAGCACCATCTTCCTGAAACCAAACGTGCTCCAAGTTATCGCCAACAATCTCCCTTATTGCTGGAATTATTTCATTTCGAAGCATGTTTTCATACCTTTGAGCAGTAAGATTACCATCGATAAAGAATGGCCCAATCAAATGATTATTTATTATTCCAGCCCAAACGTTTAATTTCTCTCGCATCCAATGAGGATTCTCGTCTGCCCAATACTTGCAATTATGCCAGTTACAAGTACCATTTAATTGAAATGTTGCTTCATCTGAGAATACAATGTTGTAAAGAAAGTCTGGATCTTGGTCTATTCTAAGCATCATGTCCTCACAAAATTCTAAACGTCAGTCGGGATCATCTTCATTTATCTCATGAACTAGTGTCATTTTGTAAAGATGCAATTTATTACTTTTCAAAATCCTGCGGACTGAAGATGTCCCAATTTCTTGAGCTTGGGCAGTTCTACGAAGACTACTGTGAGGATTTTCCGTAAATGATAATAAAACATTCAACGCTTCTTCTTCGTTTGTTGCTGACTTTGGTCTTCCTAATTTAGCTCGATCTTTCACAGAGCCTGTAGCTTCAAATCTTCTAACCGTTCTCTCCACAGTCGATTTGGAGATAAGATCCATTCCTATTCGAAAAGTATCATTGAAAATATCTCTTGCTTCCGAGTATGAACTTTTCCTATCACCCCGGCCTACCATCATCAGTAATGATATTCTTTCTTGTTCATTAAGTTGAGCCATTCTGAAAGAAAAAACACTTTTTCAAGTCAAATTTTTCTTTACAGATGAAGGTTCATCTGCTTGAATCAACTTAAACAGTTGAACTAATGTGTCATTTAAAAAGTACCTACTAAATGGATGAAGCACAAAAAATCACAACAAAAATAGTCCACTTTTTGTTTACGTATTTATTAATAAAGAAAAGAATTTGTTTACAAGCGGAAAGAATAAGAAAGAGTAATTTTAAGGATTTTATTATGTTAATGAAAAAACGTACTATCATTGTTAGATTTTTTTTTCACAAATCTTATTTTCCATGATAACAAAACCATCCATCAAGAATTAAACAATGTTACAATATTGCATTAAAATACTGTATTGAGTATGTTAATTATTTTAATTGTTTTAGATATTTTCATTGAAAAAATTGATTTCCTCTTAATTATACCCCCGAGGGGTGGGTGGAGGTGGAAATTTTTATAGTACTGAATACAGTTTTACACGTAGAATCTGAATCTGCAATAAAAGATGGGGGTTTCCATTTAAGAATTCAAAGTTATCCCCCGCTCCACCCCCGGCAGCCAACGTTTGCTGCCAGCGTTCGAAAATTCCCGTCTGAACCCGATGACCGATGACATGCCCGATGACATGACATCATTCCTGCCTCAAACAAGCAACGAAGTATTTTCTTCTTCGTTTGCGTCCTGACATCTTACCCAGGATTCTTTCTTTTACCAACGATTCCATGGTGTTGCTTGTCTTCAGCCTTGTTGTCAGGCACTCGGTCTTGGCAATTTGTGACGCGTTTAATTCTTGGCATTACTGCTCAGTTCATTCTTCTTCCTTCTTCTCTTGTAACGCTGCTGCCATCTTTCCTTGCGTGAGTGCCTTGATGGACCGCTGTGCTGCTGAAAGTGATCTGATTTTGTTGCCTCGGCGTCATTTAAGATAATCCTTCTTTTCCTCTTGATCTGGCATGCAATTTTAACAATTTAGTTAATAGCTGTACCACTTCCCTCTGGCACTAACATCTATTGTCCATCATTATACAGGGTGAATACAAAAGTCTGAGCCCCCCTTTTATTTTTTGAACTGAAGCGGATATATCAATTGTGATGAATCCAATGCATAGGAAGTTGTGGGTGGCCTATCCCATGGTGCACTTTTCATCATGCCAAATATGAAAATTAGGACACATTCAAAATTTATCTCAAAAGCCGTAAGGGATAGAGAAAAAAACCCAATTACAAACTTGTTCAGCATAAAAAAAAAAATCATCCAAATCGGACCAACCAATCACCCACAATCACGTGGTAAACTGTTTGCTTACAAACAGTCACACTGCACAAACAAGTTACTTCAAACAGTTTAAAAAAAAGTTAATCAACAAAGTGCTCGATGTGACGATCGTGGGCACCATAACACCATTGGGCACGGAACCTAACTGACGCCAAAACAACAGCAAGCATGGCTGGTGACACTCCTCGGGACGCTTCCTGGATTCGTTGAACCAGATCCTCCAGTGAGGCGAGCTGCGTAGAAAAAAAACCTTGTTCTTCAGGTATCCCCACAAGAAAAAGTCAAGTGGTGTAAAATCAGGAAAGCGGGTTGGCCAACGAACCGGTCCTCCTCGGCCAATCCACTGTTGTCCAAACATCTCACTTAGACGCTCGTGAACGACCAACCCGTAATGTGGAGGAGCTCCATCATGCTGAAACCACGTGCGCTGATACGAGGCCAATGGCAAATTGTCAATGAAGTCTGTGACTACCACGTTGAGAATTTCAGCCCGGTAGCGTTCTGCAGTCAGTGTTCCATTGTAAAAATACGGTCCAAACCACAGTGTCATTGTACAATCCACACCACACATTGATTCTTCAGTTCACTTGATGAGTTGCTTCTCGCAGACATCGTGGGTTTTCGTCTGTACAATAATAATGGTTGTGCCTGTTGATAACTCCATCCCTGGTGAACTGGGCTTCATCTGTCCACAACACCTCATGAATGAAGTTTGGATTGTCATCCAGGCAGGTAAGTAACCGGTTGCAGAAGGCGGCCCTAGCAACATAATCCAATGGCAGTAATTCCTGTTGACAATGAATATGGTATGGGTGAAAATGCTGTGCGCGTAGAATGTTGAGAACAGTTCTCTGATGGCACCCAACATCTGCAGCAATTGCTCTGCTGCTTGTGTGGGGATTTGCAGCAACTGCAGCCAGAACTAGTGTTGTTGTATCCTCGTCGTCTTGTGGCCTTGGTCGTCCTTGTTCTGCATTAACACTCCCTGTAGCCTCGAATCTTTGAATAATGTGACGCATTGTTTGACGAGATGGATGGCGTTCATTAGGGTTTCTGTCTCGATACAACCTAACTGCAGCATGTCGGTTTCTCCTTGCCTCTCCGAAGCAGAAGATGATGTTGACCATTTCCGGAACAGTGTAGCTTCCCATCCTGAAATTGTTCTGTCTTCTGTGTGCTGAAACATGCCTTTTATTAGCTTTTCTGCATGAAAGTGAATGTGAGTATAATAATTTATGTTAATTTTTTGATTTGCCTGCTTTACATGGTGGAAATATCAACATTCAGTTTTCCTTGTGCAGTGTGACTGTTTGTAAGAAAATAGTTCACCACGTGATTGCGGGTGATTGGTTTGGCCGATTTGGATGATTTTTTTTGTTTTGTTTGTTTTTTTATGCTGAACAAGTTTGCAATTGGGTTTTTTTCTCTATCCCTTACGGTTTTTTAGATAAATTTTGAATGTGTCCTAATTTGCATATTTGGGATGATGAAAAGTGCACCATGGGATAGGCCATCCACAACTTCCTATTCATTGGATACATCAAAATTGACATATCTGCTTCGGTTCAAAAAATAAACGGGGGGGTTCAGACTTTTGTATTCACCCTGTATAATTTCTTCCTGCTTTTGTGAATTTAGAATTTACTCTCGAGGTAATATAGAGCTTGGCTTCTATTTTCCATTTCTCTATTTTCAGTTGTAACTGCCCCAATGTCTTTACTAGCATATTTAAATTTTCATTCTTTTTTCTAATAGTCTCTATTAAAGTATTTATCTTATCTTCCTGTCTCTTATTTAATTCAATCCAATATTCTTTGACTTCTAACCATATTTGTGCTTCCTTCACTCTTGATATACTACTATCTTCTCTTGATATATCCTCCACAAATGGTTGCTTATTCTTTTTCTTTTCGGAACATTGTGCAAGCAGCATCTCTACACTCTTGTCCGTAGTTAACTGTAATTTTTCTCTACTATCTTCAAGTACTAGTGGCTTTTCTAACTCGACCTCGATCAGACTTCTCTTTTTTATCGCCTTCTATCACCTTTATACATTTCTCCGAATAATACGGATGGGAAAGTTAAAATCATTAAAATCTTCCAATAAATTTTTACAAAATTCTTGACTCTCTGAGCTCCCCTTACATTTTTCTAATTTTTTTGACTCCATTCCTGATTATTGCGGGTAACTTTTCTTCATTAATATTAACACAGAATTCTCCTGGAATAATTAATATCCATTTTCATTGGGAAAATTTATTTAAATATCTTAGATTGAAAAAAGATTATTAGTATACTTTTACATTTTTTAATTTTTTAATGTTAGGGTAGATATACCAGTAATTGACAATTCACGATTTAAAGGCTTTTAATATATAACAAGGCGAAAAAAGGGACTGGTGTTACCACCTCATATGAAACATTGAATAGATTTTTCAGAACAGCAAAACTAGGAACTTTGCTCACATTATGGCCGCAAACACATGTTGATTGTTCAGTGCCTTACCGAGTCGAAAAAAACCTTGTAATTAACCAATACGCGAGGGTTTGATTACTTGTATTTATTTCATGAATTATTATGCAATAATTGTTATTAATTTTACGTGAACCTTTTTGTGTGATCAGTGGACAATACTTCTAGTAGTAACAGAATTTCAGATGACCAATGTGTTAACTGTTTTAATCCACCGCTCAACTACTAGAACCCAGATATGTAGTGTCACTAGTAATTGATATAACCTGTCACTTATTGATAATTTCTGTGTTTAAAAAACGAACAAAAATATGCTAATGTGATATAGAATGTAGGGTAATGATAAAGAAAACATGATGGTTTTAAGTCTAACTTCTTAATTTCCATTAAATGACCTAGCCGTGTCAATTATAGAAATTTGACTGTCAATTTCTAGATCACTCACTTTGACATAAACCATCTAGGTCGTATTCGCTGATTCTTTTTGTTGGTCCTGAATCTTTTCAAAGAGAACTTCAACAGATAGCCCAGGACAAGTTATCTTCCAAGAAGAAAACTACTACTGTCATTCTGTTTACTATGATAAAAAGTAGCATAGGATTAATTCGATGAATTTTGCAAGAAGGAGAACAACCGTCAAAAATCAAATTTTTCTATGAACAATTTGTTGACCCAGATCTGATGATATTGCACTACTGGAAAAGACCTTCATTTTCTATGAACCTTGCACTCTATATGGGAGTGGACTGATTTTATTTATTATTTAAAAGGAAAAAAAGATAAATGATCTATATGAACAAGTTGAGTTTTAAAAAGCGCAATTTTAGTGAATCTTAAATAGTTTACACATTCTTAAAATGCTTGATTTGATCACCTACTTTTGAATGTTGTCATTTTTTTGTAAAAATATATAATAGAAAAATGTAATTAAAATATTGTCAATTACTGGTGAAACTGCCTGTCAACCTCTGGTGCAATAACTGTCAACTACTGGTGACTCGTGCATTAGTTAGGAAAAATTTAATAACTAATTAGCTTTTAAAGATATAATAATTGTTTAGAGATTGGCACATTTTGCATTATATTTACAATTAAATGGTATAACTAGAAAAGTTTAAAAATGCAATTTGATTTACGTACACAATTTCGTTTCGCAGTAATGTCTTAAACTGTCAATTACTGGTACTTCTACCCTACATGGATTTGAATTTTTTTCATAATGTTCGGTTAGGAATTAAAAGTTTTATAAGGGCATAAACATTTCCATGAAAAGCAAATGCAAAAAAAATATTAGCTTTAGTTTTAAACAGTGTAAACCTTTGTCCTTATTGACGGTCCTGCTTCTTCACCTGTGCATCTTTGGCATATGAAATTATCATCTTTTTCATATTCTATACAAAGATTGTGACACCAATCTTCACAGTTTTCACAAATATACCCAATTATTGGTTGGTAGCAATATTAAAAATTATTTCAAATTGAAATAAGATATGTGTAAGTTTGTAATTTTTTCAGTATGTTAGGTTAGGTTTATTTTCGTGTTTCTTTGTTTTTTTGTTAAAGAATGGTTATTCCGTGTAAACACACTGATTTTACATTACCATCTCAGATTCCAAATAAATTTGGCACACAGATAGTGTTCTTATAGGTGTAGAAAAATACCATATCCTATTTAAAATATCAACCCATTTTGAAAATATAGCTCTGTAAAAGTTTAAAAAATCAGTCAAAACACCTTGATAGACCAGGTTTCAATATGAACTAGAAGTTTTCCTAATTGAGCTAGAGAGCCGTAGTAGGTGCTATTTTACAGAAATTTTCGAGACCTTTTCAATGATATATAACACAATTAAAGTTTAGAAGAATTTATTTTAATTAAATTGAAAGTTAAAATAGAATTTAAAATTTTTTAAAATGCGGTGATTCAAAAAGCTTTACAAAATTTAAATAATACTTCATATATAACTGAAATGATTATGTGAATTTGAAAGTGGGATCATGATGGGTTCATGTAAAAATATTTTATTGAATACAGCATTGCTGGTTCTCGTCTTAGGAAATAAAAAAGTAAAAAATCATTTGTTTAAGGTGTGAAATTAATTACATTTATTTGTGTAAATATGAAGTATATAATTACCGGATCATTATTTATTGCATAAAGTTCTTGTATGTTTCATTTTTTTGTAAAATTTCATGTTCTGGCAGTCTGTATATTCTCCATGTTGGAGTTATAGGGTTTACTAACCTTAAGATTTAAATGACAGAAACCAGTAGTATACGTTGCCTTCTTGGGTAAGAAAGTGAAGGTGAAGGTCCTACTGGATGTAGAAAAGACATCTTTACTTCATTTTCATTTTTTGCTAACACATATGCAAGCCACCAGTTATATATACCAGCACATATACATTAGGCATACATACATTATGCCTTTTAATTCTGAACGTTGAAGTCTGTCTTCTGAAATGCTTATTTTCTCAATAACTGATTCAGATACAAGAGAAAATGTCTTGACTGTCAAATCCTCAAGAGGGAGGAACCAGTGAAGATAAGAATTCCGAAGATTTCATTGAGAAAAAGAGAAGGAAGAAGGAAGCTGCTACCCCGAGCCGAAGTGGACCCGCCGAAAGAGGAGAGAGATGAAAGAAGAATTATAATTGGAGAACGCTACGCGCAGAATCGGCCCAGGATCCACCAAAGAAGAATAAAAGGCGGGGTCTTAGCAGGAAGGGGGGGAAGAGCAAGTGATGACGACCCGATGAGCAAAGAAGTCACAGCGAATGGAGGTCGACCAAGGAAAGAAAGACTTTTGCTGCGTGATGAAAAGGAACGAAGCCTAGTATATACAACAGACAGTGAGATAGCTAATATTAATGTCTCTGATTCTGTCTATTCCCATAATAAGGCCTGGAGATCTGCAGCCAAAGAGAGAAAGCGTGCCCGCCGACGCACGAACGTGAGCGTCGATGGTGCAAGGACTTGATGAGGAGGAATATCGGAGCCAAGTATGCTAAGGAGTGACGGCCGCCTAGAGAAGGCGTATCAGTCATGGCAAGGTCCTGTTAATCGTCCGCCCAACGCTCATCGTGGTTTGCCCGTATTAGATGGAAAATATTTCAGACGCCTGAAGCAAGTTAAGTCAGTAGTTAATAATGAAATTTTCGGACTTTCTAATGGCTATGATCTTCTGCCCGATAATTTAATGAATATTGATGATTGGAGTAGTGCTACAGGGTGCGGTACGGTCGTGAAAGGAGAACACCGTCTAGTCCCTCACATGGTTACAAAAGGACGTTCAGCCAAGCAGCATGGTCAGCATGATTAAGCACGAAGGATTCCCACCTGAGACGCCGTCCGAATCGACAGCGGAGACTACCCATTTGGAGACTGCCCACGTTTGCGATACAAATTTCGTCATTGCTCTCCCGTGGAGGTCAAAGGCAATAGGAGCGATCGTTCCCAGCATCAGTACAGCCAGTCTTCGCGTTGGGTGCCCCCGCGAAAGTCCGCGCTTGGACTCGGGATCATCAGCTATCGGTATCATGAGTATCGAATAGTATTAAGTCATATAGTCCTCTGCATTTGACACATTGCTTGCTTGTGTTTAGAATATATTGAGCTAATCTTTGATTCTATTTCATACAGCCATCCCGCCACGGTCGATTTACCTCAAGAGGTTGCTGCCTTCTGAGTATGTGGTACCATTGGAATTAACTCACTTTTTGCACGAGCCGGATGACAGCGAACCTACACGCAACCTTGGATGTCCTTCTCACCAAGCCGGTATCAATGACCTACTTAGTCTAGGAAGTAGCACCCAAGGCATTATGTACCTGAGCTATCCAAGAGATGACACTGCAAATGAACTGGACTAAAGTTCTTCACAATCATTGTATTAATTAATTTTAGTAATCACTTATTTTTCGGAAGTTACTCCGACGTCCATTGAATTTTACAATAAATGTTATGTGCAATTTTCACCCCCCGTTCCTTGCTCTGTGTGTTATGAAAAATCCTTGACATTAACATTAATTTTTGATGCACTTGAAGCTACAGGATTGAATCCATGTAATTTTGTGTATAAAAGGTAATGGATTTACTGAGACCATATAAAAATTGACAGATGGAATATTTTTCACAACCCATTGCACAGTGGGATGAAAGGCCTTTAAACCTGCCCAAAACCTATATTTTTCAAACTTTTATTTCCGTGTTCAGACTATATTATTTATATTATAGTATGTCTGTACAATCACAGAAGACATGGTTTTACAAGTTTAGACGTGAATTATTGCTCCTAATGGCCCGCGAGTTTAAATTAACATTCGGGTGGATGTTTGTTTTCATACGTGCATCGTATTATTCAGCAAGTTTCATTGAAGCTGGACGTGTTAAAACAACACGAATGATTTTTATTTCTTCACAGCTGTGTTTATACATGTATGTACTTTAAAAGTCTGTAATTACTTTTTAATTTACTATTAAGCATTAGCCTCTGGATAACTAAACGAAGAGAGAATAACAAACCGCTTTTCCACAAAAACTTTAATCCGCATGTATGTACATATCGGTTGCTCTGCGACCTTCTTGAGTCATGCTGAAAGCGGTTTGTTATTCTGTCTTCGCTTAGTTGTCATCTCATCCACAAGTGTAGGTAATTATTCTTTTATATTTATACAGGCCTCTGGAGTTTTTTTGCGATATGCTCCGAAAAATTAAACTTTTTATTTATGCGTGAGTATTCAATAGCTTAGCAGGCTTCTTACAATAGGACCTCAGCGTAGCCCTCTGTTGATCATGTTTGGAGCAATAATGAGCTCCAACTGCATTCTCCTGAGGGCCCTGGGCTTTGGGTAGAGATGGCGGTTTACTGAGAGAGGTCCGACTTGTGACTTCTCCCGGCAACGACTCAACCTTTTTAGTAGTTGTACCTTGGTCTAATTTGCTGAATATGAAAATATAAAGAATTGTCTTTGAATAGGAAATGGTAGTTTTTATTAAAGTAACATATACGTTTCGCAGTACATTTCATCATCAGGGTAGAGAATGACTACAACAAAGTGTCCCCACCACCGAATATATGGCTTTGTATAATAAATATTAACCCAAACCATCCACTAATACAGAAGGAGGTGGCCCTGAGGTTTTACTTCTACCAGGCAATGTCATACCTAGTAACAAAAAATTCACCTTACACATGAGTTTGCCAGGAGAAACGCTTTCCCAGTGGACTAACCCACTCAATCTACAAGAGGACTGAATGCAACTCCGGCACTCAGCCAAGCCCCTCATAAGACCAGAAGTTCATAGCCTTTACCAACATGAAATCTCAGATTTCCAGGATCTCCAATGTGTTCCATAACAAAAGGGAAAGATAGCGTCCAGGACAAAGAACAAATGCAAATACGCAATAAACCCGAGAGGACAACGATCAGACCCTGATGATATTTGCTTTTACGCACTTGCCCCACATGTGGATGCTTTTATATCGGATCAAATAAGAGGTTTTTTAAGGAATGCTATAGTGAATATCGTAGAGCATGGATCAATGGTGATGGCAAGTCTGCCTTAGTGGACCACCTTATAAATAATAAACACCAATACATACCCATACAAGAGATCATGACAGTTTTGAAATTCGACTATGACAACAATAAAATACTGACAAATGAGGTACTGGAAATCAGGAAGTTCATAAAGACTAACAGTGACAGTATCTTAAGCAGTCAGACGAACTTTGAGAAAAATTCAGTCCTGGATGCCTTGAACACCATCATAAAGAAGAGAAAGTATACTCCATGCCATTCTATCCTCAGGATCGCATATAGGACTCTTCAATGTATTAGAGGCGTTTGGCATAATTATTTCGTTTTATTTTATTTTAATCAAACTTCGTACATATCTGTTACCTTATTTGTTCCAAAAACTTGTGACTTACTCTGTGTCACAAAGTATTGCGACAGGTGCGAGATTAGAGGCCAATATCTCTAGCAGACGATTTCTGCTAGAAAATAATGTTGGCGGTACTCTAACTCCATCTGTGGACAATATGCCACGTATCTCCAGCTTATTGGGAGAACTAACGGTAAACAGGAAGATATGTGGGCGGAAGTTCCGCTGGCAGTGCAAACGAATGCACAAAGGCGTGGAGTGTGAGCGGGAGTTTCGTGGAAGGGAGAGAGATTTGAGGAACGGTGAGAGGCAGTCGCGAGTTCTGAGTTATGTACTCGATCCGATGAAAAGTACGTTTGTGAAATTTTCACCCAGAAAAGTGAGTGTCGCGAGTGCTATCAGTGTGGCTAAGGACTCTAAAGTTTCAATGAAGCCATGTTCGCCAGCGCAAAATGAACTGCTATGATTTGCAACGAGCAAATGCAGTGCGACACATGTGATAAACTTTGCTTCAGCTTTCTCAACAGGTTCCACGAGCGAGTTTGTATCTCTCACACAATGATTAAACAGCACGCTGGAGCAGAGCGTTTTCGACGATGGATTCTTCAGCCAAGACCAGGGTTTCATCAGTGCCACTTTATGGAATATACAACAACTCCTGGTAGACAGCTAGCCAGCCATTTTGCCTGAGTGTTTTGCCACCACTACCCAGATGATTGTGTACTTATCGGACGTCTAGTTTGAAAACTTTTGCCCACCCCACCCAATTCTCCCAGACGAAGAATTGCCACTTCACGCCCGTGTTTCGGGAATTTTTCCCTGGACCCTGCCAGCATACTTAAGCGAAAGTCTCGGCTGCTTCACACCCTATTTCAGGTGAGCTCTTATCATTTATTTCATGGTGATCTACTGCTCACTCTCTCAGTCACTGGCTAAGTTAAGTTTTAATATTTGTCCATGAGCTCCCACACGCTTAGCGCATAACGATAAATTATTCTTCTAGTTGCTAAAGCGCCTAGAAATGAAATAATTGTTTTGGTGATTATAATGTGCATTAGGGGCTTTCATTCGGAATCTGGAAGATTGTTTAACTTAGCGTAAAATTAAGTTGTGCGTGTTACTTAAGGGGTATCTTTTCATTATCTGGATTTAAAGTTAAATCGTTCATGATTATAAAGAGGACTAATAAAAATTCGTCTTTTCCTCTTTCAGCTTTCCTTAAGGGCATTCTGGATGTTTAATGTATAGCATCGCCACTTCCCTGTTTTGTTCGTGGTAGGTTTGATGCAGTCAGGTTTATGGATTTAGAAAATCAGCATAGACGGCTTTTCCTCTGTAACCTAGATAATTGATATTTATTGAGATTTATTAGTTTTTGTAAACAGCAGTATTTCAGCTGTATGCCAAGTTCGCCCTTACGTCCATGGTAGACGTTTGTGTCTTGACTCATAATTTGTATAATTTTTCAATTTCATAATGTCCATATTGTTAACGCTGTATCTGCCTATGGAGGTATTTATACGTCCGATTACGTATCATTAGATGTCATCAATGAGCTTTTATTCAAGAAACAGCTCCCACTGTAAATTCAGTAGCTTGGTTGAATAAAAGTCTTTTATTTTTCAATTAAAGTATATGTTCTGTGTCTTCTTTACTTACCTGGTGAATTTCCACTGCACCGTCAATTTTATACGTGACACTCTGTAGACCCACCAATCAGCAAGAACTTCTGGCGACTTAGTTGTAGTCATTCCCTACCCTGATGACGAAATGTACTTTGAAACGTATAGGTTACTTTATTAAACACTACTATTTGCTGTTATAAGACCTTTCTTTATATTTTCAATTTTTTTGCTGTGGCTGCTTTCCTGCTAAAGATGCCTAATGACATTTTCCCATTCCGTAGCTGTTGGAACTGGAGCATATATTGTTTGTTCCAGCAATCACCCTTAAAGAGATCCATGACAACCCCTAGAGGTTGCACTTTTTAATTAAATACCTCAAAGTGAGGCTCGTTCGCCCACTGGCCAGTCATCAGAAGTCCTTGGGGAAAAAAAATGATAGACAAATGTGTTATGGCCTCCTCCAATGACCATTCAAAGGCATTTAGATGAAGACTAACACCTTTTGAATATGGATGGACCTAGTCGATGCCATTCAATAAGGAGGAAGGAACATAAGATGCATTATGCCTTTCCTCCAAACACTCACAGGTGACCTATCGCCCCCTTCAACCTATCCAACCGGGTCATCCATAATTTTTTCTTAAGAAATGCAATGCAAATAGTTTGGCCCATCTTCAAAGAAAAGCCGGTGGAGTCTTCCATCAGGAACCTCACTGACTGGTAGGAAAACCTTACCAGGCCAAAATGATGTTTAAGTGAACCCTGGATGGACTATTCAAACGAGCATTCAAAAAACACAGATTCGATGGTTTCTTCAATGCCACAAAACTGGCATCCAGCTGATCCGACGACTCTCCACTGGTGGAAACATAGGAGATTAAAAAGTACATCGTGCAACAGCCTCCACTGCTTTAATCACCTTCAAGATTGTTGACCATGGATACTCCAGGTGCAACCGGAAGATGTCAGTAGTTGCACCCTGGTTGGATTGCTGGAAAACCAAGAAAGTCGGGGATTACCCCAGTCTTATGGATCTAACTGACGTAGTCCGGGAATAAATGTCACCAAGTCCAAGTGAAACTTTTTATAAAAGTCCGGGAATCATGCATTAACAATCACTGGCAATGAAACAGGAAATGGTAGCCTATTCACTGTAACCTTCTTCCCCATGACGGGGTACCCGGGTGCCATTTTCGTGTTTAACATAAAAATTCTCTATCATACATTCGTATTTTCCCCGTGGTATTTTTTGACATCTTTAAGTTGGTAATTCTATGCAGTTTTATGAAAAAATAATTTTAAAAAAAGTTTGTGTAATTTCAAAAAAAATTTTTAAAGTCTTTTACACTTTACACCCATGATAAGGGCACCCGGGTACCCCTACAACTATTACCTAAGAAAACGATATAAAAAAGAAGACAGTGGTTCTCTCGATTTGTTGGCGAGTATTTGTGGTGGTATGTAAGGCTTATTTTCCTTCAATGTCCCAACCATTGACATACCCCATGAAAGTAGGAATCGTGCCAGAGGAAGCGTTGTAAAAAAGTTATCCATCACAACAATCCGACCACTTTTCTTGAATTGGCAGCACATGTCTTTTACTACTCTTTCGCCCTGATTTCGACCTTCAGCTGATTTCCCGGTTTATATTTGCCCAGTGAGTGGATAAGAATTTGCAGCATCACACACCCACCATATTTTGATAACCGTATTTTTCCGGTTTTGCCTGCATCTACTGGGTAAATCTTGTTCTACCCCTAAATGGAAATAGCTGTTCATCGACAGTAAGGCATTCGGAAGGCACATAATGAGCTCTGAGATTCTTATTCATTAAGAGCCATATCTCTGAAATTGCTGCTGTCATTTTTCAACCTATCTTGCCTTGTTGTAACATTATCAAAACGAAGAAACGTAGTTATTTCCTAAAATCTATTCACTGACATGAATGCACGATATAATGGATTAGCATCACTCTTCCGCAGTTCTTTGATGTCTTCTGAGCAAGAATGGTGAACCCCTGCTGTAATGAGAATCCCAAGATAACTATCGAATTCTTCGTCTTTCAGCTCCTTCCAAACTTTGGGAGGGCTGTTTAGATTTTCTACATTCCACTGAGAATATACAGATTTGGCTTTCCTGTTTGTTTCCCTGATTATGATATTGCACATAATGTTATCAAAATGCACTTGAAGGTTTCAAGAACTGAAAGGGATTGAGTTTTTTTTACAGGTCCTGATTTTTGGCGTAAAATGTTTTGCTTTGGTGTTTGAGTAGTGTCAGGACTTGTCAGATTCCATGCAGTTCCATCCTTGCCATACAGTATCTGCTGATCGGGAACACTTTCTTCATTCTCGACTTCACTGGAACTTTCAGAACAGTCATATATTTCTATTTTGGCATTATAATCAGCATTGACGTCGCCTATATCAGATTCTTCATCTTGAAGAGCTTGATTGTTTTTCGGTGGAACGCTGAGATAATCAGGAATGTTGGAGCAATCCAACTCATTATCACTTTCTGAATCATCAATGAAATTATCCAGATATGATTGTTGTTGCTCAAAACTCATTCTACAACAAGATTAATTAGGCATTATAGTAAGTGCATATTATTCAAAACTCATTGAATTCAAAAGTGTAGGCATACTAGTAAGTGCATCATCTTACCGACTGAATTCTTCCAAGAGAATGCTTGATCGCGTTTTGCCATTTTTATGTTGGTCTTGTGCTAGTATAAAACTAGCAAGTTCAAATATAGAAAGCGTCCAGTGATTACCAGAAAATAAAACTCACACGAAAATTAAAACTAAAAGTTTTCAGAAAAACAAAACTGAAAGTTTTCAGAAAAAATAAAACTGAAAGTTTTCAATAGAACAGAACTGAAAGTTTTTACTAAAATAAAAAAAAATATGATTTTTGCTATTGATTTCATATTGATAGCAATAACAACACATATAGATAAGTTATAAAAAATAATGTATGTTCATAATTCCCATGTAAATCAGTGATTAAGGACTTGGGTACCCGGGTACCTCGTCATTGATTTACTTAAAATTTCTCACCCATGGGGAAGAAGGTTAAAAAAGAAGCGCAGATACAAGAATACAAAATTGGTTCACCTAGGAGGAGGAAAGGAAAACACGAGTCATAGTGGCCAACCTGGCCGTGATGAGACCCAATCACCCCTATCAAAGGGGATGGATAGGAATTCTGCCCTCAGTGGATGACGATGAACAGAAAAACGCCACACACAATTCACAATTGCACTGCACATTCTTGAAGATCTTCATGATATGGCAAGGAAAATAGGCACTTGGTAGTCAGAAGTGGCGTAACATGTTGTTTTAATAAAGTCCGCCTTGACAAACATCGTGGTGGAAAAATGAAAGTTTTTGTCAAGGCAGGAAATACACTTTTCAATCAGTTGTTGCCAGTGATGAGAGTCCATGTCTGATAAGAATGAAAAAACATAGCCCAACACTGTCAATTGGAAACACCAAACTATTGGTAACAGTTTGAGAGAGTCACTAGTCCAGTTCCCAATAGCAACACCTTTATAGTTGATGAGGTTGATGGAACTCCTCGTCGAAGCACTAATGTGAACAAAAGTCTAGGGAATATGAATCTGGTGCAAAAAACATTGCCATTAATGTATGCCAGCGCTGGCAAAACATATCTTCAAACATCTGAGTGTCGATTCAGATGATAGGGTAATGGCTCCAAATAAAAATATATAAGAGGCTGGATAATGGACAACCCTGCCTGACACCTTTTAATAGTTCGAAGGTAGAAGAAATGGAGCCGTTAATTGCCACACATGAAGTTGCTGAAGCATACATTGTGGGGATAATCGCAAAAAATTGCCGTAGACGAAGATGATGAAAAACTTAGAACAAGAAATTGTGATCAATTTATCAAAGGCCTTCTCTTGGTCAAGGCTTAATACAGCAAGCGCTTGTTTGCGAATACGTGCTTCCTCCATAACACACAGAATAGTTATAAGGTTAACGGATATCCTGTGTGAGGGGATTGAGTAGGACTGCCCTGGATCAAAGAATTCGTCTACAAATAGCTTAAGACCCAGTGAAGAGTCCGTGTTGAGGAGAATTATCAGCCTCCACTTATTCACGAGTTCTGGGTCCTGAACCTTAGGGAGCAAGATGAGCTTTCCCACAGTGAGTGTCTGATGTGATGGAGGAAGGGTCTCTGATGATAGAATTAAACACTAGCGCCAAAAAAGACCCAAGAATTTTCAATGTCAAGATGTAAAACATACAGAAATCCAAAGATTTTTCTATCGAAAAATGGAGGGAAAAATTCTGTGATCTGTGTTTGAACCAGGAACATGGGCTGTCATGGCCGATGCATCTACTAGTTGGGCTATCGCAAACACCAGGACAGCCATGCTGTCTCAAGGTGTCTTAAAGGCAATAGCCCAACTTGTAGAGGTGTCGGTCATGACAGCCGAGGTTCCTGGTTCGAACCCAGGTCGCAGAATTTTTCCTTCCATTTTTCGATAGAAAAATCTTTACCCGATGTTTGGTAGTTTTAGAATATTAATTATTATTAATATATCTGTTAGTTATACAGAAAGCCGTCTATAGTCTGGCATGGAGTGATGATGGCCATCTGCTGATAGAAATTTCTTGACTTTGTCTTTGGTGAAGGGACGAGTGATGAAAGCATCAGTATCATCAGAAAAAAGGTCTTAATCCCTCAATCCACTGATTCGTGGCATTCGATGGGATGACCAGATGACTGAAGAAGGATGAAACGTGCGTATGGAAAGCTGGCAAGATGTCGGAGTGAAAATCTATTACCCCACCTTCCACCATCAGATGATGACATTGTTTTTTTGGCTCAATGCTTCCCCTCTGCAGAGGATCCCGTGGACATATTCCAGACTTCAGCAGCCCAGGAAAGGTTAGCTCTGAACCCTGCTCCAGCTGGCCTTCGGAAGAACATAGTATTGATGTCATTCTTCACTTGGCGAAACTCGCCAGCCATGTACGTGGCACATTTCACCAAGTGCGAGACGATGCACTAAGCCTTGCCATGTGAGACATAGCCCTGCCATGCTAAGAGCTGCCCCGAGCTATCTAGGGCCTCTGAACCTGGAATTATTTCCATTGGCTACCTGAATTATTTCCATTGGCTACCATTGGCGATGACGCACTTAGCCCTGCTGTGCTAAGAGCCACTCCGGGCTATTCAAGACACATATCTCAGAGATGATGATGCACTTAGCCATGCCGTGTGGGACATAGCCCTGCTGTGGTAAGAGCTGCATACGTTGGGGCTATTCAAGACACATATCTCAGGCCTCTGAAATTCGAATTATTTTAATTGTGAAACGCTTTTGACGTTTGTTCACTGCATAGTAGCAAGTGTGCTACGACACACTTAGTCCTGCTGTGCTAAGAGCTGTGCACGTCAGGGCTATACAAGACACATATCTCGGGCCTCTGAACTTAGAATTTTTTATTTGACATTTCCACTCTAGGTTTTTTCGCATGTATTTAGTAAGTAAGTTGAACAACATTTATTTTACATTTCAACAAGATCCCAATATTTAGAATATACATTTCAACAAAAGATTAGATAACAGTTTTTATCCGAAAGCACTGCCATATGATTCGGTCTGTTCTTCATCAGATGACTCTTCCCCATCACTAACGGTTGATATGTCTGCTAAGTGACTCACGTCCATCTCTGGAGAAACACCCAAAAACCATGTGGTATGAACTTTGATAAAATGCTTTGTTTCCGACCTGATAATCGTGTGCAGTCGTCGATAGTTAGTGATTTAGGTATCGGTGTATAAACGAGCAAGGTGAACTGGACAGATTGCTCAGAGAGTTCAGAATTCTAATGGCATCACGGGATCCAATCACAGGTAGTCCATGCCTTGCTTGAAGCAACCGCAGCTGGTGAGAGGTCCGTGTTAGCACTCTCCCTTCAGAATTGAAAAATAGGCTATCAGTCAGTTTCCATGGAAGGTTTTGTCTAGTTCCATTCCGGTCAAACCAGGTGAGAACTTCACGGAGCAATCCCTCCATAACAATCGCACTCTCTCCCTGGTTTTCGGTTTAGTGATGCTGGAGAGTGCAACTCTCTGCTCGCAATCTTCTTTCGCTGTTTGGAACTAATTTATGGTTAAATTGCATAAGACATCGGGTCTCTTGCCCTGAACGAGGGTTACACAAGCAGCACAGAAGCCAATCAGGTAGTTTCATTCTTTGGTTTTCACTACTAATTTCGTCAATAGGCTACGTACAGTGGCTGCAATTTCTGAGTTGTTCAGCACGGCAGTAAGTGCAGCCTTCACTTGCTCTTCATCAAACTCGCCACCAATCGTCTGCAACAGTCTCTCTCTTGTCTCGCACTCCTCCCTTGGTGATTCAGGCATTTTATGAGTAGCTGGATTTTCAGACGGATATTCTAATGCATGCTGACAATGAGAGCAATAGATCTACTGTAACACAGGAAATTTCACTTAAACATACCTCAATAGTCAGAGTATGGTGGAAGTAATAGAAACATGAGCTCGGAAGAGCTCAGAAAAGAAACAATGAGCTGGGAGTAGCAGCCCCACATTTCTAAGTAACTGGGCACCTAAGCACTCTGTCATAGCCGTTATATACTTTCTCACCATCTGCGGGTGAATCGAACATAATCTATAGTAGAACTTCACAGCTTCCTCGACTGATCATATGTCGAGAAGGGGTCCTAGTTCGTTGGTCCACCCCGAGTAGGCTGTAGCTTCTGCCTCGCCTTTTAATAGATAATTCCTAGTAGATGTTTGGCCAAGCCGACCTTTGCTCTCCAGTACTTGCTCATGTCTTCAAATGTCCTCCATCTTCTGTTTTGCTACAACTTATGAGCCTGCCACTTTGCAGCTGTTTTTCATGGAACGGAGACGGCAGGGGAGGATTAGACAACCCCAGGGCACGTCTGTGCTTTTTAGGACGGCCAACTTCTTTTTCATCAGAGGAGCTCTCAGACATCGCTGTTACTATCTTATCATCATCGGGGATTGCTATATTTATCCTTGATGTCCCCGGCCTGGGTTTATCAGCCACACTTTCAACGTTACAATTCGTTGCCTACTCGTCTAAAGCTCTTTGGCCTACAAGCAAGAGTTCTTTCTTCTTTCAAGAATGAGCCTCCTTCTACACTCAGGAGAGAGAATTTTATGCTCTCTCTGTAAATGTTGATGTGCGTGTATGTAAAAGTCAGATCGCCACTAGCATCCCTTTATGGGGCACTTAAGTGTTGTAATATCAGACATCACATTTTTATTCGAACATGCCATGGTGGCCTCAAGTGGAACTTATGGCCATTTTGTTTGTTTCAGTAGGGTAAGTCAACTCCTTGTAATAAATCGTAACCTGGCCTTCATAGGCCAACTGCGGTCGGCAAATATCAGTTCTATGAAGGGCTGGAGTGTACGAGGTGTTAGATAACCTCAGACTTGGCATGAGGGCCTATTAAGTTTCCCCACCATCTTTTGACCAAAATGCCAACTCTCACTCGAAAACTAAAGAGGTGATACTTAGAATTCAGTGGGTAAGACTAAGGAAAACTGGGCTACACACCAACCAACATGCTCTCATAAGTTATTAGCATGATGAGTCATCTGCCACTTCGATAAAATAAATGGTTTGTTTTCAGGGTTAAAGGCGCTATACAGGAGGCTGGAGTTTGTCCGAGGAGAGATAGGCACACCAACCACTTTGAGCGCATGTGATCAAAACACCGCGGCACAACCCAGGGTGCAATGTACATCGAACGCCCGGGAAATTGGAACCATTCATGGTGGAAGGAAAACAAGCCAGCTGCCAATGACTGTCAAATTGTCGAGCTGGCCGTCTCTCCTCTGACGATGGTAAGGTGCTGTGTGTGTGTACTCCGTTTTTGAGGCACGCATTGTCGAGAATCTAAAGATTTTCGATCCTCCAGCGAGCGAAAGTCTCCCCTTTTCAGAGTACAAGTAGACGGGATGGTGCTTCATGGCCTTGACTTCATGAGACCAGGACTCTCTGGCCGAAGGACACTCCAGACTCCACCCAAACTCAGACCGGCTTTGGCAGCCATGGCAGGCTTCACTCTAGAAAGAGTTCTTTGGAGTTCCCAGAGGCCAGCCAAGACAAACCGATGGGAAATCTCTCGCCATCATAGGCCCATCCGATGTTCCCCTTCCCCCACAAAACCACGGTCAGTTGGTGGGAAGCTACGGATGAACTTGATGAATGGTTGCTCGCACCAGCAACCTGTCATCATCTTTTTACTATCCACGTTTGTGAACAAAAGTGGATGCGTCTATCTGTTGCGGACAAATTCCCCAGTCGAAAGGATGAGTCTCAATAGATCGCTGTGTGGTAGCTGCTCTACTAATTATAACACCCTGGCTGTTACTTAAGTCGTCTGTAGACAATTTAGCGCCTCTGCTTCGAGCACACAGGATTGATTGATCATGGTGCAACCCCGGGTGGACAATCAAATTTACCATCCTGGCAGGCCACCCGCAATGCTTAGCCTTACCTCTCTCGGCTTGAGGCACTCACTTATAATTACCATGCCTACATAGGATTCTGACTAAGAAGCATTCAACCATAATCCTGCGGGTGGTAACTTTGCACCACTGGCCACTCAACCAAGAACATTAATATGCTTCTAAACCTGTGGTTCCTCTCATACTAAGCAGGATTGCTATCGCATTGATCGGTTATTAGTAAGGTAAACTAAACTGTCTCACCTTAGTCTAAACCCAGCTCACGTTCCCTGTTAGTAGATGAACAATCCAAAGCTTGGCGAATTATGATTTTTTGCAATGATAGGAAGAGCCAACATCGAAAGATGAAAAAGTGATATCGCTATGAATGCTTTGCCGCCACAAGCCAGTTATTCCTGTGTTAACTTTTCTGTCACCTTTGCTTAAAACACTTAAAATTCAAAAGGATTGATAGGCTACATTTTCACAGTCCATATTCGTAGTGGAAATAAAGATCAAGCCAGCTTTTGCGCTATTGCTTCAAGGAAGGTTTCCCTCCTCGCTCAGGACACCTGCTTTACTGTTTGACAGATGTACTGCCCCAGTCAAACTTCCCATATGACAGTGTCTTTGGAGCAGGTCCCTAGGAAGGAACAGCCAACGCTGCTTGGAGCGACGTAGTGCCTCCGGGCTTGGCGCTATAAGCCCAAGTGTGGAGCTCAGCTTCCCGCCTCTCCAAGTAAGCAAAGAAACAATGAAAGTAGTGGTATTTCAATGACGACTGAGTCACTTCATGTCATCTTTAATGTCACTTCAGAGAGCTAGATCAGAGTCAAGCTCAAAAGGGTCTTCTTTCCCACTGATTCTGCTAGGCCCGTTCCCTTGGCTATGGTTTTGCTAGACGGTAGATAGGGGAAAAGTTTGGTTTGGGGACTGAGCCCCTGCCCACCCAGTCCAGAGGATAATAAAGCAAAGGAGGAGGAGGCCACACACAAGGGAGCATCCCACACACCTGGGACAGAACCAGCAGGGTTGCCTGATGAAAAAAATGAAACAAAATGAAGTGTACAGCAGAGTGCAAAGTAAACCAAGAAGTCACAGATGAATTGCTTTGTATAACGCTTTGATATCATGCCAGTTCACAGATGATATCAAATGATAAGAGTAAGATAAATGGGTGTAATAAAAACTCAATGGAATGCAAGCAGCAGGTCTAGGTGGTGGCCAAAAAAGAAACAGAGTGAGCAAACGTGTAGCATTGCTAGCTATGAAACGTTTGGTTCTTAACCAAATGAGAAGTCTAATAAGAGCATAAAATTAATTAGGATACCATAGGGTCCTATGGATGATTTCTGTAAAAAAAATTATAACCAAAGATATATTGGAGGAGATGGATTTGAATGAGGGACAAGGTAATTGAGGAGAATTGGCAATTGTTGGGGGTGAGGTAAATAGCTCTAAATTTTGATGGTGTGTAGCAGCCTGCTAAATACACATTTCCAAGTTAATTGTGACCAGATTTACCAGCTGGTAGCCCTGACTTCAAATTGGATATATATGGTTGATAATACCTCAGATGCTCAAAAGTCTTGAATTCGAGCCACCTCTCCTGTGAAATGTTTGAAGTCTCCTAGGAGGTCGGGTCTCATTAAGGCATTCTGGTGGTAGGGGACAGGATAGCCTATCTTATGCAGGGCTTGGTGAAGATAGTTTGCAGGCTCTTCTTACTTTGGGCTCGCTGCATGTCTCTAGCAGATGGCCTCGGTCATGTTGCCCAATGCCACATGGCAGATGGGATTCTCCCTCTGCAGTTTAAGTTGGTACAAATAGGCTAGGAATTTGCTGTGTCCTGTGATAAACTGTACCAGCTGTCATGCAAAATCCTGAGGTTGGTGGTTGTTGTCGGGATGAATCCAAAAAGGGCTCTGCCCTTAGTACTAGTGGCCAAGGCCTGCTGCCTTTTTCCTTGGCTCTGATCGATTGCCTGAAGCTCTTGATAGATGGTGAAATAGATTCAATGAGGTTGGCAGAGAAAGATGATGCAGCTTCCTTGACAGCCCTGTCAGCCATGTCTTTGTCAGCACCTGTGTGTGTTTTGTGTGATTGCTGGCTATGGCTTGCAGTGCAGACTCAGAGTCACTGAAAAGCAAGATGTAAGTGGTTGACTCATCTCCTAGGCCAGATGCCCAGGGTAGAGCCTTAAAGATAACCTGGTCCTCTACCTGGAACATTGAACAAGTTGGATGGAAGCTAAAGTTCCAGCGCTCGATCTGGGCATCTCCTTTAAGGGCAATGAAAGCCCTCCAGTCCAGCCCTCCATATGCGAGCCATCTGTGTAGAGTTCAAGCTCTGCTGGCGAACCTCTCCCCCAAGTTGAGATATTGATAGAGTGGTACTTCCAGGGTGGGATTGAGTCTCAGAATTGGACTGGCCTTCATGGTTGTGGTAGCCCTTGCTCCAGAATTGCTGTAGCCCTAGCTCTTGATGTATTAGGATACAGCCAGTGACATTGTTGAGAGCCTCAACATTTAGTCCTGTAAACTCCTACCAATGCGAGCAAGAAGGGTCGCTCAGAGGCATTTCTTGATCCGGGAGTCATGTGCCCCACTTCCCCAGATTTCGGCCCGATACAGTAACATGGGTCTGATAACACAGAGCAGTAGCGTCCTCCTTGCCTTGGTGGTGAGACCCCAGTTTTTACCTGCAAAGAGGAATAGTTTGGTCCCCATAGTTCGAACCTTCTTAGAGAGGTGGGAAACATTGTTGAGCCATAAACTAGAGCTATCTACAGTGAAGCCACGGTAATTCAAGCTGGAGTCAATAAGAATGGTCTGACCCTCCAGTTTGACACTGGTGAGGGTGCCATGATGTGGGATGAACAGACATTTAGTTTTCTCCAGGTTGAACCTCAGCAAACACTGCACAGTCCAGCCCTGACATCTCTCCCACATCATCGGAATGCTCGCCTTAATCTTCTTAGCAGAAGGGGTAGAGACGATGAGGAGCCCATCATCTGCAAATGCCATTCCCCTTTCCAAAATCGCAGTCTCTAATCCCTCCATTTTGATATTTCACTGTACTGACCCCAGTGACGAGCCCTGAGGACAGCCTCTCTCCATCTTCCATCCTGCATCATCACCTTTCTACCTCACAGGAGGGTCACTAAGAAGTTTTTTACTGGAGTGGAGCAACTGGTCTTGGCTAGAGACCTCAGCTTGCTGTTGTGGTCAGGGCTATTTGAGATGTCCAGGGAAAAAAGTAGACAGTGTTCTTTTTTGTCATTGGTGACTGAGAGTGTGTGCAGGGTGCTCTCCATGGCCATGATGGTATTGTGTCTAGGGTGGAAACCATATCCCATTTGGGGTTGATGTCCCCTGATTTTATACTTTTTAAAGATCTTTGCAAGGTTTTAGCCGATTCTGCCAAAGCATTATTTTAAAATGTTAACACGTTACATTCCTTGTTATTGGGGAGGGGAGGTACTCTATAAATTTTCTATGTAATTTTAAATTGTTTAAGTTGCTTTTGTCTTGTTTATTTTTTAGTTTATTTTTGATATTGAGTTTATTAAAATTGAGTTTATTAAAAAAAAATCCATTCTAGGTGATATACTTGATTTACCGAAAAAAATTTTTTGAAGGCTCACAATGGATGGACCTCTCCAAGGATGCCTTCTAGTCTAAATAATTTTTTACTTACGTAATCTTACTTTAGATGTACACTTGATGTTGCTGCAATTTCATTTCTTCTTTCGATGTTTTGAAGCAAAAAGGCCATTCATCACTTTGTGTAGTCTAGCATTGCTGATTCTTCTATTTACTTGCTTACCATTTGCTCAATACAGCATGGTGCTTAAGGAGTGCTTCCTCTATTGTCTTTCACTCTTTCTCAATAGTCTGCTAACTCATTATGTCCAGTTACTGATCATTTTTAAAGATTTTCAAGAAATTGTTAAGTCCTAAGAATTCTCTTTTCTAAGAAAAGCCTGAATAACAGAAATTCTATGCATTGAATTCTATATTGCACTAAATTTGCCTTGCATTGTTGGTCATGAGATATATATTGTTGGTCCGTGAAGAGTGTTTGTGAATTGCGTGTTGTTTACATTGTTGATACTTATTGTTGCAAAAACTTTGTCTTGCATTGTTGGTCATGAGATATTTCTCATTAATATGCCCTGCCATAACCATGAATATCAATTTTTTATCAATATTTATTATTTTTTCGAAACCTGAGGTAGACAGTGACCTTCCTCATGCTTTGACTGTCATGAGTGCGAAATATTATCAAGATAGGAATAAAACTGTAGATTTGTATAAAAAGCAAACAAACAAACCCACAAACAAACAAACATCCTTCTTTATATACAAGGTGATTATAATTAAAGTCCCTTTGTAAAAATGCTATAAAAAAACAACCATGAGTCCGAATGACTTCAAATTTGGACTGAGCATTCTTGAAGAAGGGGCATTTGATATGGGATAAGAAAAAAATAGTTCCAAAATTTATCACTAGATGGCGCTGTAAGCGGCATAACGGAAGCGGATTCAGCTAGAAGTGACATTTTGAATTGAAATACGACGGCTTTGGCATGAGTTGTTTATGGCATGATGTTTTTACATTAAAGTTGGTCAAGGAATGCAATTGACACTAAAACAAGTTAAACATGATTTTTTTTTTATTATACAGTACAGTATTAGCAAAAAATCAACTGTACCGGTCAATGAACATGATTGCTTCGGGTTTGATGATGGAAAACATGACTTTCAAGTCATTTAACAGTTGTGGCACTGTTAGTGCAAAGCCCATCCACCACGGCAAGGTCGTACCACATCGGATGGGAAAAATCGGTTTTTAATTGTCCTTG
>JAHWFO010060128.1:127836-151860 GCA_023313115.1 Rhysida immarginata
ATTATTCTTTAACATTTATATATATATACATATATAAATTATCACAACTTGGAACAGAGCTTCGTGCCTTTCAACTCGCCGCTGTACCCTCTGTCCCAGGACGAAGAGGAGGAGCTGCATAAAACCCTCCAGGATTTATTAGGTAAGGGCCTTATCCAATTCTCAACCTCAATTTCAAAAATACTCACAGACTCTGCCTCCATAGGACTGATGCCCCCAAGACTTTGCTTGTGCATTAAAAATTTTGAATTTCTGAAATTTGATTTCGGATTCTTAAAGACCTTCAAAAAGTCTTCAAGACCCACTCTCTATCTCGTTGTCTTCACTGATAAAATTGGGTTCAAAACTTTAAAGGTTCCAATATGCAGAACGATTACACGCAGTAGGAAAGTTCGGACCAAAAATCGATAACTTTTTTGTTACTAAAGAGAGAGTGTTAAAATTTTGCACAAACATAAAATAGTATATGATGCTTCTAATGAATTGCTTTTTTTTTAGAATTTTTCGTAATACAAAATTTTTAAAAAATAAATAAATATCTACGAACTGGGTACTGCTCCAACCAGCCCTAAAGACATGTAAATAGCGTTAATGCTTCCATGTCTACAGTGGCGTAATTGGTTGGCGCGTCTGCACGGTGAGCAGAAAGATCCTGGTTCGAACCCAGGCTGTGGAATTTTCTTTCTTATTTTCATCAATAATAAGTGTTATAATTCACTCCCTCAGGCATGAATGCATGCTTCACAATGTCGCCGCATGGACTGACGTAAAAAGTTCAAAAGTTCTTGCTTCTTCGCGAATCTGGTCCGCAGCTATCGCGATTCCGGCTACCAGCTCTTCTTCAGATCCCACTGGTGTTTCGTATACCAATGTCTTTAAGTGTCTTCGCAGATTCCAAACAACTGTTTCCTGCAGGTAGGATTTCAACATTTTTTATCTCAAAAAGAATGCCCCAGAGAAAAAAATGAAAGAGGTAAATGTTGCTTAGATTTTATCCCTCTATCACCTAGAAGCCGAGAGAAATATATCTGCCGAATTTCAAGTTTGTAGGCTTCATAGTTCTGGAGATTTCGTAATGAATGAATGAATGAGTGAGTGTATACATTCTTCGCTCTTTCTTTTATATAATAGTATTTTCCCTTTGTAAAAACCCTTGTCGTCCTCGGCCGGGATCGAAGCCACATCTACGGGCAGCAGAGCAACACCACCTAGACAGAAGACCTGATAACGGAAACGTCATATACTGTTACATCATCATTAGTCGACCTTCGTTAATCCTATTTCTATTAATAATAACCCCTAAATTTGGTCGACTAATGATGATGTAACAATGTATGACGTTTCCGTTATCAGGCCTTCTGTCTAAGAGGTGTTGATCAGAGGAGATCACGCAACCACTGAGCCATCGAGGCCAATAAGGAAAAGTAAAGTTGTCTGCTAGACAGAGAGTAATGCCCACGCAAATGGCTAGAGAGCACCAGTGAAAAAAAAATCACGCTTTAGGCAATGGAGTTTCCCATCCTGTATTTCTTCATCCATGACCATAGCCAAAGTAATTTTTTATGGCCTATAGTTGCAGAAACTTTACTCTGCATTGTAGGACATGACATACATTCGGCGAGGTCAAAAATGCAAATACCGAGTTGGGTTGGTGCAGCAATGATTATTGCTCGATTGTTAACGTTTTGTTGACTGTTGTAGCAACAATGGCTTTCTTCACTAACTCAACTCGGTGTTAGCATTTTTGACCTCGCCCATTGTTGGTCCGCGCATATCGTAGGCTCATGTCAGACAAACAGATCAAGCAAAATATTATTTTTACCCTTTCCCCTTTGGGCCAACCTGACACTCGGCACATGTAAACCTTACCCTGAACGTAACGAAAATCTGGTGCAAGTATGAGCTCAAAAGGATAAGTGGTTCAACAGTTTTGAGAACATTTACAGACGCACCCTGAATTTTTATATAGACATTTCCATTGAAACCGAAACTGGAGTAACTGCGCAGAAGCAGGACAGCAAAAAACTTGCGTTTCCTACCTTGAAATGTGCAAAAAATACTACACATCTGGAGGAAATGGAAGTTTTTTCGCTGTCCTGCTTCTGCGCAGTTAGTCCAGTTTCGGTTTCAAAGAAAAAGATAAACTCTGGCGCCATCTATTGAGTAAACAAACAAACATAAACCAAGATATATGATTTTTACCCCTTCCCCTACTACTTTAGGGACATGCAAACCTTACTCTGAACCTAAGGAATATATGTTGCAAATATTAGGTCAATCGGATAAGTGGTTCAAAAGTTTTTAGAACATTTACAGACGCACCCTGAGCCTGAATTTTTATATATAAAGATATTCACCATTGGTGGGGGCAGGCAGCCGTTACAATGGCGCCCAAACAGGGACCAATAATCCGGGATTGCCGGACTAAAGAGGGCCACTTGATATCGGGTTATTGCACGGGTAAAAAATTTTTTGTTTTTGTTTGAGATTGGGTATTAAGAGGTGCATAAAAGGGTTGTAGTTAAAAGGGACTGGGTGGAGTAATTGCATTGGTGGTGTGTGGTGTGTTTAGAGTAGAATTGTTTGTTGTGTTCTATAAATGCAAAGCATGGAAGTTCAGGGTGGAATGGCGGCTGATCACATGTGGTGTATGGAGCGTTTGCCCATGTGGAATCACTGATTGGAGACTTGGCAAACGTGTTGACCAAGATGCTCATGACGGGGTTCCATGCAAGGGAGGTCAATGTCAGCGGGATCTGTGTAGACACCGGGGTTGAAGGGGTGGTGAGTCGGATTGTGGTGGGTCAAAGGAGGCTGATGCCGAATGGGTCAGGCTGCGTATACCGGGATTGGGGGCCAGCAGTATGAGGTGGAAGGGACCATTTAAGGTGCAAGAGTCACATAGGGCAGGTTGGGTCAAATTAGAGGGCCTTCAATTTGGGGATACCAAATGGGCAAGGGTACAACATGTGTAGGTTTGGTTTGTTTGGTATTAACGTCCTATTCAACTGCCATGGTCATTTCAGGACGGCGTTATAGGGGCCGCAAATTTTACCTCGCAAGGGTTCTTTAACGTGCAGCCGGCAAACGACTACACGGGACCAACGGCTTTACTTCCCTTCCGAAGGAAGTGCGTGATCTCAGGATTTACCCCTGAAAAATCCTCGTCGTCCTCGGCCGGGATTGAACCCGCGTACTCGGGCATCAGAGGCGATCACGCAACCTGCTGAGCCACCGAGGCCGATACAACATGTGTAAAAGCCCTGGCAAAATAGGGGGTTCAAGCAGAAGATCGGAAGTCAGGATGAGATGACAGGACATGTACCTCCAACCGTAATGACAGATACGGGAGCATGTGTTCCCGGCGAGAATCTAGAGCATGCCCATCTTGCAAGTGAGGGATGGCAAATTGTCCAGCCCAGGATGACAGAGGTGGAAATACACCAGGGCAGCAATTATGAAATGTTGACCCAGTTGTCGGGATTAGTGTCTGTGCAGGAGAATGGAGGTATGTCAGAGGGGCTGGACAAAATGATGGAAACCGAGTCTGATTTGGTGGGCGTACCGGATACTGATCCATCATTTTACGTCGCTGGTGGCACCTCAGAAGGAGGTTTCTGGTTGTGGAGAACCAGGGAGCATTTTCGTGAACGACAATGCAATTATGAATGACATTATAGGTTACGGAAGCCCGATGAGTGAAAATTTAGTAGGTGAGGTAGTAGGTGAGGGGGCATATACAATTGTTGGCGGAGATGACGTACGGGTTCCAAGAGCAACACCGTTAATGCAATAGGTGCTCAACCCTCAGGGGGTAAACGTGACTCAAGGGATAGACGATGATTCGGATGGAGGTTCAAGCAAACCAGTGCACATCTCCTGGGAGGATCTGCCTCTGGAAGGGGAGGGAAGATATGTCTCAAAGGCACGTTCAATGACTTTTGAGTGATGAAACTACTCCCCAGGTTGGAGCAACAAACGAATGCCATTCTGAATCATTGCAGGACGTGGATCTTAAGGAGAATAATGGGCAGCTAGGTAGCCCAACAAGAAAGGGAGGAAGGTATCTTACATGGAAGAACGGGATGGTCGTCTGTCACTCATAATTAAAGTGTACAGTGCTGACGATGGAAAGAACCAAACCAAAGTCTGCCTCAACTAATGTAGTAAAACAGAATGGGAACTTAGCAGGTGAAGAGAGTGGGAAGAGCAAAGTGAAATCGGAAAGAGTGTTTAATAGTCAGCCGAAGAAGAAAAAGAAAACACGGGCTGGAGTTTATCACTGGGCAAAGAATAAGGAGGGTGATGTAGTAGGGGAAGCAAAAGATGGAGTCATGAAGCTAGGAATGAGGGAAATGATGGAAGTGTGTGGGTCAAGGCTGCAGCCACATGAATGGGCAGCCGCGTTGGCCCTAGCACGTAAGTTTGCTAATGTTAAGTTTTGGAAGGGGAATTTGATTTCGTGTTGTATGCTGTTTTGATTGTTAGTGTTTTATTTGTACTGTGGAAACGTAGATAAAAGGGATGGGCGAATAGAGTTGATGTTCGAGATGTTGTATGATTTATGTCAAAGGTTGATTGATTTAGTGTCGGTATTATTTTCCCTTTTGAGTAATAGGGTATGTGTGTGTGGTAATTAAGTGAATGGCTTGTTGTATTGCGGAGTATTTCAGATTAGTAGCATACGTTGTAGAAGTGAAGAGTGATGTGTAGAGGAGTAATAAAGGAGAGTTGGACGGCTGAATAGGTGAATGGGGAATGAAGAAATTTTGATTGCTGGGTGGTTACATATTTTATGATTCAGATATATGAATGAGGAGCGTTGTGATTTTAAATTGTAGTAAGAGTGACTAATAGGTTGTGCGACTGGATTGGTAGTGTTTACGGACAAGAGGGAGGCAAGCTGTGTAGGACGGAGTGAATAATCATCTGTGTGTTTGATCGTTTCGCAGGACGGTATTTTCCTTTTGTGTCATTGTTATGTGGTGGTGATTGAATAGATGTTTCTTGAACATAACCCCATTTGGGGTATGTTCAAGGCTTTCCGTCAGGCGTATGTGACATTCCAGGGTGCTGGAAGTCACGTGTGCTCGGCGGGAAGAGTGTGTGAGAGAAAGAAGAGGGGGGGTAACGAGTATATGTGAAGAATAAGTTGCAGATAATTCGTTTTCTTTTTTTTTATATTTTTATGCAATCAAATTTTGGGTTTCGGATTACGTGCAGTTTTAGTCTTGTGTATTGCATTGCTGTGAATGAATATTTTATCGTGAATAAATGGGAATTAAAAAGATAAGCAATCGTATTCAGTGGTCTGTTGGAGAGACTATTGTCGGAATGACGTTTTTTGTCAACGATCTCCTCAGCATCCAACGTAGCATTGTTTACGTTACAAGTTTCTGAGAATTTCTGATATTTTAAAAGTGTGCGTGCGTTGTTTGTTATGAGGTTTGTTTGTTTTTAAAATTTAACGAATTAAAAAAAAAACTTTAAGGAGGAGGAAGAGAAGGCAGCAAAAAAACATAAGCGCTTTGAGAATAGCGAACTGTTTGAATATGGAGATCTGTGAAAATGAAAGTAATCGTATACATAAATGTATATGAATTATAATGGACTTGCATGACTACTGAATTCCTTTAGTTTATAATGTTGCTTTATGAGTTTTCTTTAAGAAATGTGATCGTCAAAAAGTAAGCTTGTCGAACGGAGCCAAGTGATCATTGGAGGAAGCGATGGTGTCGACAAGTCAGGAGGGTTGATTGCGTGAGTGCTTTTATCTTTTCTTAACGCCGCGTGAAGACAAGATGGCATATGAAAATTTGAAAGTGCAACGAGCTTCGCCAATACGTCGGTCCTCCCGCCGACTGTGAAAGCGAACGACGGACCTCGTTAATGCTTACTTCACGTGCTGACTGGGGCAAACTTCAAAACGAGAATAACTGGGCCACCAACGGTGAGTGCCGGTGTTCCTCATAATAGTGGCAACACGCTTATAAAATATGTTGTGGTGTCCTACCTTTAAGATGATGGTGTAACGGGATCGTACAATAGAGTAATCGGGACTCTTCTATCTAGGATCCAGACGGGAATAATTATCGAGATCGTGGGAAGATATGCCATCTATGCGCAGGAGTGACATGACTATCCCGCTGTTATGGGGCAAATTCTCCAGATCACTGGTGATATGCTGCTAGAAACTCCCCACACGTAACTACCAAGAAGGATTCCTGTATTTCCCCCTTTTTGTAGTTAAAAGGAGTGTACAATATGCAAGTGCGTTTGTATTCGACAGGTATATTTGGTGCAGAGCCATGTGAGGTCTAAGCTACAGCATTAGGCCACTGAGGTAGATAGTAAATTCCTTAGCAGAATGATTTGGTAATCTGACAGGAGCAGATTAACGCAACTTAGTGGGAGTCAGCCAAAGATTCCGGGGAGTGCTCCGAGCATTTCTGATTTGACGACATTGTGGTATTGTTTGTTTAAGGGGCACCTTTTGTTTTAAAGTACGAACGAATATTTGAATTATATGATAAGGATTTTGAGAAATAAAAGATAGTCTAGTCACAAAATAATTCGTAGTCAAGTGGTCTTCATTTATTGGTCCGAACCCCAACGGAACCCACCCCAACATTTAGTCTAGATGACTTATGTACCATCTTCACCACTGGTGGGGGCGGGAAAGTATTACAGAGCGAAGTTCGTGTTCGAACGGCCGAAGTTGTCAAAAATGTTCGAATTCCCCTATCAAAAAATCTGTTCGCCGCGTATCCATTGAAGAAGGGCTGTCATATACCACGACGTGGCGAATTTTGAGAAAGCATTTACACCTGTGCCCATATAAGATTCATATTTATCAGGAGTTAACAGACACTGGAATACAGAAGCGACAACAATTTGCGATTGAGTTTGGAGCAGAAATGGAAGCCAATCAGGACACTGTGGACAACCTGTGGGTGTCAGATGAGGCCTTCTTCCATCTGTCAGGTGACGTTAATAAACACAACGTTCGTTTTTGGGGTTACCAGCACCCTCATGAGATCTATAATTCACCTCTTCATCCACAAAAGGTTATGGCTTGGTGCGCGATTTCCAAAAGAGGCATCAATGGTCCGTTCTTTTTTGAGGGCACCGTAATATCACAGGCTTACCTTAACATGTTGGAAACCTTCTTCATCCCCAAGCGGCGAAGGAGGCGTATACGGCTTCGACATCAATGGTTTCAACAGGATGGGGCTAGGCCTCACACCACTAATGAAGTGGAGACTTTCTCAATCAGAAATCGTGTCATTTCAAACAGGTTTCCAGATCGATTTGGGGGTGGCTTTCTTTGGCCCCTAACGAGTCCTGACTTAAACCCATGTGACAGTGTTAAGGGCTTAAACCTAAGTGACCTCTGGGGTTCTTTTAAGACAGCGTGTGCACTACAGCACCAAGAACCCCTAGGCCAGCTGCGACAAAGCATCGTCGACTGCTGCACCCTTGTGGATGCAGAAATCCTGGATAGAGTTATGAACAACTTCACCATTCGGCTGCGAGCAGTTCAAAACGTTCCTGGTGGCCATATTGACCATATCATCAAGAGTTTTCCACGGGAATAAAAACTCCGAACTGCGTAGAATATCATACAGAAATGCTAAGTTTGTAAACATTAATGGGTCAATAAATCATAGTACTAAAATGGTGAGAAATTGACTGAATCACCCTGTATTAAATATAGCTGCTAGTGGCGAAGCAATAGCTTTCTTAACTGCGATAATAACATCAGCTCGAACATCGAAAGGCTCCGGATTATTAGTGAGTTTCAGTTGTGAAATCACAATACGTACCTCTTCCTCGATAGTTGGTATTGCAAAGAAGCTGAGACATTCACTGAAGAATTAAAGTTCATGTATGATGGTCCAGGAACAGCTGAAGGAAGGAGTGTCTGTAAAAGCTCAGTCAGGGTTGACGTACTGAACGTAAGTGTAGTACCAGAGGATAAGCCATTTAACAGACGCCACTTATCTTTTGCTGCATCCAGACGCTGGAATAAGGAGGAAAAATACTTTGATTTGGCCTGGTTAATTAAGCTCTTAACATAATTTGAAAAATCCTTAAATTCCCTCCGTAATATGGGGGTAGGTTTTCTACGATATTTTAAGTACAGCGCATTTTTCTTTTTAGTAAGTTTTAAGGTATATGGAGTAATCCAAGGGTTACGATTTAAAGTCGTCCAGTCAGAGATGATCCTAGTTGGTATTCGAGTAAAGTAACGATCGTAGCCCAAGGATACATACGACAAAAAATTTTGTAACAACTGTTTGGGTTCAGTTGCAATGGTAAGGATTATCTACCAATCAGTGGCGGTTAAAAAAGACTCAAATACAGTTACTTGATTGGACGTTACTATTCGAGAGTAAGAGACATTGGTTGTTTGGGTTAAAGATATGTTGCAATTGAATATTAATAACAAAGGAAAGTGATCACTGATTGGTATATCAAGAGCACCCCGAATAATAGAGAATTTAGATTTGAAAAACAACCATCTATGGCAGAATATGAATGATGCTGCATTGAGTAATGGGAATAGAAGAAGGTGATAGGCAATAAACCAGATCGCAAAACTGGGTACAAAAATGCACTAAGCGAGGAAGATGGCTTATTCCGATCTATATTAAAGTCTCCTATGGGTATGAGTGCCTTGCCGATCCGCTGCAAATCGAGAAGAGATATGAAGGAACAAAAGATTGCAAAATTTCCGGTAGGAGGACGATAAATAGATAAAATTGTGCATTGGCGGTTAATCATTACCGTCAATGCCTCATAATCGGGTGTAATTAATGTATAAGCAGGGATGGTAATGTAACTAAACTTTTTAGAAAGATATATACAGATTCCTCCCCCACGTTTGTTGTTGTGATTTATTGAACCGCTTGATAGTCGGGGTTAATAAGAATATCATTCGGGTCGCGACTCCATGTCTCAGTCAGGATCAATATATAAGGTTTAATTGCAATATTAATAAGATAAGCCAGCATGGACTGATAGTTCGCAGCCAGGTTTCGAATGTTTACATAAAAAATAAACAAATTGCGATCAATATCAGTAGATTGCAATATCAAAGTATTAGCATAGCTTATTGACAGGGGTAATTGACAGTTAGTACCATTTATCTTAGAGATAACAACACTCAGTTATGTAATGTGGCAACCTACAGACAATGAGGATTTGATGGGCGATGAGAGCAGGTAGTCTCAAGAAAATTGAAAATAAAAAAAAAAGAAAAAAATGAAAAGTAAAACTCAACAAAAAGCGCAATGTACAAAAATTGTTTGAAGCTATATATAGCCCGGGCACAGCTCTAGCTTACCCAAGCTTATATTACGACATTAAGAAAACACTCACATCAGACATATAAAATTACTTATATCATGTAATCAGGCATACTAAAAATTAAAATTAATTACAGGACATTATCAGGTATTATCAGCTATTGTCAACCAAAATAAATTAAAAAAAAAGAAATCGAAAAAAAATACCAAAAGCAATGGTAGAATCGTCTATACATTGAGAGAACTAGCAAATTTAAACCAGGATAATAACAACAAAAAAAGTAGATTCAAAGAACTACATAATGTCCGGGATCAATTTAAAGTCCTCGTCGGACATTATAAGCAAAGGTTTTCCATCTGTACTCTTAACGAAGATTCGACCTCCGAAGCTCCAATCGTTGCGGACACCGAATTTCGTTTTAGCATCGCGCAATAGTTGATCTCGTTTAGTCGTGAAATCTTCTAAAATAACGAAGGAGGTTTGTCGCAATTTTCCCCAATTCTTGAAGATGATATCTCGCAATGTAGCTGACGCACGGCGCATTATTACAGGGCGAGGAGCAGAAGCATTATGCGGGCTAAGATGATGGACAGCAATCGGCATCATTAATGGTGGTGTGTACATTTTTTTCATAAATGTCAGCAATCGTTTCAACTAGATTCTCCTTCGGTTTTTCAGGAACACCTAGTATATGAAGGTTTGTACGTTTGGAGTGTTACTCAATATCATCGCTGTGATTGGCCATTTTCATATGTAAAATTTGATAAATGATAAAGTGTGGCAGTGGAAGTTAAAAAAATTACAGAGGTCGGGTAAAGTTTAATAAAGAAACACTTTTTAATACACATATAAATAATTAAGAAATTGGAAAATGATTTCAAACTGAGGCTTATGCCCGCATAATGCCTAAAAATAAAATAAGAAACTTGGATACTATCAATAGCACAAAAATGTTTCTACTACACAAGCATTGTACCACACATATTAAACTGATCGCAGACTGATAATCTTATATCAGCAAACATATCAATGATCGTAATAAGCTTCTATCAAAACACCAACACTGAATAATTCTCGACGACACTTGTCGTACACAATACAAGACAATAGCTACAATTGGAGCCACTTTATATCTCAACTCAAACAGCTAAAGATGCAGCACTGGTATCCAGGTATAAAATTGTTTAGTTAGATGCAACGATGACACGATGTACTTTAACACATAGATAGATAAAGCAAGTAGGCAACATTGGTAGTGTAACTCAGGGAGCTTTCTTCATTTGTAATTAATTCTGGAAACGCTGCGGAATAAAAGCAATTAATCAAAGGGAAACCACCATTCAGGAAATATGCATCGCACTTCACCTATTCCAGACGTGAGGCGAAATTAGACGGTGCACTGAGACAAGAAACATTAGATTGTGCAGGATTCGACGACTTTTAGCATTAGGTTGTAGTCAAATACCCAGCAGCACAAAGCCCAGTCCATAATCAAAATAGGATTCCAGTCCGTACGGCCACAGTCCCTTTATTACTGAGCAATAACGTATCCGATAGCTACAGAGTTCAAGAAAAGCCTGCACTGCTGTTTTTCCGCTTGACAAAGCCTGTATCCGGGCTTGAGTAATAAAGTTAATATTTGCACTGCAACCCCAACGGTACAGCACTGGAGAACGTGAGAACTCGACTCCACGTAAACTAATTTCACTCGGCTTACCTCGCCACGTCGACCGCTCTCTTCGTGTGTTATAACGAGGTCGGCTTCATTGACAGCACTTTCTTCTCCTCCCGCTCCGTTATTTTCCACGGACTCCGGAGAGATTCCAATGCTCACCGTTTGTGAATCCACTTCCCGACTTATAGTCGACAGCTCTCGGGCGCTCGCTATTGCTCGTCTTCTGGATTCCTGCGGAGAGACATTTATCTTCTGTCTTTCCGCTCCAACCTCTCGATAGCAAAGACCTCGATCTCGTGTCTTTCTCTTCCGATTACGTGAAACTCGCCGTCGATCTTGATTGGCCCCCTGCGTATTGACACGCTGCTGACGGGCATCCTGACGCTTCCTCCTCCACCTTGCACCAGAGATGGATCTTTGTGTCCTTGGAATTCCAAGGTGGCGTCTGAATTCCGTGACAGCCATTCAAATAAAGGGTAGATTCGACGGTTTCAATCTGATTATTTAATAAAGCTAATTAGTTATCAATATCCTGCAGACGCAACGTCGTAGACTCCAATTTCTCAAGGAGAGGATCTAACTTATTTGTGATAGCACTGAGTTTATGGTCCAGTTCTTCTGAAACTTGTTCCGTAATTAATGCCACTATTGGATCTATTACTTTTGGATCACTAAAATAGTTCAAAATGCTATTTTCGTTAAGCACTGAAATGGGCTCATCGGGATCCTTCACGAGAGAATCCAAAGGCAGCTTTCGAGGGTTTCCCGGTTTATTAACTGTTTGATTTGTTTCGGAATCACGTGGCATTATGATAAAACTATTAATTTGTCTAGGCCTTCAGTACTAATAAATCAGAGAAATTACTTTCGTTGATAAAAGAAGTAGGCCAACTTACATAGAAAATGTATCAGGCATCGAATGCTCAATAAGAATGGACGAAAATGTGTTGCTTGTGTGAAAGATCATCAAAGCTTTTACGTTGGTTGAATCACAAAGGCTTCCTCGCTGGGTAGGTCGCAATTAAACAAATCAGGAAAACAAATAATTAAAGCTGAAGGAAGAAAAGAAACAGTCTAGCCATGGGTTATCAATGGTCAATATTCCATAAAGTTGATTATCAATTAAAACTGCTCAGCCCCAGCGGAGCTCAAATACGTGTTGCTGACTCAGACGCCATCTTGTACATGAGCAGCGCAATCAACACATTACAGAATATATGGACACATTAAAACAAAAGTAAGCTGCAAAAACACAACGCTTGAAGAGATATTAAAATATGCACTCAGCGCAAACAACAGAATAAGTTATTCGCAAACAAAGAAAATACATTCTATAAGCAGTTAAACAAAGATTATACACATATACACAGGTCTGCCAACACAAACAGCATTAAACTCCAACATTAAACATTATTGGTAGTTTCTTTGATCTGTCTCAGTTGAAATAACAGGCAAGCTAGCTGGATTAGGGAAGAGGAGCAATCAGCATCCACACGACCAAACATGCCTTATACTGACATTACACCAGATGAAAGCTTACAAATGGGAGGCTCTAGGTGTAGAAAGGATTCAGAAATTGTGGTATATGCGCTTCACCTGTTTACATCTGATCCTTGCAAATCAGATTTCCAACACTTTGTAAACACCACAGATTGCCATACATGGTACCAAAGTGACATAACACTACAGATCCCACACATTAACGACCTATCACATGCATGCCTATATTTAATAATAACTGCCTGTATCGCAAACAAAATTTATACACGCATAGACATAAACAGCATTCTCACTGAGCAACAAAATCACATGGGTTATAAGGAGCAACGCCTGAAAGACAGTGTGGTCCAACGGCAAACTCACAATAAACGTCGACACCTCCATACAGCCTACATTGATTAAAAAAAGGCTTTTGATAGTGTCCCACACTCATGGCTTTTATATACACTACGATTACATAAAATAAACACCACACTTATCACATTTTTAGAAAGTACACTGCTGCCTTGGAGAACCACTACACCTCACACACAAAAGTGAAACCGTCATGACTGACAAAATACAGATAAACCGGGGCATTTTCCAGGGTGACTCACTGAGCCCATTCTGGTTTTGTCTTGCATTAAATGCACTTTCAAACAGACTGAACAGCACAACTTACGGCTACACGATTAAACAATAAAAACTGCCACTACACGCTTTCACACTTACTCTACATGGACGACATGAAAAAGACATACACATGCAATTTGGATTGGACAATTGCAAAACTATTCACATTGAAAATGGAGTACTCAGAGAAGAGGGCTTATAAAGAAGAACCGAGAGGCATTAGAAGAACCAGTTCACATTGCTACTATGAATAATGACGAATTTTATAAATATCAAGGATTTAAACAAGCCAAGCTTCTGGAATACAAACACATAAAGAATACACTCACTAAATAATATATTCATAGGCTGGAGGCAATACTTAAGACACATTTAAATTCCAGAAATTTATTCAAGACTATCAATACTTATGCCACCCGAATACTCTCGTACTCCTTTGGAGTCATACAGTGGATACACACAGATGTTGAGGGACTTGAAAGGAAACAACGTAAACTGCTTACAAAGCACAGAAAGCACCATCCACACACAGGTATTGAAAGACTTACCCTGTCTCGTTTAGAGGGAGGCAGAGGACTTATTGAAATAATAGATCTACACCAAAAACAGAATCAGTCACTTAGAGATTTTTTTTACTCTGAACAACACACATCACCAATACATAATGCAGTCTGCATGGCTGATAAAAATACACACCTTTGAATCTGAACAGCGTTTAGAACACCCATAACATTCCTACAACATGCACTAAACATGCAATCATGGCTTGGAAAGCAACTCCACGGTAGACATCCTTCTGACCTCAACCAGTCTCACGTTAACAAAAAAGCATCGAACTTTTGGTTGAGTGAAGGGAGTCTCTTGGGTTAAACTCACGTACAAGACCAGGTTATCAACACTAAAAGTTACAGAAAACATATTATCAAAAATTCGACTGTTGGGTCTTGCAGAAATGCCATATCGCAGAAGAAACCATCCAACACGTCATATCCAGTTGCAAAATACTCACGCAGACAGATTATTTACACAGACATAGCCAGGTAGCCAACATCCTACATCAACTTATAGCTAAAATACACCACACGTAAACTGTATTTTGACAGAAATATAATCACTAACAAAACTATCCCTCAGACGGGATATTACTCTAGTAGATAAGCAAAACAAAGTGACCTACATAATTGATATCTCCATCCCCAACACACAATTTACAAAAGACATATACTGACAAAATCACTAAATATACGGATATTGCACACAAAATAAAACGCCATTGTTCCTGTCGTTCTTTCTGCCACTGGGGTTATTCCACTATCTTTCACAAAAGCCTGACAACACTAAACTTAGACCCTCACTTATATGAAACCTTACAGAATGCCACATGTTTAAACACCTGTCACATACAAAGGAAATTTCTACACCCAATACTCCTATGAGTGCGCAATTTTTTCCCCTTCCGAATATTTGAGTTCCATAGGCTTGGCCCTCACTTGGGTCCGCCTCTGGAACTTAGCCTCCGGACTTAATCCGAGTTTGGTTTCCCGAAACAAAAATAATAAATAATGCAAATAATAATAAATAATAAATAATGTAACAACAACAGGAGTATCCCAGCAGATACGCCGGAGAGAATCACCCAATGTTGTCCCCCAATAGGCCGAAGCCCAGAAACGGGATTAATGAAATGAATATAATATACACAAAAATAAAAATAAATTTGATTAAAACCAAAACTATTTAAGAAAAAACGACGATGAAAAACAGGTAATAAAGAAATGACAAAAATAACTAAAACAAAAAAAAAACAAATAACAATGTTAAAGACAAGGACAACAATAATAAACAAAGTAATAATAAGACAATCGAATGATGACGAAAAAGTGAAAAACTAGGTAAGTTAGTAAAGCAGATACGTTATTTAAATATTTAAATATTAAAAGCAGAGAGGATGACCTCCTTTTGTCCAGATGAGAATTCGTTAAAATTAGCTTTAAGTTTAAAAAAGGGATCACTATTCGATATTTTGGTTCTCCATTTTCTTATAGAAGAAAGCGTCTTAGCGTATCTACTGGACCTAGACTCATGGAGAAGAGGATTAGATCGCAAGTCAGGGACACAAATGCTTCCTGTATTGATTCTAAACAATGTTGTATACATGAACCTTTGGAAATTACCTAATAACTTAAAGATAATGGCATTATCAATCAACGTTATATGGATTGAGAATTTAAATTTTAAAAATTAATAAAAATTAAAAACTTTGCGCTGCAACAAATTAAAACTTTGGGTATTTCCAGAATACCAAATCCAGATTCCATACATTATTTTAGAGAGAATCAGAGACTTGAACAGGGTCAAAAATGTGAACAGATTTTCCAAAAAACTTTTTAACCTCTTACAAATTCTTTTGCACACTTCTTTGGTCAAATGCTTAATGTGTGTAGAATAGAGTTTTGGAATAAAATACCCAGATCTTTGACTTTAGAGCTAGACGTAAGGGGGACAGAATCGAGATAATAATTAAAAACAAAATTTACTGTTTTCCTTGAAAAGGTCATTGATGACGATTTTTTTAACATTTAAGGTAAGTCCATTTCTATTTGCCCAACCACTAACCGCGTTAATTGAGTCTTGAAGCCTTATGCAATCGGACCAATTATTAATGTTTTTAAATATTTTGAGATCATCAGCGTACTTGAGAAATCTAACTTCCTCAAGATTAATATAATGAGCGATATCTGCGACGAAAACATTAAAAAGCACTGGGCCCAGTGAAGACCCTTGCAGAACGCCACTTTTGATTAGACCTTTCCGATTGCAAAACTTATTCCCTATGGTAAAACACCTATCGGTTAAAAGAGAGCGAAACCAATCTAATATCGAAGAGGAACACCCAATTATCCTAAGTTTTTCCAATAACAAATTAATATTTACTTTATCGAATGCTTTTGAAAAGGCCAGGTAGACTACATCAACCAGGGCTCTATCATCCATATTCTTAACCAGAAACGAAGTAAAGTTCACAAGATTAGTAACAGTGGACCTAGTCTTCCTGAATCCATGCTGTTCAAAAGGAAGAAATATATCTATAAAAGCGGACAAAGACCTAGCAACATAAGGTTCGAGTAACTTAGCTGGAAACGATAAAACTGTAATCGGCCGAAAATCAGCTGCCATAGTCGGAGAAGGAATCTTAGGTATTAAGTGAAAATGAATACTCTTCCACGTAGCTGGATACACATCTGAGTTTAGCGAGAGTTTGAACAATTTACAAAGTGGACTAGCAATGACGTCAATGCAGCCCTTGTAGATATAGTCAGGAATGCCTTTGGAATCAAGCTGTCTGGAAGCTTTGATTTCCTTAGCTATCGAAATTATAGTCGATTCAGTAATTGTCATTACCGAAAACGATTCATGGACTTTGCACCAATAATCAGACACACCTACATAGTCAACCCCTAGATCCGAATCTTCTTTGAAGTTGATTAAGCTCAAATTCCTCAATTAACCTAATACTGTCTATACCTGGAGGTCTTTTGGCAACCGTAGTATTACCAAAAAGCATCTTAGTTAATGACCAGAAATTTTTTGAGTCGTGAATAAGATCCATCTCCATCTTCAAGAAATAATTTTTGTAATCAACTCTCCTAGATAATTTAAACTGCTTTCTAACTACTTTAAAAGTGTCCAATGCCTCGCTACTCCCAGTTTTCTAATATAATTTATGAAAATTATTTTTGCGATTGCACAAATTTATGGATTCACGAGAAAACCAGAAAGGATATAAACTCATTTTTGCAACAGGGGGCACAGTCAACTTGCAGAAGTAAAGGTTTACAGCTGTCTTTATAACATTCACAATATAATCCCAGATCAGATCAACGTCTTCAAGCTCGTCGATTAGTTGCCAATTATATGTTTGGAGATAGGCAAACAACATATCAAAACTACCTGCTCGGAAATTATATTGTTGAGGAAAGTGTACTAATCGTTTTTTAAAATTTATTTGAGATTGCAAATTTAGCGCAGGATGAAACTTATCTTCCGTCACAATAGGTAGAGTACTCCGAGTAATCTCAACAGGAAAATTTGAAAAGACTTTGTCCAATGTATCATTACGAAAATTGCCGATATTTTTCTTATCTGTAATGTTCAATTTTATTTGTTTTAAGTTCAGAATTAACCTTCTACAACGAACACTAAAACAATTTTCAAAAGACATAATTTGAATAAAGATGCAAAGTAATCATTAGCGGAAGTAATCGCATAAACTAAATAATCATCAATTCATGGTAAGTATTCTGTTTTAAAGCATTTTATATACTGAGTAACCAGTTTATTAGGAACACCCATGACTATGCAAATCCGTTGCCATGGCGAATACTATGTATCAGTTGTTCATGTGACAGTGAGTACCAATATAAAGCGACAACACACTTATCAACTGCAAGTTGTTTGACCATCACCGTGGGAAAATCAAAAGATCTGAGCAACTTCGAGGTCGGGACGAGAGTTGCTGCCCAGTGAAATGGGCTCAGTATTTTCGAAACCGCACGTCTTCTAGGTTTTTCTCAAACAACCATTTCAAGGGTTTGTCATAACTGGTTATACAACCAAAAAACAAGCAGCCAGAGACAAGCGTGTGGTTGCAAAGAACTAGTCAATCCAAGGGGTGAGCGAAGAATGCGAATGCTTGTTCGTGCGAATAGAAAAGTCACGACTCATCAACTAATCGTGGATTACAACACTGGATTGTGGAATAATATCTCTGAACGTACTGCACGCCGTACATTGGCAAGAATGGGCTACAACAGCTGATGGCCAGTCCGGATACCTTTGTTCTCCACCCCAAACTGCAAAAGACTTCTCCAGTTTGCCCGTGATCACCAACAATGGACCGTCGTCGACTGGAAGAAAGTCTGCTTATCGGATGAATCCCAATTCAGTGACAAATACTTTTTAAAAGTATTTGAAATACAAAATACAAAACATGTGGCTACATATGAATTTTAAAATGTTTCAAATACTTCCAGTCAAATGTATTTCAAATACAAAATACTAAATACGTATTTACAAATACAAAAAACTACTTCAAATTTATTTACGATTTTTTATAATTTTTCTGCAATAACAGCAATTTTTTAAATCTGGCAACACTCAGACGATTTCTATATGGGGTCGAAATCTTCCCACCCACGCTGAACAGGGACGTAAGAAGGCAGAGGCGTATTAAATTTCTTAAATAACTGCTTTACGATTGGGAAAGAATTCAGGCAGGAAAGCGTTCTCTCGTTAACGAATCGTTAAACTTAACTACAATGAATTAAAACGTTACCCATTTTAAAACTTATTTTGAAGAAAGAATTAGCAAAGAAACTACCTGTGGCAGAGTACGACCTCTTTGCATGGCAAAACACAACCGCAAGCAGTATTCAAGCAATGAACGAATTAACCAACTGCAATGAAATCAACAGAGGGTTTTTTTTGGTTGGGAATCGGAATCCCATAATTCCCCATTTGGAGTGGGAATTGTTCTGATTGGCAGTACTGCTGATTGGGAAAGTCGACTGGTCCAACAACAATTTGAGGGGAGGAATAGTCATAAAATTGAAAAAAGTATTTGAAATTGTCCTTTGTTAAGATTGGCAGTTGCAAACAATTTGAAAATAGTCATTGTTTTAATTGTCACGTATAATAATTAAAATAAACATTATTATGAAACTCACAATGGTCATAATTTTTTATTGATATAAAAAGCGACAGATAGCAAAGGCTTTTTTTGTTTGTTTTTTTTAAATGTAGCACCTCTTCATTAATATCATTGTTTTGACATTTGAGAAGCCATGTAATGGAACATATAATCATATAATTTTAATCACCATAGTATAGTTAATCAGATGGAATAGATACTTAATCTACAGGGGGTCCCATAATTTTTCATACATAGGAAAAATAAACATTTTTTTTATGAAAACCATTTTGGTTTATATAATATGCTCTACTTGACTACTACTGTTTTGAAAACACATTTAGATGTGTGTCCTCCACTGCTCAAATCATGAACTTATTAGACACCCTATATATGAATAAAAGCTAATGTGTGTATATTCTTGATAATTGCTACAACCTCGAACCAATGAGTGTCAACCTTTGCATGATGGTTTAACATTGTTCGGGAAAGATTTTAACTAGCTTGCAATGGTTTTCATTGCAAATCAAGTGGAAAATCATACATTGATTTTATGGTAGCATGTTTTCATATATTTAAGTTTTCATTTTCAATAATTACATCCTACAGAATTAGTCAAATCTGGCAAAAAAATCCTGAATTTGGTTTTTCTAAAATTTACCAATGTTCAACTAAATTGAGTGCAGCCAGGTGCCTATTCTAGTGAAAGGATGACAGAATTACTCTACATCAGTCTCTATCATAAGTGAATATTTCTGAGAAAATGATGTGATCTGTACACTGATAATGGACAAAACATGGCTTGATTGTGCAGGGTTGTGCAACAGATCTCCGGATACTTAGTCAAATTTGTCTTCATTGAATCTTTCTGCATACTGCTCCTGTAAGTCGTTGCGCAAATAGCTATGAAGCCCCGCTGTATCTTAGCGGCTGTTCTTACAGGTTGGCTTATCTTAAATTTATCTGAAAAACCAAAATGGAGAGAGGTGTGTGAAAACCAAGTGATTTTTTATACGAGTTGGATTGAACAAAGATAAGAGGATTTTCTGTCGGGCAGAAAGAAGAGTACAGGCAGTGATATCAGAACATTTTCTGCCTTGTGGTTTCTACCGTTGTTTTTACACATGTGGAATCCACACCTTAGGCTGGCCAAACAGGGGGGAACCTCTCATTCATTGACTTTTGTCTTTCAACGCTGAAGATGGCTACTTAGTAGCCGAAATACATATTCAGTATTTCAATTCTCTTTATGGATTAAATGTTTCCCTCTTTTTATTCCATTCTACTGTTTTTTTCAAATTAATTTAAGGCTGGGACATTATAAATCTTATAGAGCTTCCTTGAAGGAACAAAATTTTGTTGTGGAGAAAAATGAGCTTTTTAAAAATAGCTTCATAATAGGGTCAGAAAGATATCTCATTTTCCATTTGAAAAGAAAATAATAAAATAATACGAAAAAAAGGTAATTTCATTTGATAAAAAAGGTAATTTCATTATGAAAGAAATTGAGTTTTTGAAGGTGTGTATATAAGGTCACACTTATATAAGGTCCCCCACCCCCTTACCCCCCTAAAGGGGGATGTATTTCATGAACGTCCCCTACCGCATCACGGATGCATACAAGGAGTAAGAAACCTCTTACGTCACTTGACGCAAGGGATTGGGCAACATTAAAATAAAAATAATCATAAAAAATTTTTATAAATTCGAATATAATAATGAATACCATTGTTCATTATAACTACGATATTGTAATTATTGACGCCGCAAGATCTTGCTTTGACACTGTTATAGTGTAACAATGCAACTGCTTGCTTTGCTTCTTGTTGCCATAGTGCTACTGAGTCCTTGTTGCTTTTTCTCGTTATTCCTTCTGAATAAAGTTGGAATTACTTCTCTGCCATTTTTGTCTCATAGATTTTCTTTATGTATACTGCTCCGCTACCTTTTAAACATCGTCTTGATGTACCCCACTCCGCTTGCAAGAAAGTATTTTTTTTGATCATCGTCTTGATGAATACCCGCTCTGCTCCTCTTTTGAATACCTATCTTCGCATATCTCCACATTTACCGCCCTACGAGAAAAGGTCTCGTTAGGGATAAGCCACTGGGCTTTACGCTTGCCGCAATCATCACATTATAATAGCGCACATATTTTGGTCCTTCGATCCGGATCCCCGCTTCGCCTGCATTTTTTGGTCCGTCCAAGCCGCATCGCCTGGATCCCTGCTTTGTCCGCATCGGCTTCCCGCTTCGTCCGAGCCATATCGCCCAGATATCCGCTTCGCCCGCATTTTATAGTTCGTCCAAGCCGGATTGCCCGCTTCACCCGTATCAGATTTCATATTTTGCCCGCTTTGTGATATGGTTATTTCGCCCGTCTTGCCAACCGGATTGCCCGCTTTACCCACTGGCCAATATGGAACTAACACTAACTGAAGCTAAGGAAACCATCGCTATGCTCATGCATGAACTGAAAGAAGTTAACGATGAAGCATACGATATTCTATTCGCTACTACACCAATAGAAGCTCAACAGCAGAAGAACTTTCTCACTGCAGCAGCAACTATCAGAGAGCTACAAGGTAAAATTGATACCTTATAAGATACTTATAACCTACTAGAGCTATCAGCAATCGAGGATTTTATTCTGACTATTCAGAGCTGTCAGTTGTACTTGAGCAAGTTGGACGCATTCTACGAGTCCAGTCTCGCCTCATCACTCTAAATGCTCAACAGATCCCACCTCCTTTAGTGCAAAACCAGAAGATACCCGCTACAGAACTGTCTTCAGTTAACCACTGTAATAATGACCTTACTTCTGGAAGTTTTCATAATCAGACTATTTTCTCCATGGCCTCGCATTCGTAGAGTGATTTTGATTTAAAGAACGCTGGCAGCGCTGCTCAAAAACCAACTATTCCATCCGCAGACTCTTCATCAGGAAGTAGTGGTAATATTAAACTAATTCAAAGCAACATTCAGACTGAATCTATTTCTTCTATGAAATCGTCTTCTGCGGCCAATTGTACCATTCAGGTTAAATCTGTTTCTTCTATGAAATCATCTGTTGCTGCCAATTGTAATTCAGATCAAAACCCTTTACAAGATGATGGATCATTGAATTGCACATCCAGATATGTGTACACGAGTGCTTCTATATCGTTTCCACATCAACAGATGCCAGCTAATCCAAATATCGCCACCCTCGCAGCGACTACAACAACAAACATTAGTGAACTGAACACCGTCTCAACAACAAATGCATCAACTGCTTCTGAATCAAACTGCATCTCAGCAACAGAGACAGCAGCTGCCACTGACTCGGGTTCCATCTCGGCAGCAGATGCAATCGCAGATGCAAGCCAGCCTGTGTCCACTGCAATCGCAGATGCAAGCCTGCCAATGTCCACTACAAACGCAGGTGCATTTGAGCCAGTGTCCACTGCCACAGCAGATGCAGTCGAGCCAGTGTCCACTGCCGATGCCACCAACCCAATGTTCGGTGTATCAACAGTTACAATTTTTAATGCAACAGCAGGTGCCAAGAGTGCCACTGAAGTTTTCCTTATCACAAACACTTTCAAGCGCAGTAGCTACTAAACTTTTCCCAACAGCGCCCGCAACAAACCAACATGAAGATTCATTTAAGATACCTTCATCGCATTATTTCCAACGAATGTCACAAATCTGCCTGATGGATGAGGAGAATTCATCGCAGAATTTGACACTCATTCAGATGAGAAGTGGGAATATAAAGACATGATGCAAAAAAGACGAACTTCTTTTCCACAAACGTTTTATTTTTTGCGTTGAATAATGATCTCAAAGAGATCGAAATACGTATTCGCCCATTAAAACGTTTGTGGACAAGAGGTTCGTCTTTTTTGCATCACTCATTCAGATATTGGGTCTTATGCTCTCGTGGATTGTTAAGCTAAACAGCAAATGGCTATTGTTTACTTATATTTTTTGTTAATTTTATTTCAGTTAGCCTTTAATGTCGTCAACGACTTGAATTGCATTGAAATTTCTGATTTGTTTAAGAGAAGAGCGGAAGAATATTTACTTTTTTCAATTCAAACATACTGCTTCTTCTTATTTGATGTAAACATAGTTGGAAATTATTCAATTCAGTTTATGATCACACGTTATCTTATAATTGTGTCTTATACTTGTTATGCCACTAACTTGTATTTACATATATTTCTTATTGATAATTTAGTGTATTGAGTTTTGCTTGTATTTTACTTTTTATTAATTAAGTTTTCCATTGAGGAAATTTATATCATCGTCATTTCTAGATTATTTCTTGGAATTTCGTCCACCTCAAGCTAAGTTCATCACCTTTGATAATAGCTAGCATATTCGCAACTGCAGTCATTCTTTGATGTTGCTGTCTTGCAGTCATCATACTTTGATGTCTGCATTCGCTCGCTCTCTACTACAATCTTCAATTTTCGAAATTGTAGTTTCGTGCAGTCATCGTTCTTCGGTGTCTGCTTTCTCTTATTCGTAACTGCAATCCTTATTTAAGGTTGCAGTTTTACAGTCATCATACTTTGGTGTTGCAATCGCTCTCTCGCAACTGCAATCTTCATATTCTGAAATTGCAGTCTTTTGCAGTTATCATACTTTGATGTCTGCTTTTTTTGCTAATTTACTGCTGTAAACCTTTTAGGTTGCAGGCTCACGCAATCATCGTTCTTCGATGTCTGCTTTTTTCGCTAATTCGCACTGCAGTTGGCTTTAAGTCGCAGTCTCACGCAGTAATTGGTATCTCTATGTCTGCTTTTTTCTCGCTCGCAACTACAGTGGTTCATCGAGACTGTAGTTCATCGCAATCTTCATACTTTGATGTTTCTTATTTGCAACTGCAGTTCAGAATTTAAAAACTTCAACCTTTTAAAATTTGATGAGCTTCATTTTATTCAATTAGCTCAATTTATATATAAAGTCAAACATAACGTATATTATATTAGAAATCCCCCAATGATAACTAATCCATGTCGTCACTATCACACGAGAGATAAAAAAATAAGAATCTCATTTTATAGAGTGAATTACTCAAAGAGATCAATCTCGATTTCTGGCGCTATCTGATGGTCAAAATTAACTAAAGAACTTTATCTTCAATTTTTGCTCGGGCCAAATTACATCTGATTTAACTTCTGTTTACTATTAAATGTTAATAGTTAATAAATAAAAATGAAAAATAAAATAATAATTAACAAAT
>JAHWFO010060128.1:151960-175651 GCA_023313115.1 Rhysida immarginata
ATTTATTTGATTTTATAGTTTTATTTTGATTTTACTTATTTTTACTATTATTTTGTTATTTGTTAATTATTATTTTATTTTTCATTTTTATTTATTAACTATTATCTATTGTATTCCAGGGTTTTTGTGTCTCGTCCTTTCTACTTATATATATCCGTTTATTAAATGTTAACTAATTTACGCAGTCCTCTGTTTATTCTACTAATAATTAATATTGTTGTTGTTTAATATCATACAAAGTTATATAATTTTAGATTGATTATATAAATTTTTCATTAAAGGATGCCCCTGGACAGGCCCCCGGCCTTTGGGCACCTTCAAGTTCTTTTGGTGCTAAAATTGCTGATTTTATCTTATATGGATATTTTTTAAATTTAATATTATTATTATTACCAATTTATTGTTCTATGATTGCAGTTAATTGTATTTGCAATTGTAAATAACATTTAAAATTGAATTGAAATTGAAATTGTATGTTTAAATAAATAAATAAATAAATAAATTGTCTTCCTTCGAGGTTGCAGTTCCAAAGTGTTCATGTTTTAAAGTTTGTCTTCGTTGCTCGCAATTGTAGCTATCTTTGTTGTTAATGTTACAGATTGCAATAAAACTTGGGACAATTCGTTTTGTTTTTCCGCAAAGAGCAGTAAATTATTCTGCTTTGTTTCACCTTGTTATTTCGCACAGAGCACTAATCTATTCTGCTTTGTTTTCGTTGAACTTTCCCGTGCTTAGCAGTAAGTTACTCTGTTTGCTTTCCAATGTGCGTTTTCTGCTATTCAGAACAAACTGTTGTATAATTTTTATTAATTTAAACATGCTTACTCTTAATGAATTTATCCATGTATTTATCTAAGAGTTTTGAAAGCCAACCCTTTCAAGCCAGGGGAGAATGTTGATGCCGCAACATCTTGCTTTGACATTGTTATAGTGTAACAATGCAACTGCTTGCTTTGCTTCTTTTTGCCATAGTGCTGCTGAGTTTTTGTTGCTTTTTCTCGTTATTCCTTCTGAATAAAGTCGGAATTACTTCTCTGCCATTTTTTGTCTCATACATTTTCTTTATGTACACCGCTCCGCTACCTTTTAAACATCGTCTTGATGTGCCTGCTCCGCTTGCAAGAAAGTATTGTTTTTGATCATTGTCTTGATGATTACACGCTCCGCTCCTCTATTGAATACCTTTCTTCACATATCTCCACATTTACCACCCTACGAGAAAAGGTCTCGTTAGGGAAAAGCCAGTGGGCTTTACGCTTCCCGCAATCAGCACATTTTAATACCGCACAGTAATAAATACTGAGTATTGTTCTTTAATTCCCCTGTGTTTTCCACTTTATTTTCAAAAATTTTAATCCAATACCACAACAAAAAAATAATTAAATAAATAAAGTAATGCCGCCCACACAAATTGTAACATTTCAATTCAAATTTATTAATTCTATATGATAGTTTTACGGGTTTTTTTAATTTGTGAACGCGTTAAATGGTGTATATATCTGATTCCTTTTACAAGAACAAACATTGTTGAATTTACTGGTTAGTTCGTCAGTGAGATATTTACATCTCACGAGCTGGTCGTTCCATTCCAAGTCATCTGTGTACGTCTTCTTCAAGATTGCATCCATTGAAATTTTTGTGAAATCCAGTGAGTCCCAGGTTTACTTGAATTGTACGTGTTTATAATCAGTAAAGAAGGATATACAGGAACGAGAAATTTTGCAATTAATTTATAAAATCAAAACTAACCACTCTGTCTTTATTGGTTTCCAAGAGGTTTTGAAATTGACAATACGCAATCAGATTAACAGACGTCTTCAGTGGCTGGGCAAATTGAACCTCGATGCTAAGCGTACCGTTCTTAATTAGGTTGTAGTGTTCTGTAAAAATATTTCTGTCTGTTGTAAGGTCATGAGAAATAATCATATACCCTGCTGCGTTGTCGGCTTGTGAAATGCCAGTGTCACGATCTTGCTGCCACAATCCAAGAGCTTTAAGTGTATTCACGATTTCTTGGAGGTATGATCTGGACATGAAGTTGGGTGTAAACATGTGCTTGAGAAATCTACTGTGTATCGAGTCCTAGAGAGAAATAATAAAGGTTAAATTTTTGAAAATTGCATGGATTTGATTTAAATGAACCATTTTGTGCTCGCTGTCAACAAACACGAAAATGAGCTTGGAGGGAATCTGACCTGTGACGAGCTTCTGCACTGTGTGGTTTCTTGTACCCATCGGTATGTTCACATTTCTCATTTTCACATGACTGAGCGGATAAAATGCATTAATGCTCTGTGGAGTTTTTGCATGTGCAATTAAAGTAGCAGCACTCAATTTCACCCGTTCAACATTCAAAGTTGCACTTTTGATCATCACTTTGAGAGGATAGTTCGATAGTTTGGATTTCCGACGTCTGACAGGAATATGAAAGGTGTTTTACTGCGGTACATTCTTAAATGAAGATCCACTGAAGTCAGTGAAAACCTATTTTGAGGGAAAATTTCGACGTGAAGTGCCCCAAAGAGTTCACAAGTGTTCCCAACAGCAAATTTTTTTCATTGCTTAAAACCAATGTTCTCATCATTTATGCACTCAAATTTCCCTGCCATGTCTTTAGCAAATCCAGCCGTTGTAAACTGTGTTGCTTTGGCTTGACTTCCGTAATTCCAAAGCATTTCCAAATAAGCACAGTAGAGGCATTAGTTGATGCTATGACTGATTAACATGTCGCCCAGATGATAATCGATTTGTGAGAAAAGTGAATGTAAGAAGAGATTTACAGGTCCGGTACCACATAATAGTCAGCTAATTCAGGGATATTGAATTTGAGAGGTCTGCAGTCTGTAATCACAGTTGACAATTGATAACCAATCACATGTCTATGCTCCTGCTGACCACAGATAGGAGGTAGAGCGAAGAGATCCAATTCACAGGTAATACATTAAGTGCTATCTTTATAAATAATACATGCCATTTTTTAAGTCTTTAGTCGAATACAGAGATCAGTGGTCAAATGTTTTGTCCTTTTTTTCTTTGCTTTGAATGACAGGATGGTTGATTGTTTTGCTTAAGAAGAAACGTTTTGAATGCGTTCTGCACCTTTGGTCGTTTACAAGCCAAATGCAGTTTTATGTTTGAAACGCGTTTATTATTATTATTATTTTTACCTTGCCCGTGACCTCGTTCAATCCTCGTACCGAAGTCTTGAAGTAGGTGACCACTGGTCTCATGCATTCATGAAACCAATGAGTGTTTGAGATTTTGCGCGGATGTCATATCATTAAGCACTGACATACTGGCTTTTAGGGGGTGTTTGCCAAGAATTTTACCCATTGATTTGAGTAATGGTGTCACTCTATGTAACAAATTTGTAAGTATGGATCCAAGACCATTGCCAGTCTGAAAAGGAGTACCTCGAAACACAGGTAAGCCATGCCCTTGATGCTATAGAAGTGCATTGTCATCAGGTCTCTATGGGACATGAACCTTGAATTAGACGAGAAAAAAACACAATTGATGTACTTCTTCATGATAATGGTGATGAAATTGCTGTTTATATCAGATCCGTAAATTGAGATGTCCGTTCACTACAAAGGTTTCTTACGGAAATGCAGTTTTACCGCGGTCTTCTCTGAAATAAAGAACAGCAAACCACCATGATCTGAATAAACTACGATTTCAACCACGTCAATGACGTTTTTACTTAAGGGAAAATAGTCAGGTGAATGAAAGGTTTGATAAATCACTTCTTGTCTTGCATGTGACACCGGAATGATTCATGTTGCCTACAACTTGAGGTTGAATGATGTCTGTGTATAGATAATACCCATGTATGGCTCCTGTTAGATCGATCGGTGTCGAACCACCTTTGCCTACTTCGAGCACCGAATCAGTGACATCTGGGTGTAAGTCTAATGTGTAACATAATCCTTCACAAAAACTTATGTACCGGCCCTCCGAATGTTTGAAATGAAAACACTTGTTAGGTGTGAGATTGATATTGTAAAAATCATGCTGTGACTGGGGAATCGTTTTAACGAGCGCATCAACAACATCACTGCGGTTGTTGTAATCCCCCTCAGGAATTTTTGAGATGCGCTGTTTTGGAGGTTCAGGTGGGTCGTAAATAACACAGCCAATGAAACCATCACCTGCATCATTTAAGGGGTTATACATAGGGAATTTCAATTTCTTGTTCAGAAACCTATCCAGAATAAAACCAATATTAGTGACTGCAGGAAATTCAATGAAGTGATCTGTGGACCTAGCAAACTGCACAAATTCCTCCACCAGCTCTGTCTAGACATTGATGACATTAAAACTGTCTTTTAGAAATTTGAATGCTTCAACTCTGTTACGCAATTTGGTACTCTTAAATTCAACAACCTTTTGGTATAGGATGGGAAACTTTGGATACCTAATGTGACTGTAAATTCGGCCATCCATTTGAATTGTGCATTGTTATTTTGAGACAGAGTGAAATGCTCCTCAAAGTATGTATTAGGCTAAGCATTAAAGATCTTGTAGAATTCAGGTGAATTAAAACGAATCCCAACATTCACTGGTAAACTCATTGCGATGGCTTGCCCTGAAGAAGCGTTGTTGTGGTAAAACAAGACATCTTTCAAATATGCCTGCAAAACCAGTTCGACTTCGAGTCCGAAAGATGAAAGCGTCAGATTTCTCTAAGATGGTAAAATGTTGAATTTTATTTCCTCCTCAATTAGATCAAGCTTAAAACCAATTTGAAAAGTATTGTTTATGGCTGTAATGTTCTTGAAAAGTGCTGGGAAATGCGTTTCCGTTAATGCAACCTCCCATCGACCTTGTAAATGTAGCGTACGTTGTAGTCACATAATAAAATGAGAGGTCGTGTTGGATAGTTTTTTGTCATCTGTTGCAGTATTCGAGGGTAAAAGTAACTTAGAAATCCATGTCTTCAAACATGATGCTGATGATGAGGATGAGGATGTTGTGGAATCAAAATCGTGACTGATCCATTAAACAACTTGTCAAACGTTTAAATGTTCGTTTGCTCGAACCCAACTGTTTATGCTGTTGGGATAACCACGCTATTTCACAAAAGCTTCACGCACACCCCATCTCGTGCGCGATCGACTAATTCGTTCAATGTTTTATACTTCGGGAATTTTCACCTTTTGTAACTCCTCTTTGTAGAATACCCCAGCAATCTCATCACCGTGATAATCTTTTATTTTATACACAATAGGTTTTCGGTAAATAATTTTTGAAACTTCGAGCACCTCCTCAGTCCAATTCGGTAATAGCCCTTTTCAAAAATGGTTTTCACTTTCGAAATACGCACGTGATCACCAATTTGTAACCTCGTGGTTGGTTGCGATGCTGATGTATAATGGCACCTCATTTTCAATGACTGTGTTGGGGCGTTTTGATCATTAACCGCGGATGGTGCAATGCCGAATGGTCTGTGGATGCGGTTGTTGTAGCTTTGCATGAGTTCAGGTAAGACCTCGACGTACCTACGTGTATTGGAATACGTAAAATATTAAAACATCCTCGAATTTAAAAAATGATTAAAACACTCGGCTTTCACATCAGATTCTGTTGCAAAGAAATGAATGTTGAGTAGTTTAAATAGTCTTGAATATGTTTATTTAAAAACTCCTTCCCTTTCTCATTGTTCACTTTTAGTGGAACCTGACGATCAGTGAAAATTTTTTGAAAGGCTTTCTGAAGCTCACGACCCGTGTTCGTTTTCAGTGGCGCAACCCATGCAAATCGAGAGAAAACATCAATGCAGGTAAGAAGAAATTAAAAACCACCATCCTGTTTTGACAGACTCGAAACGTCCACCAGATCAACTCGAAAAAAATACGATTGCGTGGATAATGATGTCGAACAGGTTTATGTAGCATGTAAGCCGGAGTGCCACTTAACCACTCGTGGGTCGCATTTTCAGAATGATTCGTATGTATAGCTAAATCGCGCACACCACCGAACCTGGCAGGGTCTTGAGGATTTGTAAATACATCATCCATGACGAGATGGTAAATAAAGACATTTGCAACAAACATGTGAATACAAAAGTGTTGTTAAAAATTGTTAAACAACAAAAAATGCTCGTGCAGGTCATGGAGTAAACAAAACGCAGTAGAATTTCAAATGAGTAAAAAATTAACCCTCCTGGGGAAAAACCGAAACATTTCCAACACAGGGTGGGCAACGCAGGAAAAAATCTTGCATTCGCTTAATCACGTGGCGAAAAAAACCTGCGTCCATCACTAAACTTTAAGCTGGGATATGCCATAGAGCCGAAAATGTTGACGGGAAAAGTTGCATGTGCAGAAAAAATCGCGAACCAAAACTGGCATTGCTGAAAAATGACAGGAAAATTTCCTATCAAACGCAGGTCAGAGTGGAAATAAAAGCTGCATACAACATTTAAAGAAAACGAAAAGAGTGTAAAAATGCTTGGAAAAAGAAAAAAACGCGGTGTGATCTTAACACTCTGTGTACTACTGCTTAAAAATAGGGTTTGGACAAATAAAGTTATGAAGAATGGAGCCACAGGGATTTAAACTCAATCAGCTCTTCAAGCCTCTGAAAAAGAGGCTAAGTGTTACCCACTTGTCCACGGCAGGTACACATGCAAAGCGTAGTGAAAACCAGAGGAAACACTTTATAATTATTATTATTTTCTTTAAAACGCAAAGAAGAATTAAATCAACAAAGAATGTTAAGAAAAAAAAAGAACATTGGAACACCATCAGTAATTGAAATGCTGCTCAGTCAATTGCAGGGGATGCTGTAAACAAAAAGTAACTAAGAATAAAAACAAACTTTTTAAGGTCGGTGAAAATACATTTGTAAAACAAACTTACAGGAAAAAGAAAAGAAAAAAGTAAGAACAACAAAAAAATGCATTGCTGAACAGTAGAAAAAAGTTCGGGTGTACAAACTTTAAATGACAATTAGAAAAACGCGAGTAGATTCACCAGGTACCAAAACAAAGTGTGCGTCCAAAAAGAGTCGTGCATTATTGATGGACCTTAAAGCTGTTTAAATGTTTTTTTTGGGCTGTTGATAGTATTTCATTTGCCTACCTGGGTGGCCAAAGCGGGTAGGTGTGGGAAGTTAACTTCCATCCAGCGAAAGCTGTGGGCCGAGCACAGAAATACAGAGTGATTCAGAAAGGTAGGTCAAGAATGAAATACCATGTACAGTTTGTAGCAGGGAACAATATTTTTCCTATAAACATGGGTCCGGATATGCATCCTTACAGAGATAATGCAACTTGCACGAGGTAAGAATGGATGTGCCTTACCCGGACGGCAATGGTAGGGTTCACGTAAATTAGGATCTAAATATGTAAATTGTTCGTGTTCTCTCCTTTAAAAGAGAGGAAACGAAACATGTAACTACATTGTCGTACTGTAGCACCAAAAACGGATATGTTGCCTTTTGACGTTACTTGAAGCTGCCAAATAAATGTGAAAATAATTTACTAAGATTTTCCCCCAATTTTCGCCTGAAAAAAAAGAAAAGACGATGCTTGTGATAAGAGTCCTGCAAAGATTGCGTTTAAAACGAGTGCAATGCAAATAAATTGTTTGAATAAAATTCAGGTAATAAGAAAAAGTGTTTATTAAACAAAAAACTGACAGTGCAAATATAACTTGAGCAAAATATTTATTTTCTATTCAAGTTAACCACGTCATTGTTATCGTCGAGAAAATATCTTACCCGAGTGGACATTGTTAAGCGCGCGTCGTCGGTAACAATGCGTAGTCATCGCTTTAGAAGAAATTTGGAAAAAAATTTTTTTTGACAAGTTTTTCGTCGAGAAAACATAGTTGTTGACGTGCCAGTGGAATGGAGTGTGGCTTTCGGCGACCCCCGAGTTTTCTACACCGGATCCGAGTCCAGGATGAATAAACAACACCGTGATGCAATCGAGTGGACAAGCTGCAGCAGATAAGAGTCGGATATCAGAAAAAAATTAGTCCTGGAGATTATGGCATAACCCACCGCATTCTTCTGGTACGGGGCAATTATTGTAGGCCATGTTAACAGAATTCTACCGGAGGCAATCTTTGTTTTTTGTTTTCTTGCAGGAAAAACCGTATAAGTGAGACAAAGTTCTACCCGGTCTGCGTCAAAAAGAAGTCGTTTTGGTGTGTAAAAACACCGATGGCCCGAAGTGACGTTCGTTGTTCGGCCTTAGCCGCAATTCAGGACCTAGTTGGATGTCTTGTTCGAAATGTTTGCGTCAACAGATAAAATTGAAGCTGAGAGGTATCCTGTAGAGTTAAGATCGGCGTTCCCCTACTAACACAACTAATTAACCCACCGTTAGGTCTATACCCCCCCTCCCCCACTTACCTTTCCCCGTCGGTCAGACAGTAATCCTGGATGCCCTCCTGTAAATGAAACCTACAAAAGGAAGATAACTTTATTCAGTTTGACGAATATTAGGAATTATATAAATTATCCAACCCCTTTGAACTATAACTGTTCGAGGAGAGGTCAAAGTAAAGAAAATAAAAGAAATTAGACTAAAGCTGTTAGACTTAGCTTGACATAAGATGCAGAACTGATTCAAAGGTCAAAACTGTTGGGAGGATCTCTATTACTTTTCTGACTCAAAGAAGAAATGAACTTTGTATTTCGGCTGGATTGACTGGGATAAAAAAAAAAATGGCACGCAAGTTTACTGAAAGTCTGTTTAGCGGGACAGCGAAGAAGCACAAGTTTCAGGAGAAATAATTTTTTGCAAAGTTTTTATTTTTTTCCGTGAGCTGTTGCCGAAATTTTGTAATCAGAGACAATAGACTTAAGTGAGAATTACCTGCATGATTAGAGGCGATTAAACATTGAACAGTAACGAGATATTTAGTTATGAGTCCCGAACTTTCACTTAAAAGTAAAATGTCAGAATTAGATGGAACTGCTAGGAAAATAATAAGAAATTTGTTACTTTTGAATAATGCCACAGTTTTTAAACGGAGTTAAGAACGTATGGTCTTCTTTTATTCTTTAGTAATTAATATTTTGGCCTCTCAGCGCCCAGTGCTTTTAACGGTATAGTAACCTAATATTTATTTGGGCTGGTGTGGTTTGGTCCAAGGGTCTTTAACCTTAGTCACGGCTAAATAGAGCCTTACAGTACAATGGATCGCTTGACTAATGCAGACATGTATCTCGTCTACGGCAAAGCACAAGGTAGTGCTACTGAAGCGGAAAGGATTTACCAACAGCGTGTGGAGATGTCAGTGATTCTCTGGCAGGCTAAACACCTGTATCGAGGCTCTGGGTCGGCATTTTGAACACCTACTGTAATATCATTCCTATCTCGTACAATTTGCATTATCTCTGTAAGGATGAATTTCCGGACCCATGTTTATAGGAAAAAAAATTTTTCCCACCACAAACTGTACATTGTATTTCATTCTTGATTTAAGCATAGCGGCTAGGTGCCATATTGCTTAATTACAAAGATTATGCTGTTAACTGTACGTGTTCTTATGATTATATGAAAAAATTCTCCATCCATTTAATTTGATTTTAAATTACAGCCGCTAGAAATTACGTGTAGGTAGGGCTACTCTGCAATTGGACTTAGAGAACAATTTGTAATTATTGTTTAATTGCATGGTATTTTAATTTCAATTAAATTAATTATGTATTTCTTATAAACATCTGTTTTAAGTTGTTTGTTTTTTAAATAAAGCAAGCAACAGGCTACCAAACCCCAGTAACTTACAAAAATGAAAATTGTAAAGACAGCATTAATAAAAGAATTAACATAATGCTAAACAATAAATAAGGAAAATGATCATAAAATTAGGGTAATATTCTCAATAAGTTTTTTTATATAATGGTTATAAATTCATAAAATTTAAATTAAATATAATAATTTTTTTTTACATAACACAATAAAATATATATAATAAACAGTATAAAAGGAAAAGGGCCATGAGAGTAAGTTTTCAATATCAGCTTCTGTTTATAACTTATAATTCAAAAAATTTAAATCAATTAGATTGGACATGTTACAAAATTTAAACATACTAAAAATGTTTCAGAGATAAGTAGTAATCACATACATGGTATCATTCAAAACTATAGAGTAAAAAAAAAAAGTCGAAAAAAATATATAAGGATAAGAAATCTGTATATATTTTTTCTAATACAAATCCATTTAAATATAAGAGATCAAATAACAGAGATATTATAATGTAGATCTTAAGCATTAATAATGTAAATAGAAAACCCAGGATTATTAAAAAGTTAAGGAATTTCTGATATTAAAAATTAGAAATTTGATAGGCTTTAGAATTGAAGGGCTTGGGGCAATAAGGACCTAACCCACACTTTTATCAAATTTGAGTTATTATCACCAGAGGTCTCCTGTAGCTTTGTTCTAACGCCTATAATTTGTCTCACTATATGAAAAAAGTTGCAAGGCAGTATGGGAAACCCACGTTACCAATTGATATCTCATTCAGATCAACGCGCAAACAATAAAAAAGAAACTGAAACCATAGAGGCTAAAATGAAACTGAAACAGTGCTTCATGTTTTTGAGTACTATGCGTGCGCAGTGAGAGACTACTTTACAGGGCGGAGGTGAACAAGTAGTGACGTGCTTTCCCACACGGCCTTGCAGCTTTTTTCATATCGTGAGACAGAGTATAGACTATTTGCATGTAAAAGTTCTCGCCATCTGGTGGGTTTTTTAAGAACTGTCCTTTTTCAATATTTCTGAAACTTATCTGTTTTTATAAGCAATAAGAGCATATCCCACAACAAAAATGGTAGTTAGCAGTAGCAACATGCAAAACTTCAGGAAACAACTTGAAGAAAGTGTGGTGTTTTCTGAGAAGGATTCACTTGTAAATAGCAGAAGTGATCCATCATATCATGCTACAAGTAAGGAAAAGTCAACAGATAAATCTCAGATATATATTTTATCGTGCTTTAGCAGCACATGTGGAAATTGTGGTTTACGATTTTATTGCCTCATAAAACATGCCGGTTTATAAACTGGATACTATAGTTTTTCAGGCTTGATATTGGTGTCGAAAGATGCGTTTATCAGATATTACAGACCACCTACTGTAACATTACTGAATTTCATCTTTATTGATAACTTCATTGGCTGTGCAAACAATAATTTTTTACTGTTTTGAGGCTTACGACCTTATTCCACCAAAATTAATGTCCTGTTACTTCGCAGGGGTTCCCTTTGTCTTTAGGAGAAGCTTAATGTGTCCAGGGGGAATGAAACTACTCCCACAAAGAAACCATCTGCAAGGAAGAGGGCAAGGAATGTGGAAAACTGGGAACGTGTTAAAGCAAAAAGGAGACGAAATTCTGGGCGATCTTACAAATCACTTAATGACGGAATTAAGAGAAATAAAATACCTGTTGGACCCAGATGTAATTGTCCAAAAAATGTTTTCAACGCTTGCAAGAACGGAATTAAAATATATTTCATTCGTTTTGGAACTTAGGAATCCGGCGAAGAAAGAATAAGAGTGGAGCAACAAAAGAAACTTCATTTGCAGAAGCTCAAGCTGGTCAAGATCGCATAAACAAGCTGAGTCAACAGGCAAAAGATCATCCAGACAAACTCCACGCCATAGCTCTGGATCTGCAGTAATCATTGCCTACACCCAAACTCAGAGTGAGCCATTCCTTTTATAATCATAAGCTGTGGACCTATAATCTGGGGATTCATGACCGTGGAAGAGATCTTGGTTGCATGTTCATTTGGCTAGAAAACAAAGCTAAATGGGATTCAGATGAGGTCCTGCTTGCCTTTTAAAATATATAGACATCGTAAAGCCTCATGCAGATGTGCTTAATATCATAACAGACAACTGTAAAGGTCAAAACAATAACTGGAATTTTGCAGCATTTGCAATAGCGCTTGTAAGCAGCAAGTGTTTCAAAGAAGTGCATCATCATTTTCCTGTAGTTGGACATGCACAGCTCCCATGTGATCGTGATTTTGGCAGAATTGAGCTACCTACATGCCAAAAAGAGACATCCTTGATATATTCACCAACACATTCGGCCATTGTTATATGTGGTGCGAACAAATCCAGAAAGTTTCCTGTTACAGAAATGACTACGAGTGATTTCAAAGATTTTTCTGGCATTACATCGTCTATTTCGAAAAAACACAAGTCAAACTTAGGAACACCTCTGAAATTCAGCGAGGTAACGACATTTTCATATCATTCTGAAGAACCAATGAACATGAAGGTTGCATATAACTATCTTAGCATTGTTGGTACCATAGAAGTGAATCTCATGAAGGGGGACGATCTGGAGGAATGAATGCCAATCTATAACTTCTACCACAAAAATTTAAATATAATATTTCAATTAACGGGAAAAAAAATATACATACGTGATCTCACTGCTTTCATACAACCCATTTGCCTAGCATGTATTTTACAATTGACTCACCAACAATGATCGAAACATGGAGATTGAAATTGTTGATGAAAATCGTTCTGATAACAATGGAGGTCGAACTGTAGTTAAATTAAGCTTCAGAATATGGAATAAAGCAAATTTTCCTTTAAAAAATGTGTCGATGTTTGATTTCTCAATTGCCATTTAGCAAAAGAGTCAATGCAACTTTGCAGAGTAATAAGGGGTTAACCCCATACAGGGGTTATAAATTCTGTATAACAAGAATATTGTCATTACTTAGTGTAAAACTCACTGATTGTGTAATCTATTTACAGTATGTTTCAGTAACACTTAGACAATCAAGCTGTAATCACGGTAAACCAAAATATCAACCATACAGATTTACAGATTTTTTTAAAAAACTATAACAGATTTTTTTAAAACTATAACAAGAAGAAGTTGCATAAATTTCTTCTTGTGGGTTAGGTCCTTATTGCCCCGAGCCCTTCAATTTATAAAAGATATGATCAACAAAGCATAATTTGGAATTAAAGATGATACGTAGATCCTTAGTAATGGATTTTTGATGTTATTTAGAACCATATTTAGAGTGTAATTAAATTTATTGTTTGCCTTCTTAAAGGAGTAATTAATATAGTTACCTTTATTATTGGTGAACATTTTATTTTGATTACACCATAATCCAATTGAATAAAGATAAAGTTGCAAATTTTAGCAAGAAATGAGATTACAAGCAATTTTACCGAATTCAATATATACCATAAACGGGAATTTCTGGATAGATTTTACCACTTCAGGAATGTCATTAATAAATAAAGTGAGAGAGCATATTATTATGAGTACAACCCTTCAGGCCGGAGCGGGCAGTGTTATGGTCTGGGGAATGTTTTTCTGGCATGCGTTGGGTCCGTTAATACGTGTTGAACAACGTCTGGATGGCACAGCATAACTCCGTATCATCGCCGATCAAGTCCACCCTGTCATGCTGATGGCATATCCCAATGGAGATGGCTACTTCAGCAAGACAATGCGCCATGCCACAGAGCTCGTATTGTGCAGGAGTGGTTCCAGGAACATACCACTCCAGAATTCCCAGATCTCATTGCAGTTGAGCATTTGTGGGGAAAGTCAAACGAACCATCAGACGGCTGGATCCACCACCGTCCAATCTAGCACAACTAGACAGTGCTATCCATCAGATATGGTGTCAGATTCCTCCCACCACCTTCCAACATCTCGTGGAATCAATGCCACGAAGAATCACCGCAGTATTAAAGGCAAAAGGTGGCCCAACGAGATACTGACAGGGTGGTCATAATAATATGCTCGCTCTGTGTATACGAGGCGTATACAGAAAGTAAGTTCAGTGTTGTAATAAAAACAAAACTACTCTATATATTTCAAAATATTTTAATAAATATTTATAGTAATTTTGCTTCTATTTTAAAATGGAGCTTAATTTCTGAATATGCATCGTAGTATATAATAAATGACCAATATCCTAAAATTGATTCATTATATTCATATGAAGAAGTTTTCAGCAAAAAAATGAATACAAATAATATTTAAATTCCTATAACAAAATAATTATAAAAAAATAAATATTCGCAATTAATGACATTTAAATAGAAGTGGTATAAAAATAACTATAAATTTATAAAAATGGCCAATCTATTATAAAATGATCTTTACAAATTTATTTTTTATTTCTTTAATTTTACAAAATTTACAAAAATAATTTGCCAATTTTAAAAAATTTACAAAATCTACCAAAATTGAAAGAGCAGATTTGCTCGTGAGATTTTGGTTTAAAATATAAATCATACTTAAATCGCTATATTTACAAATATAGAATATAAATATAAATATAAAAATAAAATTTAATAATCACACTCAAAAATTCGCTATATTTTAAGACACAGACAGATTATAAACATAAAAATAAAATAAATAAAAATTAATAGTTTCAGCCAAAAATCAAGTCTAATAAATATTCAAAATTCAAAAGATTGTATAAAATATAAAATTTAAAAATCCAATATAATATGTATAATTTAAAATCTAGCAATACTTATAGGAGTTTGTTAAATTTTATATTTTACTAAGTATTTAATTTAAGATACAAAAATAAAGTGATTTAAAATTCACCTATAGTCTTCAAATCATGTCTTAAAATATCGCGGCATGTTTTCTTCAAAAATCCAATTTTTTTAACTTTCTATTTTGCAACATTTTATTATTACACTTTTTTATTGTTAAAGGTATTGGATTGTAATATCGTACTAACATATAATCTATGATCAATTTTTACATTCTTCAATCTTTTACTTCATATTTAATCTATATGCTTAAGTATGTTAGTGCTATGGCTTGAACAGTGTAGTGAGATAAGATGGCAGCAAGCCACTTCATGTGGCTTCACTAATGCCAATGCTAGAGTTCGAGCTCTGGCGATCTATTTACTATATATCTGCGGGGCCGAGTTAATGTTGCCTCGTTTATGGTGTTTAAGTTTTTTACCTTGAGTGTAGCATAATACCGCCTGAAGATCTTTTTAGATCTTAAATCCGTGGAGGCAATACCATCTGCCTCACCACTTCAAAAGTGGTCTAACGTGGAAGGTCGAAGCATCCTCAGGATTAGCGGTTTTTCGTGTGGTTCAGTGCATTTTCTCTTTTCTCCTTGGTGAGTTGTTTTTTTCAATTCTCTTTTCTGGTCGATTTTTTGGTCCCCAGTCCATCCGGAACCTTAAGGCTTTGCTTAAGAAGATTGATGTTCTGACTTTTTTGCCTAATGATCGTCCAGTTGTGATCTGCTTGCAAAAACTTATGTTTTCTGGACATTTTTTGGCGGGCACCGAAGCCATTGCTAAGAAGATCTCCGACGCTCAGTTTCTTATGGTTGGCGAGTCTAGAGTGAACCTTTTCCCTGGCGAACCATCATGGTTAAACATCTCGGTGCGTGGTATTTTCCCCTTTGGTTTCATGGTCCTGTATTGTTAACGTTGTCAACCAGTATGGTGAGGTATTCAAAATGTCTAGGACTAAGCATAAAGATCCTGATTATTGACAGGCTGGGGACATCAGCATTGAGATGTGTCTAGATAAGGATTTTCCAGACTCGATATTATTACATGGCGAGTGCGATTTGGTTTCATACCCGGGTATGCGCCACGCATGCTGGTACTGCAAACGTCCAGATCACGTTAGGAATGATTGCCCCTTGCTGACGAAATGCGAATAATTGCTATCTTTATGTAATTCTGGTCATTTCTGTCCGCTTGCTCCTTCTTTCCAATCATCTTCATCCTTTCGACCTCTTGCTCAGGTTTCTAAAGACAATGTTGTTCCCCCGGCTTTTTCGTCTGAAGGCCAGGAATCATTTTCTGAACTCCCCATTTTGCCACCTTACCAGGACGAGGATAACAGTAGAGAGCCTTTATAACCAGAGTGTGGCCATACGCGGGACAGGTTTCTATTGGTTGTTCACTGTCACGTGCTATTTTCTGCCATGTTGTGTCCAAATTAGCATAGCGTTGTGTGGAGATAAGACGGTTTTTTGTAATTTTAAAAGATTTTAAAGGATTTTAGTGACCACAAATGCCTTCCTGTGCTGCAGTAGGGTGTTCTCATCGCTCTGAAGATGGTTTTTTAATGAAACGATTTCCTCGCGATCCAGAAAGACGATCAATTTGTTTCGCGAAGACGAAAAGAGAAAAGTGGAAACCTTCGGCCTTTGTGAGATTAGTAAAAATCAAATGTTTCGATATATCGTTATTTATTTTACTTTAATCGCCTAAAACACCTAAATTTGTGGGATCGTATAATACAAGCGTATAATACAGTATAGTGTTAGACTAACATTATTAGCGCTGCAACGACCGGCGATGGGGGTGGGGGGCGGGGTCAAAAGAACTTTGGGTTGACGGAGTTCAAACGAAATTAGCGTATAATATACATCACAATACATTAATTATACAGTATATATAATGTTCTGTACATTATGCACTATATTAATTCACTTTTTGTTTGAATTTCCTCTCGTTTAAAGCTAAAACGAAAATAATTTCTCAAAAAGATGGCAACTTCAAAACTGCTTCGATCTGCATTTTGTCCTGTTGCTTCCTTTCCGATCATATGAGAAAGAAGTTAAGTTTTGTTGATTTCAAAGTAAAATTTCTTCTGATTTTTAAAAGAAACATTTTGATGAAGATCAGTGGGAAAAAGATAGAGTCGACGGGGGGGGGACTGAAGATGAATGCAATTCCAACGCTCTTTGACCACACAAAACCACAAAAAAGAGAAAACTACCAAAGCAACGATTTCCACTGGATAATCCAAAAAAGCTGAAAAAATCGGAGTTACCAAGGTGAATACGTATTCTGAAGCTGAAAACATATTGCATAATCAGGGTGTCTAACGATCGGGAAAAGTCAGGGAATTTTACAAAATCAGCAAAAGAAAATGCGAAATACGAACGAAAAATTTGAAAAATATCAATTAATATTCTATAAAAATAGTTTTTTGCTGCGGATGCTCAGAGAAAAAAAACGTGATCAACCGGGTAAAGTCAGGGAATTTTACGAAATCGTTTTGCTAGACACCCTGATAATGGTTTTATTATAAACGTGATTCTCCTTAATTATATTCATTATTATTTTAATTTTAATTATTCCTATGTTTCATTTCAGCTCTATTTCAGTTGCACAAATTCATGAGAAAATTATAAGTGACGGTCAAAATGAAGGTGCATTATTATTATAGAAACACTAAAAAATAGCGAAAAAATTGCAACCTTTACATTCCGTCATTGTCATAACATAAAAGGCAAATTCATTAGGCGATTTGTTGTTTATCGTTTGAAAATTTTTGGTGTTAAAAAAAAGAAACTTCTTGTTAAAGAACAGAAAAAATGTAGAGGAAATTATGATAGCAAAAGTATGGCAGTGCATACCATATTGTCATAAAATTAACTTTTCAGTTTTACATATTTAAAATTTATAATTTCATTTGTATTTTGTTGTTAAATTTATTTTAAAATTCAGTCAATAAATTGGTCCTGTTTTTTCTTCATATAAGCTTATCTATCTTATTTCGTTTTTGTTTTGTTTTTGTTTTTTTTAGTAACGAAAAATTATCTTTTTTTTTAATAATTCCTTGATTTATTTTTTAATTATGTAATGTTTAATAAAAATTTTGATAAGGTGGATATTCATTTTATTAAAAAAAATTATGACATGATTAATAATGAAATAATAAATGGGAAAAAACGAAAAAATGGGAAGAGACAAAAAAAAGGGAAAAAACAAAAAGTAAATTTTAATTTACATTTTTTTAATTTATTGTTTTTTCTGATAATTAAAAGTGGACTTTTATTTTCGATTTATTGATTCACTCCATTAATTCGAGGTCTTTTTAATGCCAAAAGTGTAAAATTTCTTGTTTCTGTTACACTAATCTATAGACAGATTGGACACAATATGGCTGCCTGGCCTCTCATGGCCACACTCTGGTTATAAAGGCACTCTAGATAACAGTAAATCGAAGCGTCCTCTCTCTTCAAAGAGATCTCATAATTCATCGCCTTGTCGTGACTCTTCTGCCCCTCAGAAACCTATATTGTCAAGTGAGGAGCGGGTAGTTGGTAGTGCTCCAACCGAGAATTTGTCTAAGCCTTCATCTGCTATTGTTGAGTCGGATCATCTTTTTAGTGACTCTGCTGATATCAAGCAAATGATTGAGGAGGACGTCCCTGTGGAAGATAATGGAAAGTCTAATTCGGCTCCAACTGAGTGTAGGACCCGATCTTTGAGTCGTTGCTCCCGTAAGTCAAATTCGCTATCCCCTACCCCTCATGATCTTGGTACAAATTCGGTAAGAACAGATCAATCATCATCCCCTCCTGGACGTTCTAGAAGCCGTTGTCCTAGAAATCGCCATTCCAGGAATCGTAATTCTAATAGTGTATCTAAAAAGAGTTTGATCTCTGTTGATAAGCAGGTGGATGTTCCCTCCACTACATTTCCTAATCATGAAGGTTAAATTCATCTTCCTCAACATTTGTTCGTTGAAATCTCGATTCAAACAAAATGTTCTTGCTACGTTCGTCCGACTTCACTCCCCGGATGTTTTGTTTTTGCAGAAGGTTGTCTAACTCAGATATTGGGCAAGGATTACAGTTTTTTTCTCAGCTTCTTTCCATCTGGTAGATGTTTTATTAACTCCTCTTCATCGCATTTCTGCGGAGTTGCTATTTTTATTTTTAATTCTAACATTTTGGTGGATTCAGTCGAACGTGATTTGGATTCGAGGGTTATCTCTTTGGATATCTCTCTATTCAAATATCCCCTTTCCTTTTTACTGCTGTCCTTTTGTTTTAGGGGGTGATTTTAATTCACACTCGGATTCTAAGAACTGTCTATCGTTGGGTCCAGTATTTACTATTTCTCTGCAGAACAATCTGGCAGATGTTTGGGCAGAATTAAATTCACATATTCATACCTATGGTCATACTTTTAGTAGCACCACCTGTGCTTCTTACTGTTTAGGCCTGTTTTTGTGGACCCGGTTTTTTTTATGAGGTTCAAATTCGTTGGTTGTCTTACCCGTGTCATTCTCAGACCATGACGCTATTTCTTGGTCGTGGTCTTTGCCAGATTGGTCTTCCAGGAGCTGCAATCGCCAATGGTTTATGAATGTATCTTTACTAGATGACAAGTGTAATTTCGAGAAATTTGCTGTTTTTTTCCAACGTATTTCCTCGTCTTTGGCTCCTACTTTGGAATCCTGGCAATGGTTGAAACAAAGGATAAATGCTTTTTCAGGCATCTAGGCATCGCTGTTGCCAGGATGCGATGCCAGCAAATAGGGCGTTTAGCGCAGATTTTGGCCGTGTTGAAACGTTCCACTCCACGAGGGGACTATGCCCAAGATATTCGGCAAGTTAAGTCTGAGTTGAATGCCCTTTACTTCAGGAAAGCGGCTGGGGCTGCTATCTGCTCGAGGGCTTTGTAGATCAAAGACGTTGTTCACTCCTCCCCTGATGTGTTTACTGAGGAGCGTGTTCGCTTTTCTTCTCGTTTGGATCTGAGTGTTCAAACGGATGGCCAGCTCATTTCTGGCGAAGAAATCTTCTCGGCGTTTCACACATTCTATAAAGGCTTGTTTTCTTCGTCTCCAAGTATCGGCCTCGGTGGCTCAGGGGTTGCGTGATCGCCTCTGATGCCCGAGGACGCGAGTTCGACCCCGGCCGAGGACGACGAGGATTTTTTCAGGGGGGAAATCCTGAGATCACGCACTTCCTTCGGAAGGGAAGTAAAGCCGTTGGTCCCGTGTATTCGTTTGCCGGCTGCATGTTAAAGAACCCTTGCGAGGCAAAATTTGCGGCCCCTATAACGCCGTCCTGAAATGACCATGGCATTTGAAAAGGACGTTAATGCCAAACAAACCAAACCAAACCAATCGTCTCCAAGTCTTGATGAGACGTTAGCGTGGATTCGTTTGCTCCCAGTTCTTTCCCTATCGGAAGACTCAGTTCTTTTGCATGGCTTCACGAAACAAGGTGTTGTCGTCTCTCACATCAGGTGGGAAATCTGCGTCCAGTCCTGGTGTGGACTGTTTTTTCGTACAATTTATATGCAAAATCTTGGTCAATTATTTGTGATTTTTTTTTTAAAAGTTTATGATTTCATCTTTTTGTCTTCGTCAAGCATCAATGCAGCCTTTACAAAGGGCAAGATTATCCTTCTGCCTAAGTGTGTCTCCCCGTCATAAGTTCTCATTGGCGTCCAATAACCTTGTTGAACACGGACTACAGGTTTTTCTTGGGAGTTTAGCAGTCGCGTTTGAAATCAATGGTAGCAGATTGTTTCGATTCTGGGCAGATGTGTTCTATCCCGGGGCGTCACATGTCGGATAACCTCGTGACTATTCGTTGTGTTTGTGAAGAAGCGCTACTGTGGAAGCAAACATTAGCAGTCTAAAAGTTTGGATCAAGAAAAAGCGTTCGATAAATTTAACCATGATTATCTTTTTCATGTTTGTAGCCACCTTAGGCTCCATAGGTTTTTAGCGCTTTTACAAGGTTTGTATGCGTCTGCTGAGTTGTTTGTTTCGGTTAACGATAGGTTGTCGGCCATTCTTTCATTACAGAAAGGCGTCCGGCAGGGTTGCCCGCTGTCTCCACAGCTGTATATTCTGTATATTGAACTACTTCTCAAATTCCTTAACCGCCATCCTGCAATCTGCGGTTTTACGCTCCCCTTCATTTCGTTTAAAGTGGTTTCGTTGGCATATGTAGATGGTGGCGGCAGATCCGTTTACTCTGCAGGTCTTTTATAACAACTTTTCTGCATTCAGGTTTTCGAGTGGCTCGTCGTTAAATTTAACGAAATCTAAAGGCATTGCTGTTGGGAATTGGTCGCGTACTTCCTTGGACAATTTTCCCCTGTCGTGGGGCCGCTCCATAACACAGTAGATACGCTGCATTGGGGAGCTATTGTTGCTGACTGCAGGAAGAAAATGTCTCGGCCGTTTCATTTTCCTGTGTCTATGGCAACTTGAGCGGTGTTTTTGAAGGTCCATCTTATACATCAGCCAGGACCACATCCAAAAAATGAAACGCATTCATAATTCATAAATTACAGGGGGACACCCCCTCCACTTCAAAATAAGGATTAAAATTCATTTTAATTAAAAATTAATGAGGGGGAGATGTTTTCATTACACACCTGTGGGTGTGGCCCGTTGTAAAATTATAGGACACCCGCTCCACATCCCTGAAGGCGCTGGATACCAATATGTGCTGCTGCTAGCACTTTTCTTAAAACAGTATTTTGGATATTTACTTCCACTTTTTCTATGGCTAAAACTTTGTTTCTATCCTTATCCAGGAGTGAGTGCATGCCATATTTAGCACTATGGCTAGGCGAATCACAACGACAGTCTCCTGCCAGTGTCAGACTTCGACCATGGCATTCGTTTAAAAGGATCTCTTGTTGATAGTTCCATACCTAACATATTTAGAGAAGTCTATAGAGATATCTCACGACAGATGTGTAAGTTACTATAACTGTAAAAATTCTCTACCCATTTAAATATTAATTACTTACATTTTAAATTGCTGGCAAGATGAAACAATTTTGAAGTTGCCAAAAAGGGGAGGCGCTGAATGTAGCAAATCCCACACTTTTCAAAAACCTCAATGCCTTTTTAATATCCACTCCACTGAAAAAAATGCTGGCTGCTAGTGAAAAAAATGCTGCTGTGCTCTCCCTTCGACCCATTTAAAATGGGTTGGTTGGTTACACCATTGAAAAGTATGGCCATTTTCACAACGTGTATTAGATTTGATGAGCGCGCCATTGATGGTTTTTGTTAAAAAATAACAAGGCACAGCACAAACGAAACAGGTTTTAAAAAGAAAAAATAGGCATTCTTCGTAAAGAATAAAAGCTCTTTTGGAGGCAGATCCATAATCTGAAGAACTGGAATTAAAAATTAGCTTTTCAGATATAAAGATATCGAAATTATGCAACATGGATGTTCAGAGATTATTAAATTCCACTAAATTACTTACGATACTTCAGAATCTATATCGGTACTGCCATCAGGATGATAGTCAGAATCATCTTGTTTAGGAGCTTCTTCAAAGCAATTCTGATGATCTGAGGCACTCTGATTCACAGAATGCGATTCAAAATGCATAACTGTGTGGCGGCTACTGAAATCGATTAGAATTTTTTACAGGATTAATGACAATTTAACAACTTCAAAAATTTAAATTGATTCTTCTAACTAAGCTACCTGTCACTAAAACAATTACAGTTTGTGTTCCTTTACAAGAAGTGAGGGGTTTAATTAAGGCATTTGGATATTTTGAATGCATTTTGAGTGCATCAGTTTGTGTATACTTTGCACTACTTTCATTAGTAGGCTGTGTATTGGTATCTGAAATGAAATTAAAAAATAACTATATACAGGCAGTGCTAAAGAGAATGAGCAAAACAACCTTATTACCCATCTCCATGAAAAATACACGATACCAAATCAACCAGTTTAAAAATAATTTTGAACCTGTAGGTTTTGGATTTTAGTAATTTTTTGGTTAATTGTTCCATTGATTAATTTAAAGAAAAATACAAAATTTTAGATTTTTCGGACTTATGGTTTTTGAGTTATAAATTTTCTAAAGTTTTTAAAAAAGCCGAAATACGACATGTATTTGAAATAGTTATTTGGCTATTTCTCAAAAACTATTACAGCTAGCAAGCTGGAACCTAATTCCATTATAATCTGCTGTCATCTTTTTCAGTTTTTAATGCTCTTTCTTTTGATATACAACTTGATTGTTTAATTGGTTTATTAGAATTTTTGCCGTCAACTACTAAGGTCATTTTGCGCCTTTTACACAAGTTATAGCTGTAGGCAGCCCGGGATTTGAAACAGAAACAGAAACATCCATGCCTATGAGGGGATTTGAACCCACGACCATGAGGATCGAGAACTAGAGAGCCTACGCCCTAACCCTCTCGGCCACCTGGACACTTAGATTAAAAATAAGAGACAATTAAACTGTGATTTGTATATATATTGTATTTGAGTTGTTGAACTTCTTTGAATAAACTTACACGGCGTTTTTAGTGTACCTGTTGTTGGTCAAAATTTTTCCACATAAACCCGCTGTTTCTCCACTTTGGAATTTGGCACATCTTGAGCCAGCAGATATTAGAATAACATATAATTTTTTAATAAAGCTCATAAAGGGTGTTTTTTCTAAATTCAAAAAAGAATTTTTAGTTTGTTTTATTTGGAAAAATATTGTATTTTAAGAATATTGTATGTCATGTTGTATATCAAAAGAAAAAGCATTAAAAAACTGAAAAAAGCATTAAAACTGAAAAGAAAGCATTAAAAACTGATGACACCTTAAATAAAAAATGATATTATAACTGGAGATAAGTCTACCAAGCTTCAGGTAAAGATTTTCCTATCGAAAAATGGAAGGAAAAATCTTTACCTGATGACACCTGTTCCAGCCTTCTAGCTCCAATTTTTTGAGAAATAGCCAAATAACTATTTCAAAAAACACGGCTTTTTTCGGCTTTTTTTAAAATTTTAAAAATTTATAACTCAAAAACGGAAAAATTTTAAATTTTGTATTTTTCTTTACATTAATGCATTGTACAATTAACCAAAAAATTATCAAATTCCAAGACCTACTGGCTTAGACCCCTGGTTGATTTGGTATGGAATGACCCGAT
>JAHWFO010060128.1:176051-252372 GCA_023313115.1 Rhysida immarginata
ACCAAGATAATAATAATAATAATAATAATAATAATAATAATAATAATAATAATAATAATATACAATTAAAGAAATGAAAATGCAAACTAACTGTATGAAGTGAGCATTCTTCATCTGTGTTCAGAGTAATTTCTCGATTAGGTGAAACAACTACATTTTCACATGCCTGTTGCACTAACCATTGTAGAAAACAAAATTATTATTATAGTTTTACCCTACATTTATTCCTGGTTTCTCCGGCACTTTATAGAAGCTAATCGTTCAGGTAGGTCCTGGAGCACTCCAAAAATATTTTGCCGTCAAAGAGTAGGGACTGCATCTTGCTTCAAGTAATTTATTCGCTTTACATTGAAAGTTTTTAAAACTATCGGATCGATAGTGAAGCACGAGGTTTCGAAATGAGTAGAGCAAATACGTGAGCACGCTGAAGGGCGCCAAATTCCCCTCCGACAAAAGTTTATCCACTCGTTTCTTATTAATTCCGACTTAGGAAACTTATGAAAAGACAAACTTTTATCAGTACCTATATTGTTACACCCATACACCGAAGAATTGGCAGGCATGATTTAATTTAATTAGGGATTGCTTTGGAAGAGCTTCTGTCCAATGTTTATGACTGGAGCCTAATCGCGCCGTGACGTCAATCAGAGCCAATCCACGGCCGTCCAGGCATGACAATTGAATTGATGACGTCATGTTAGAGGTCGCAGAATGCTAAGTGGCCGTGGCATTCTGCTTGCTATTTTGAATAGATTACTTGTAATATTTTTCTATAAAATTTTTAAATTTCTTTTCTTGATTTACTGTCATTGTTAATTCCTTAAATTTTGAAATATGATTATTTTTTAAAATATATTTCAATTGTGACAATATTCTTGTCACAGAAAATTATGCTAAATTTTCTTATCCAATTTCTGCTTGTGTATCTTAGTTAATTATTAACAGAGTATAGATCAATGTTGACTTATAATTATAGACTATTTTAAAAACATTGCTCTGAAAACGAACATTTTTTTCTATCTCATTTTTGGTCCAAATTGCCATGAAAACGCCCTTCTCAACGGAGATTTATCTAACTTAGAATTTTCTCTTCTAACAGCAGCAGGCGGGTATAGCTACTTCCATTTGAGCAGTTCTCTTGCATCCTGTGTCTTTCTTTTTTTGAGAAGCGCTTCGTTTTAAATGAGGTGTATGTTCAGAAACAAATGTTGGATAGGTGCCTTGTTTTAATTTTATTTTGGTCGCGATGTATATAACGATTTCAATACCTTGCTAGTCTGTAAATATTTTTTCTTTACTTAAAAAGTCATCGTGAAAATGCTTGATACAAATTCCTGAATTTGCGGTTTGCGTGAAATCTTCACGGCGAATTTTAATAGCCGGTTTCTTTAGAAATCATAAAATTGTTGTGTACAATTTACAATGTACATATTGGTTTATAATAATTGGATTTACAATGAGGAACAGAGCAACTTCTACCCATTACCTATGTTGTTAAAATAGAATAATATTAAATTTTAGAATGTTAGCTACGATATTAGGCCTAACGTACGGTTTATAATGATACTTTAACTGAAAATAAATCTTATTTATAAAAAAATTATTCTTAGGAAAGGTTTCTAATTAGGTTCATGATTATAAATGATTCAAGATGACAAATTATGTTTATACAAGTTAAAGTTAAACGAACACTCCAAAAATTATCTCTTGTGTCTAAATGGCAAGCAGACGACCTGATGCCACACAGACCTCTAGCATGACGTCATCAATTCAGTTGTCAGGTCTGGATACGTGGGTGTTTCATAATTGGTGTCCCGTCTTTAGGTCCAAATAACGACTCAAGGGGAACAGATTGGGAGGACATGAATATTGATTATTTGGTTTTAATGTCCCCTAATTCAGAATAAAGACATTTCGCGTCCCTGGGGGTGAAGGGGTAAATTTTGAAAATTTTAATTTTGTAGGGGTAGGGGTTAGACTCCATATGTTATTTAGAAAGTTGTAGAGCATCATGTAAAATGTGGGTTTAGCAAAAAATCCGGTGAAAAAATCTCATCCCCTGTCCTTTATCGAGTGGATAAAGTGAAAGGTATGGCTAGCTAATGTAGACAAAAACAGAAAAACTCATTAGAAACCAGTATTCAAATAATCAAATATTCATTTCCCCCCAATCTGTTCCCCTTGAGTCGTTATTTGGACCTAAAGACGGGACACCAATTATGAAACATTCTGCATAGTACGGCCGTGGCCAATCAGCTGATATTAAATGTAGCGCGAGGGTGAAGACCGGAAATAGCATTTTTCACACATTAAACGCGATTTTCATAATGCAATAATGGTTTTTAAATTTTTCTATTGCTACAGTTTTATATTATTTGTTTCAATAACGATATTCTACAAAAAAAATGATATCGATTTTTTGGCTGGAGTTGTCCTTTGAATAATGCTTTGAAAATCATTTTATTAGGTACATCTGGATACAGTAGAACTTCATTAGTATGGACCCGGAAAATAAGGACGCTCAGTTAAAACGTACCAGTTTTTTTGGACCAGCGGAATGGCCTGTTTTCTATAGGACAACTCACAGATATTACGGACTCGTTTAAAACAGACTTTCTATTAATAAGGACCATATACTTCATTCACTGAGCTTTATATCACCTTGGTTAAAGCAGACTTGCGGTTGATCGTGGAGAGTATGGTAAATATGCATGGAAATTTGTCATAAAATTAAGCAGTGGTGTTTTTTTTTTTTTGCCTCCAAAAACACCTTCCCCTCTATATGAAAAACAAGCTAGCATTCGCTCAGCTCGCACGTACAGACTTCGAATAAGGCAAAGCTCTTGCTGCCAACGAGTAACTGCTCAGTTCAGTCAATTGTACAATATAGTGCCTGGATTACAAAATGAGTAAATGCAAACACTCGTTAGATCTGGAATCAAAGATGTAAATAATAAAGGATATCGAGTCAGGTAAAAAGCAGACAGCAGTTGCAGCAGAATTAAATCTTCCAAAACAAACTGAATACAACATCAAACAACCGAGATAAAATACAGCAAGCTTTTGAAGGACATGTTAATAGCAACTGCAAACATTTGCGAACAGCTGCATGTGAAGACGTAGAAGAGGCACTATTGAAATGGTTCACAACTGCAGGTTCCCAAATTTTTCCCCTTATTGGAGCACTTCTTCATGAAAAACACCAAGAATTTTTCAAACTTTTGAAACATGATGAATTTCAGCGTAGCACAAGCTGGCTGGACAGATTCAAGATGCATTGTTTTCCGTAATGTTTGTAGAGTGTCAGCAGCTGTTTGTAGTGATGTTTGTGACACGTGCAACGAAACTGACTTCCCTGCCCTGTTTTCCTCGTACGCACCATGTAATGTCTAAGAGTTACTGAAAACCAATTTGAGTTATTATTTAAGTTCTCGAGGTTGTTGGTTAGTACAGCAGATCTCGAGTTATTATTTAGCTGTTAGTATCCCGGGAAACGTCGGGTGCCTCTTCTTCTGACATGTTAATGTGTTTTAAAGGTAACCGTTGTCACGGTAGCAAGCATAGCAAAGAGCGAATTACTGCAATGGTTTGTGCAAATATGGATGGGTCAGAAAAGTGCCATTGTTGGTGATTGGCGATTTCGAAGAACCACGCTGTTTTAAGAATGTAAAAACATGGCCTGTGAATTACACGTTCAACAAGGCAAGGATGACTTATGTTATCTTCGAAAACTGGCTTCGCAAGCTAGATAAAAAATTTAAAGCTCAACATCGTAAAGTGTTGCTGATCGTTTGCAATTGCCGAGCACATACAAATCTTGTCAATCTGGATGCTGTCACGTTGGCCTTTCTACCTCCTAATGCAACATCTAAGCTGCATGCGACTTGGGAATAATAAAAATTCTCAAGGTCAAATACCAAAAGGTTGTAACAAAACATTATCAATGGCATTTAGAGAAATAAGACATGTGCCGTTAACATTCTGTATACCATTCTGGATGCCATTAACATGTTGGCATCTGCTTGGAGAGATGTGACATAAACTGTTGCAAACTACATTAATAAAGCAGGATTTGTTACCAGGCTATGTAAAGGCCTCAGTAACATCGGATAACCTGATCTGTTGGTCATCGACACAAATGACGACCATTCAAATTTTCAAATTTTCATTTTACATTCACGGTAGTTTGTTTCATTGGCTTTTTTTCTTATTATACATTCCTTTGTAGTCAGCTGAGTTTTGTACTGTACGTTTTTTTTTTACACATGGTGATGATTATTTTAGTGAGGTCGCAGTGGAAGATAAATGACAGTGCGGACGCATTTATTAAAGAAGGAATAATAGGAATCGAGTAAATAGATCTTAATGCTAATAAAGATAATAAGCACTTAACTAAATAAGAATAAAGATCTTAGCAAAAGAATTATGTTGTATTACTTGTATCTGTAAATAAGCACCACACTAACCACTGTTTGCACAAAACACATCACTAAAACTTATAGCCGACGTGATCCTAATTTTAACACACAAACACAAATCCAGTTGAGGTGCGAAGATGGTAGAATTAAGCTACGTTGAAACACCGTACATGTAGAACGTAACCTCTTGGCTACTCACTGATACTAACTTTATTCCAATTCTGTGAAAGAGAGAAACAGAGTTGAACAAACTTTAGAACTCTATCGTAGCTTGCTTGAATATAAAGACTGATAATTAGGCGCTCGTTTGCTACTTCTATTCTGTACATGGACAAGGTAAACGAAGTAGAATATGGCAAACAGACGAAGGAATTTAGCACAAGTCAAATATGTTCCCGTAATAGCACAAAACCTTCGCTATGTTGATAATACGCTCGAAGGCCATACGGTCACTTTCCTTTTAAATTGCGTATTTAAGTCTATGTCCGGGAATGCCACGCTGTAATAGTTCCGTGAGAAAATAACATATATTTGTTGTCACTAATTTGTCGAGTTTAGGTTGCTTTAAGTGATAATGATAAAGTTCAGTCCGCGACGAGTATGAAACAAAACGCGAGGAACCTTACTGTTGGTAGAAACTGCGTCGTAGTTTTCCGAGTACGTATCTCCACGTACTAAAGCCTCCGCTTCACGGGAAGTTCCAACCGACGTAGTAATCTCAGTTAATGAAGCGACGTTTGCTTGGCTGCTACGCACTTCGTTCTTCGGAATCTTTCTCTACTGGAGAGCTCTTCTCGAGTTTTCCCTCGAAACCGCCATAACCACAGAAGGTTTCTTCATGTTCCATTCCATCTTTGTTCGGTGTCTTTTTACCTCAGAACCTTTTCTCTTTCGATCCTTTTTCTTTTCTAAACTTCTCTTTTCCCGCGCATCTACTTTTTTCTCGTTCTGCGCATGCTTTCGTCGTCTTCCTCTCATCACATTGCTCGCGACAAACGTTGTGACGTCGCATCAAATCTCCACTTGGGTGATGACGCGAAGAGATGCATCGTGTTTTCAGACGTGTTAAATTGTCACCCGAATTTCTAACGGGCAATTTCCGTGACACACATTCGCCATTTTCGGATAATACGGACTTCAGTTTTCGGATAATACGGACTTTAACTGTCTGCAGTAGTCCGTACTAACGAAATTCTACTTATTATTTAAGTTTGCAATCTTTTTTATTTTATTATAAAACGTACTTTTAATGCTGCTGCGCTACATTAAACCCCACGCATATTAGTGTGATTTTCGGCGGATTTTGATAAATTATCTAGTGCTTTAATCCACCAAAAATTGTTGTATATTGTATGAAGTTTAATGGACGTAGTGTAACATCATGGGGTAAAATATAATGTAACAGCATGGGCTTTAATGTCATATAACAGATAGATTTAATCTAAGATAATATTTAATAGTTATCTAGTGCTTTATGTCAGTTTAGAGTCCCTGTAAGTAAAAATTCCTTACTCATCACTCTTGTTGAAGTGCTCTACGATGGGTTAAAGCACTGTATAAAGAATACTTTTACGTCGGATTAGACAACCCTGTCATCTGGCAGTGTCATCATTCATCATTAAGACAAAATGGCAATTGACAAAAAGGTTAAAATTATCCGAACATCTGTTCTCTTGCAATACAGCCGTTATCTCGTGGAAACTAATATGATGTTTGGCCTCCCTTTGCTTGTATCACAGCTTGAACTCTTCGAGGAAGACTTTCCGCTAATTTTTGGTAAACACTGTCAGTAATTTGATTCCATTCCTCCTTAAGAGCATTGTCAGTGCAGCCTCAGATGTCCCCATAGATGCCGGTGTGACCTCGCCCTTAGATGCTACTCTAATTCATCCCATAGGTGTTCGATGGCACTGTGATCGGGACTCTGACCAGGCTAGTCCATTTCTTCAAACTCATTCTCATTAAACCAGTCGTGGAAAACCCGTGCTTTGTGGCAAGGGGTGTTGTCATGTTGATACAGAAACGGTCCAGTTCCAAACTGTTGCCACAATGTTGGCAATGCTGCATTGTCCAAAATGTTGAGATAAAGGGTGGATTTCATAGTTCCATTCAGTGGAACAAGCAGGCCCAGTCCAAACCATGAAAACGAGCCCCATACCATAACACCACCACCTCCGAACTTCACAGTTGGCATAATGCAATCAGATAGGAGCATTCTCTGAGCGTCCGCCAAATCCACTATAGACCGTGAGATTGACAAAGTGTGCAGCGATGTTCCTCAGTCCATTGCACCTGTTTCCATTGCTCCATTGTCCAGTTTTGGCAAGCTATACATCACGCTAAACATCATTGACCATTGATGCGGCTACTCTGTGACTTATGGGCAGCTGCTCGGCCATGGAATCCGAGGTTATTCAGTTCCGGCAAACGGTAGTTGTGCTAGCATCATTTGCAGAAGTATTTCGAAACTCTATACCAATCGTTTCTGCTGACATCATATTGCTCTTGTCACACGTGCAAGCACTCGACGGTCCCTGTTGGTCATCTTTTTGGCCTACCACATGGTGGTTGCACTGAAGTTATTCTTTAGGATCTGTACTTGCCCATAACTTCACCAACGGTTGACTGAGATCTCTCGAACTGATTTGCCAAACAGGTGGCATCCTATGATGGATCCACGTTGGAACTCACTGAGCTCTTGTGAACGACCCATGTTTAGTCAGAATGATGCTGAAATGCCTCCAGTGAGGTTCTACATGAGCATATTGTAGCGAGTGTAAAAATCTACCTAAGATTTTTTTGCATGCTTGTTCAAGTAAGAGATTTCGCGCCACCCCACAAGTCGGATGTTTTTCCCTAACCCCCGTTTTTTTTTCCTCTTTTCTGATTTCTCTTTTCTCCTCTTATGACGCTTTCCCAATGCTATTTGTTCATAGCGTAGAGAATAACTTCGTTTGTTTTCATGCGATTCAAAAATATTGCTTAGTTTGATTTAGTAGTTGTTGGCGCTTAATGTTTTTGTTGAAAGATTTGTTGCTTTTCTTAGTAAATAAATTATAAATTTTCCTTTTTTAAAAAATATATTAAAAGTAATATTTGCTTAAGCCAGTTGATTGTTTCTTGTTGGAGCAGTTGTGTTGGCAGATAGCGACGGAGAAATGATCTCTAACTTTGCTCGACTATGGAGATAATCAAAAAGCATCCCCCCTTTTGCTTACTGACTCCCGGGCTTATAGCGCATTGACTTTCGATGAAGAATATTCTTCTCCCTGGCCGTAATGCATTAGTTGAGAACGAAAACGCCAGCCTTGAAGAAAAGTTTTTGTTCCAGCTGTAAAATATCATTCCTCCGAGAATTGTCCTCTTATTTTCCATCAAAGCCTTAACACCAGAGTCTTTTCTTATGATGGTGAAGGTTTTTTGTACCTTCAGTCCGTTCATTATTATGCAGGCTAAAAGTTATTGTCTTTCTGCTTCGTCATAGTTCTTCTGCTAAGTTGAATTTTTGTATGCAGTGAAGTCTTCGGTTTTTGTTTATATCCATGTGGACTTTTTAAAAACTCTTTTTATTCAAGAACTGTTATTATTCTTTTTATTTAAGAACTGTTAACTTAACTTCTGCCTGCTATGCAGTTCTAAGATGCCACATCAACAATCTGTTTATACGCAGGTGCAATCTGATGACAATATCCGTTTTCTACAAACTCATGTAAACTTATTTTTAAGTGAGTAAGATTAGCATTCCTCTTTGTGTTTTCCCCACCTCTTTACCATTACCATCATTCGTATGCCCTCCCCCCACCCCGATAATCTTATTTGGCCAGTATTATTCGTTTTCCAGTTTTTACGGACGTTTGAGGTTGAGACTTATTGTTGAATCTCTTAAGATCTTTTTTTGGCTGTAGAATCTTTCACTGTTCAACCAGACATCAAGACGAGTTTGCCGGTTAATTATCCAGGGACGTTCTTTGCTTTCACCAAAGTATTGGCTTGAAGAAAAAATTACTTTCCCACCAACGCTTATCCAATCTTCAATTTTCTTCTTAGAACTGACTAGTTTCTCCTTAAGTCTGAAGGGGACATTGAGAGTGTTTAAAGACCGCCAACTTTGCCATTCGGGTTTTGAGTCATTTGTATAACCTTTTTTTCTTTTGAAAGTCATATAACTATTCACTGTGAAATTTAATCCATTTTCGTTATTTCTTATTTTTCTGGATTTACTCAATAAAAATCGCAGACAATCTTTTATCTTATTCTGTTTTGTTTGCTTCAGTTTCATTACAGTACACGTCCAGTCAGAATCGTCAATCGGATGTCCATCCATACCTCCAAGAGATGTTTTTACTACATGATCCATCCTACATGATATATTGGAGAAGTTCTTTTTATTTCTGTAAAACTTCCAAGCGAAAATTTGGGAGACAATCGTTGTATCACTCTTTCAATCCCAAGACGTCACCCCGACTTGGTTTCTTCAGGCATTTCCACCTGAACATCTTGCTCGAACTTATCTTTTCATTTTTATCTGTATAAATCAAAAAAATTTTAAGCGAAAAATTCTTTTTGCTAATAAACCATTTCGCGAACACCTCAATTGGGAAAAGATAAAAAAGCAATAAAGGCTTCCATTTTTTTCACTTGGACCCTTCCATCCAGTAATCGTTCCTTAATTGGTATTTCTTCCAGTGCTATTAGGAATTTCCTTTTTGTCTTAGTACTGCTGAGTTATATACACCATAGGTTCGTACGGCAAGGTTGGAGTTTGTTATTTTGTGTCTACAGAACCACATATTCTCTGGGTTCTTTATTTTCCCCTTGTACGTGAAGTAATCGAATTCGCTAAAATATATACTCTATAGTGTGCTCACATGCTTTGTTCGACAGTTAAAGGAATACTGAAAATACTGATAATTTTTATTGAATCAGATGTACATTTAGGATACCAAATTTCCTTCATCAGTGAGTGACTATCAACAACGACAATCGACAATCGAACAGCGCAGGGAAAACGAAACGAGCGGTCCAAAAGCAGTGCTTTCACTGCCATACTCATCCAGGAAGTAACCAGGGGAAGTACACTGAACTAGGCAAGTAGCCGGATGAAGCCTAGTTAGGTCATCCAGAGGATAAGATGGATTTTTTTCCTATAAGACGATAAAGTTGATTGTTGATTGACGAGAGACATGGAGCTATGAGATCCAGTATTCGGGAAAGATGGCCTTTTGGATGTCGTCGAAATTGATGTCCAGGACTTGACGAGGCCAGCGATGCCTGAGGAAACTTCTAAACGTGAGAGGATGCTCCAGAATATCTGTAACCAGAGAATTGGGATGGTCCTTAATCTTTGGAAGCAACTTCTTCAGCGACTCCTGGACATAGCTACCAATTGGAGGTATATGGAAATCTTCAGCAATAGAAATATTTGTTGCGACTCTGCTGTCAAGTTGGGCGATAGTCCTCAGAGTGACGTTTTGGAGATCCTTCCATCTGGATCTGCATATTGTAGCCCAGGCAGGCATACCATAAAGAAGAATGGTTTGTATAACCAACTTATAAAGCAAGAGTTTGCTATCCATTCCAAGGGCGCTGTTTCGCCCCAGAAGAGCAACTAGACTAAACTTAGCCTTCTTAGCTTTATTTATCCCATAGGAAACGTGGTCACTCCAATTGAGCCTGGCATCTACCATCACTCCGAGGTATTTGTAATTCTTAACCCATTCGAGTTTTTACCAGTAAGGAAGAGAGGACTCGGTGGTTTCTGAAGTTTCTTCATAATGAACATTGCCTTGCAATTGTCAACATTTAGGTCGTCTCCACTTTCAAACCACTTCTCGCACAATTGTAAGGCCTTTTGTAAGCGTGATATGACGTGAGCGGGATTGCGGTCAGTAGTCATGAGGGCCGCGTTGTCAGCACCTGCACTTGGTAAAAGTTGGGAAGTCATGGATGAAAAAGTTGAACAGTGCAGGGCCCAGGACAGAGCCCTGGGGAACACCAGCATTGACGCCACAAGGGTTAGACATGGAGCAGCCAACCCTGACACGAAATATCCTGTTTGACAGGAAGGAACTAATCAAGCTAATCAGTTTGTCCGAAAAACCACAAGTAATCATCTTGTATATGAGGCCGTTGTGCCAAACCTGATCAAAAGCTTTACGAACATCCAAGAAGACAAGACCACCATACTTAGCACAGTTTAGAGGAGTGTTTAGATCTGCAACAAGCCTCCAGATCTGAAGTTGGCAGGAGTGACCTGGACGAGAGCCGAATTGCTCATCACGAACGAGATTGTTTGCTACACAGAATTCGTTAAACCTCTTCAGAATGCAGCGTTCAAAGACTTTGGATAACATAGGTAGTAAGCTTATGGGCCTGTAGCTGACAGCAAGAGCAGGGTTTAGACCAGGCTATGGTATGGTAAAAATGACGGACTCTTTCCACTGGTCGGGGAAGTAACCTAGTTTCCAGCAGTCATTCATGGCTTTGGTAATGATGGAGATAATATTAGAAGTCAAGTTCTTGAGCGCACTGTTAGTGATTGAATCAATACCCGCTGCTTACTTTGTTTTAAGTCGCTTGATGACGTCGGAGATTTCTTGGGCACTAATGACTTCCTGAGGGATAGGAACACGATGAATACACTGGTAAGTGATACACTCATCGTTAACTACCTGAGTGTTTTGGAGGCTGTCCAAGTTGTGCTCACTAGGCGTGGTAAATTGAGTTTTGAAGCAATCGGCGATCAGTTGAGCATTTTCCTCATCACTGGTGACAACGCTGCCATTTCCTGCAGCAAGTGGCGGCAATTGGATGGGTTTGTTTCCCTTTAAGGCCCTCACAGTACCCCAGAGCAAGTTGTCCTGGACAGATAAAGGCTTCAGTTTTTCGCTCCACCTTTGTGTTCGTAGAACTTTAACCTCTTCCTGGAGAAAGCCAGTTGTATTTAGTCTTAAAATATGGTTGTTGCCTGCGTTGCCATAATCTCCTATAGGAATTCCTTTCGAGAATGAGTCGCCTAACGTAAGGAGGGAGGTCGAGGTGTTCGGGACGCTTTTGGTCAGCAGTGGAGGTACTAGAAGTAGTAGCATCCTTGATAACGCGAGTGATTGCACTGATATTTGTGTTGATGTCCTCATTGTCGATAACCTCCTTGTATGGAATGCTATTTTCTTGAAGGATATCCTTAACCCGGCGTTACTGCGGTGACAAAAAATCACACCAGTGAAGCGGTGGGGTGTCACATACCCCGACGTATTTCTTGAAATTTTCCAGTTTGTTTCAAAGTTTTGTTATTTTATAATTTATTATTAGGCTTATAAATTGCAATGGTGAACCAATTTCACTAAAAAAAATTTTGGTTTAACAATAAATAATAAAATAAAGAGAAAGTATGATTTTTTCCCAAATTACAAATGGAAATTTAATACTGGAGTTAAAATAAAAGCATGAAATAGTATGTAACCTAAATTATGACTGCACAATGTTTTGTTTTGCATCCTGCAAAAATATTTTTCACAATATGATATTACATGTTCCAAACACAAGAATTTCTTACATCTTTGGCAGGAATATTTAGTTTTTCTGTCTTTATATCTCGAACATAATGAGGATCTTCCTAAAAACATTCATTACTATCACATAAACAAGAAAACACATAAAAATGTATTAATTATTGACAGAAGTAATGCAAAGAAGCCTACTTTTGCTAGAATTTTATGTCAGGAATATTAGTGCGGTGGGGTGTGAGAAACCTAAACAGAAATCAACACGTGCTTACACGATGAAGTCTTCAACCAAAATGAATATAACTTCGTGTACGTTATCTATGGTTATGTGTCGAGAGGTATAGAGAAAGCCATTGTTGACAAACTAAACCAAGTTATGATAAAATCAAAAAGAAAAGGTCTGGGGTTTCAGACACCCCACCACACCAACGCCGGGTTAAAGAGCTTCCAGTCCTGTTTGGTGTGAAGCCCTATTTTCACATCAATGTTTAAGCTGTCGAAGATAAGCATCACTGGTCGGTGATCAGAGGTTAAGTCGTCTACTGTAAATATATTATAGGGCTTGAAGAAATCTTTAAAAACTGCTATAATCGACACGTCGCTGACAGGAGAGTGCGTGTCATCAAGGCGGCCAGCAACGAAGTGTCAATGTCGTTTAGGGTGTACCCATATAAGATATTTCCATTTTGATTTTAGCATTTTGAGTTCCATGCATGGTGCTTGGCATTTAAGTCCCCCACCATTATTACTGGAATGGGCCAGGAGAGAAGCTCATGAAGCTCGCATAGACCGAGCTTGTGTTTAGGCGAGTTATATAATGAGGTGAGCTTGATTTCGCATGCATCAGAATCATTAATAATCACGGAAACGGCTTCCATTTCTTCATAGTTGGGAGTGGCTGCCTCACGATGATTTATACCATCCTTGATAATGACCTCTGCTCCACCAAACGTGCGGCTGGCTTTATTACCCAGAGATCGGTCTCTGCGATAGACATGATAGCCGGGCAATTTGAACACGAGTTGATTTCAGGTGCGTCTTGCACACGAAGGCGATGTCAACATTCCAGTTTACAAGGAAATTGTAAAACTAGATGCGCTTGCGAGCAATTCCCCTTCCATTCCATATATTGCAACAAAGTTTTCCTTGATCAATTGTCTTGTGTGGGTGTCTATCCATGATTATTTGCTAGATTTCTCAGACGCGACCTGTGGCATTATTTACCACTTTCCTTGTTGAGGTTTAACAAATTCCCCAAGTATCTATAAATATTGCGTAGCTGCTTGGGATTAACCATATCTGGGTCATTAGCACTGGATGCGACCGAAGCATAGGTTTTCCCTTCTAGCACTTTGTTGCTTTTGAGCCTTTTGACATGGGGATATCTAGTACATTTTGTGTAACTAGAAGTGTGCTAACCGTCACATCGAATACATTTAGGGGGGGTCTTTACCCTTAACATTGTTATGTTCCCTCGACTTGTGGTTGCCAGCGCACTTGTTACATCGAGGCGATTCCGTACAACTTTGGGAGACGTGACCGAATCGTAAACAGTTGTAACACTGCAAGGGTCTTTTGTTGCTGCTAAAAATTTCAACATTAACGGCTAGAGGACCGACACGTTTCAAGCTTAAAAAGGACTTGTTGTGTTCCGTATTTTGTAGTAGAACCAAGACAAGACTAAAGGCATATCAACAGCACCATTTGCTTTTTTAAGCCTAATAGCTTTTTTTGGGAAGTAATTTGCCTTTCTGAGGTCTTCGCAGAAGTCTTCAATGTCATAAGTCATATCAATATTTCGGACAACGTATTTAAGCGGTTTCTCGGACTTGACCTGATGATGCTCTTTCTTTAGCACATCATTACTCTTAACTCCAGATACTAGAATTTTGTGAGTTTCCTCATCATGACATTTGATTTTAATGGTGTCCTTGCGACCTGTGTGAGCAGTAATTTTGTCAAGAGGTAAGTGCTTTTTGATCTCCAAAATCTCCTTTATTGGCTTCCCATGGTGACAAACGATGATTGGTGGGATATACAGGGTCGTCATAAATTATTAAGCACATTTTGACAGTGAATATTTTATTAACCAAGAAATGTACACACTTCTTGTGAACATCATTGAAAAGTACAACTCAAACAGTTTTTTTCCGTAATATTCCGAAGTTACAGCACTTCCACGTGTGCTCCTGCAGTGACTCGCAGAATATCCATTCGATATTCGATTTCACGCCATGTATTCCGCAGCATTTCAGGTGTCACTGTTGCAATGACGGCCACAATCCTTTCCTTCAATTCATCAAGATCACGCACTTTGCTGGAGTACACGCGGTCCTTTACATATCCCGACAAGAAAAAATCGAGTGGTGTGATGTCAGGAGATCGCGGAGGCCATGAAATCGGCCCCCAGAGGCCAATCCAACGACCAGGAAATTGTTCATCCAGGTATCGCCGCACAATCGTTCCCCAGTGTGGCGGTGCACCATCCTGTTGAAAAATAACATCTGGTTGTCGTTGTTCAAGCTGCGGTATAGCATAACATTGCAGCATGCCAAGGTACGTGATGCTATTCACCGACTGCTCTGTGAAGAAGAATGGTCCAATCACTTCATTGACAGTCAACGCGCACCACACATTGACCTTTGGACTATCTCTAACATGTTCACGGACTTCATGAGGGTTCTCTGATACCCAAATGCGACAATTGTCTATTCACACGCCCGGAAACATGAAATGTTGACTCATCTGAGAAAGCCACTTTATCCAAGAACGTGTTGTCCACATCAATTTTGTGCAGAATGAGCTCCGCGAATGCAAACCGTTGCGGTTTATCATCGGGCTTTAGTTCCTGAACAATCTGAACTTTGTAGGCATACAATTTCAAACGCTTATGCATCACTTTCATCACCGTAGATCGTGGGACTCGCAATTCCTAGCTGGCGCGCCGAGTTGACTTCGTAGGGCTCCGTTGGAACGCATCTCGCACCTTCTCAATGACTTCCTCACTGACGGTAGGCCTACCAGCACCTTTCTTGTGGGCTACGCTTCCAGTGTCCTTAAACTGCTGATACCACCGCTTTATGGAATCCTTTCCAGGAGCAGGTTGTCCATATTCCAAGCGGAATTGCCGTTGAACTGCTATCACGGATTTCTGCTCATGAAACCAAAGAACGCACATTGCTTTCTGCTGCACGGTCGCCATTTTCGCGTTTTGTGTTCCTACGCCAAACAGTGTCGCCGCCTGGTGGTGATAGTGACACCTGACAAACTGTTTGAGTTGTACTTTTCAATGATGTTCACAAGAAGTGTGTACATTTCTTGGTTAATAAAATATTCACTGTCAAAATGTGCTTAATAATTTATGACCACCCTGTATATTGCTCCCTTTTCACGGGTGACATTAATATGGGAAGAACTGTGTTTAGCTTTGTTACCACGAAAGGCTATAGAGGCACTAGCGCTGACATCAAAAGTGGACTTAATATTCTCGATCCTAAGACCTCCTTTGTTCCTCTTATTCTGTGCAGTCCGCCAGTCACCTCCATCAATGTCAGCAGAGTCATTATCAAGCCTCCTCTTTGTGCTTGTTCATGATGAGGAGCTACTATCGCTGACCGTGCACAGATATGCAGGACCTTCTTTACAATCGTATGAAGGAACAGCGTTATCCAATAACATGGGCGAAACGGACGTAATGGGAGAGCCCATAAATTCTTTGACAGCATTGCTAAGGTTGGCAATGCCGTTGGTAGCTTCCAAATTTGCACACTTTACATCCTCTCTAAAACTACATGTATCAATAATTGTATTTACATTACTAATATCATTAGTCAGCGATTCTAACCTTGTTTCTAAGTCCAGATATTTTTTGTTCAATTCAGAACGTAATGCCTCAAGCTGTTCATTTATAATGATGTCAAAAGCAAGAAATCTGGGATCCTTACATGCATCTTTGTACGCTACATCACAAGGTAACACTTTACCCTCTGCATATTTAATAGTAATGCTAGAGGATTTCGTCAAAGCAGCACCTGACGTCGCCATGAAGGAGGTGTGGCGCTTGCTTTTGCCGTCCTTAGAAGGACGCACTTACTCGGAACGACACAGTTTAAATGGCTTAAAAAAAGCCCTACCTTGTTAGTCCTCTTGGAGATTCCACCGATGCACACTCAGCAGTAAACCAGGATCAGCAACTTTGCACCTGAGCACTTCAGAATCACGACCAGAAGTCCAAAAAGAAGCTCATCTGCGAGCAGTTAACACACATACGCGATGGAGACAGACATCCACGACAGAGACACACATCCACCGACCGATTATCAACAATCGACAATCGAACAGTGAAGTGTATATTTCTTCAGATGGGACGAAAGCAGCGCTTTCACAAAGCTCATCGAACTAGAATAAATTCCAAATGAAATACACTGAGGTAGTCAAGAAGCCAAACCAAGCCAAGCGGTCTTCCATATTATACAAAAAAGAAAATAAGATTGACGATTGTCAGAAACAAAATACAAACGAAATAAAAAGAATAGTGAGAAAGAAGATTATCACACATTCCACTAGTCCGGGAAAGAGACGTTGCTGATGTCTTCAAAGTTGATGTGCCTCGGTTTTTGATACTTCATATTCCATTTCATATCCGTTGAGTTCTTCAGTATTCCAGTCACTAGGTCATTGTCATGAATCTTCATCTTCTGCATCATAATCAAAAGGAAGTCCTGTATAAATTTTCCGATGTGGACCATGTTAAAATCTGAATGGATGGATTAGTTTTTCACAGTCCTTCTCTCAAGCTGGGCAATGATCCTCAGAGTAACATTCTGGAATGACTGTAGCTCGCTCCAACTGCTTCTACAGATAGTCGCCCACGCAGGCATGCCATAGCGGAATATGGTCCGAATAATCGACTTGTACAGAATTAACTTATTATCGATGCTGAGGGTGCTGTTCCGGCCCAGGAGAGCTATGAGACTGTACTTAGCCCTCTTCGCTTTGTTCAGAGCATAGGACACGTGACGATGCCACGAGGGTCTTGAGTTGATGATATTTGTGGTTGTCTACCCAGTCAAGTTTTTGATTGAATAGAACAAGAGAATCTGGGGGACGCTTGAACTTTCTGTTGAAGTACATGGCCTTGCACTTTCCGACATTAAGGTTCAGCTTCCAGCAGTTCAACCAGTCTTCGAACATCTTCAAGGCGTGCTGTAGATGAGTGAGTCGGCTTGTGTGTCCATGTCATAATGGCAGTATCGTCAGCATAGAAATATAGATTACAATTTTTGGAGTTCGGGAAATCATGTACGAATTAATTAAATAGCACGGGCCCGAGGATAGAACCTTGAGAGACACCGGCCTTCTATAGCAGTGTTAATACATCTGATGATGTCTTCAACACGTTGATCGATGTCCTCCGTACAGTACGCAAAGTCGGGATGGCAGCCATAGTCCTTAAGAATATTTTTGTAGACCTTCCAGTTTTGATGATGTATGAGTTCCTGTCGGAAATTTATGTCAACATTGTCAAAGTTCAACGCCACAGACTTGTGGTCAGAAGAAAGGTCATCAATTGTGAAGATATTGTTTGGTTTGACAAAACCCTTCAAGAGCGAGATGTCCAAAACGTCACTAGTAGGGGAGTGGTCGCAGTAGTAGTTGTCCTCCACAGGTCCAGCAGCGATGTTGTCATCTTTTACTTGTATGTCCCTATAGAGAATCATGCCATTGTAGTTCTGCGTTCTGGAGTTCCAGCTTGGGTGTTTGGCATCAAGCTCGCTAACATCACGATAATGTTTAGGTGAATTATAGAGTGCCACGAACTTCACTTCACCACAGGAGACGTCATTGTTAATGATGGAGGCCGATTCCATACCTGCATAAGACTTGGAGACTAATTCTTGGTGTTGAATTCCCTTCTTAATGATGATCGCAGCGTTCCCAGAAGCACATCTTTCAGCATTTGAAGCCATACGATCCGTACGGTACACACAATAGCCAGGTAGCTTGAAGTCTTAGCTTGGTTTGAGGTGCGTTTCACAGAAGAAAGCAACGTCGATATTTTGCTTTATCAAAAAATTGTGAAACTCGATACGCTTTTGGGGAATCCCCTAGCTTTCCACATCAAGCACCGAAGTTCACCTTTCTTCATTAATGTATAGCGTTTTGCAGCCATGCTACAAATTAGTTGGTCGTAAGGAGCCCACTCAACTGTGGGTAAGTTTTGCCCACTCAACAGATGAAATATACGTCCTAATTGCTTATACATACCTGGTAGGTCGTTGATGTTGAGGCCTTTATTCTCCGGCTTAGACACAGCAGCAGCATAGGATTTGTCTGCTGTCACTGGAACTAGGCATCCTTTGAAACTGGGGGTATGTCGGACGTTTCGTGTAGCTTGAAGTGCGCTGTCCACCACATTTGACGCACTTTGGAGGTCTTATCCTTTAATCGGGGGCAATCTCTAGACTGGTACCCCTCTGCGCATTTGTTGCAACGAGGATCTTCTGTGCAGCCCATGGCTACGTGTCCGAATCGGAAGCAATTGTACCATTCTAGTGGCTTCTTGTTCCCTCGAAAGGCCTCCACTAACACTGCCAGCGGCCCAATACGTGTAATGTTCTTCAATGACTGGTTGTGTTCCGTGTTCGTGAGCAGAACCAAAACCATCGGCATATCAATGGATCCTTTGGCTTTCCTTAGTCGAATTACCTTTTCCGAGAAGTAGTTAGCTCTTTATAGGTCTTCTTGGAAGTCATCCAGATCGTAGGTAACATCAACATTTCGAATGACGAACTTCAGAACCTTCTCGGACTTCAGTTGATGATGTTGAATTTTTAGAATATTGTCAGACTTATTTCCAGAGACTAACATGTTGTGAGTCTCTCGTCTTCACATTTAATTCTTAATGTTTCAGCCCTGCCCGTATGAACGGTGATCTTTTTTACTGGAAGGATCTTTTCCACTGGAACGATTATCAACAAGAGAAAAGACGAATATATAAGCTACAGGAACCTATCAAATAAAATACAAAATTAAAGCAGAATACAAAGCTAAAACCAACAACGAATTACAAAATATTTCTAACCATAGTAAACAAATAAAATATCACAACCAATCAGAACATCCTTCATAGCAAGAGCAATAAAAACAAGAACCTCCCACACACACATACACTTAAAATAAAAAAGCCACTGCACTTAAAAGAGCTCCGTTTAAAAGAGACAGTCAAATATTCTGGACCAAAAACACTCCGCTTACAAGACACACAAATTAAACCAAGAACGAAAACAAAGTTCAAACAACTCAATACCACCAAACATCTTCTTAGTACAAAATTTAGCTAAAGGCAACCATACTGCCACTGGCATATGGCCATCATCACTATTAAGGATATTATTGGTTGTTTTATTTTTTACAATTTCAATTGATTCTATGAAAAATAACAATTTTCTGTCTCTACATCTATGTATGACCTTAAACAAGTCAGTAGAAAAGTCGTGTTTATCATTAATTATATGGTCTGCAAAAGAAGAAATCCTCAGCTTTGCATTTTTATACAGGATATGTGTTCTTTCATTCGGTGTTTTACACCTCTCTGTGAGCTTTCCAAATAAAAATGATCACACGACACACACTTAAATTAATAAACGCCAGGACACTCTTCTACTGGAATTTTGTCTTTAATCAAGCTAAGCGATTTTTTATAGTGTTCCCGCTTTTAAAAACAATTTTATAATCAAACCGTTTACACATTTTTCTTAACCCTTTGTTTAATGCATAGTTATATGGACGTACTAGAACTTTCTTAAAATCGATATTATTCTTTCCCAGCGTTGTGACCTTATCGAGGTTGAGATTCTTACGAATTTCTCTGGCCAATTCATCCACCAATTTTTATATGTAGCCATTAGTTTTAGCAAAAGCTCTAATTAGTTCCATCTCTTTATTTTTGGATTCATTCGACAATGGCAACAATAGCGCCCTTCTGACCTGATGGTGAAATGCCGCTAATTTGTGGGAGGCACAATGGTTTGAATCTTTTCTGATGTACGCTGGGGTGAAGTTCGGTTTTCTATAAACCTCGAAGTTCAGTTTATCAGATCGTATGATTAAGAGGTCGAAGAACGGTAGCCTCTTACCTTTTTCTTCCTCCATTATGAAATTGATATGTGGGCATAGCTTATTCAGTATGGCTAAAAAAAATCATTAATGTCCATTTTATGGGGGGTTGAAAATACAAAAAACGTCGTCGACGTACCTGAGCCATATCGATGGGAAGTAACTAACCATGATGATTGCTACGTTTTTAAGTTTTCTAATGTACAGGTTTGCCAAAAAGGGCCTAACACTACTACCCATCGGTGTGCCATTTAACATTTTGTAGTAATGTCTGTTAAAGCTAAATACATTATTAAATACTATACATTTAATAACCAACATAATATCTTTTATAATACCTAACTGGACATCATTCTCGTCTAACACATCTTCTACGTAAGCCAAAGTCTTTATTAAAGGAATGCTGGGGAATAAACTCTCTATATCAAACGACACAAGCCTATCTTCACTAGAGATATCCAAGTTTTTAAGGGCATTACATAACTCAATACTGTTTTTTACACTAAAATGAATATTCGGCAAATTTAACCCAGATAAGAACGTATCTAACATAAATTTTCCTAAACTATGTGTGGGTGAGTTTATGCAATCTACTATGGGTCTCCATTTGTTTCCTATCTTATGAGTTTTGGACAGGCAATAGAGACGTGGGACCACAGGGTTTATAGGCACAATACGCCGCTGGTGTACATCTTTAAAAATAAAACAACAATTTTTACTGCACACTTTTATTTAGTTTTGTAAGTTTCACAATGGATTTTTAAACAACTTTACTAGGGACCTTCATCTAACATCTTTTGAACAGACTCAAAATATTCGGACTTATCAACAATCACAAGGTGGTTTGACTTATCATCTTTTAAGTAGAACACAGGTTTCTTTTTAAGTTCAGAGATTGTCTTGTTCATTTTTGGTCAGCTATTTTGTCTGGATATGAGTTAGCATTTTTATAAGTTGCTGTTTACACAAGTCTCTGAATAATTTTTCTTGTCCAAGGTTTGTTTTACATTGTAATGTACCCGAGATTGAAGACAAGAGATCCTCCTGAAAATCCTTATAGGCAAATTTCAAACCTTTTTCCAAGAACTCATTTTCACTTTTGGTGAATGTGCTGCTCGATTTATTGCAAGCCATATTGTGCGTAACGTTCTGTAGCTGGCAACGATTTACTTTAGGGCTTAGTTTACAACGTAACTTATCTAATTTACACTTCAAGTGCTTATGTTTTTACCCTGTTTTGTGTTAGTTAACAACAATAATTTTTCTTAACCGAGCATCTAGTGCTTTTGGTTTTAAGACAATACTTGATGTCTAATAAATAGCGAAACTAGTCGGAAACTCTGTTCTCCCTTTGTTGTGTTGTAAAGTCTCTACCAATTTTATCAATAGAAACAGCACTATGGACCCCTTACTGAACGAATTCCAATATCAATGCAGCAGACAAATCACGTATAGTGGACATTCTGGGTAAGCTTCCACGTCCTGTCCTTTCACAATTTGACCAACTTCGCTCTTCTCGGCTGGGGTATCCTATGCCGGGAAAGGTGAGACCCCTGTAAGTTACACTAGCTGATGTCCTCTCTGTTTTAAGACAAAGGAGAACGATTGCCACAATTTATAAACTCAACGTATCCTCAGACAAAACAAAAATGGAACGTTGTCACGGTTCGTTTTCAAGCATCATAGGACGAGATACGTCTACCCAACGATACCGGCCGTGATGTCAAATGAGGATGCTTAGGCGTCTCAGCAGAAAACGAAGCCAGCCGACGCGACCAACCCGAGGCGAGAAAATGAAAACGCCCGTGCGCGGAAGCGCGTTTGCGGGGCGGAAGTCTCAAGGGATTTGACGATTCCGTTTCCGGAAAAATCTTCAAAATCTAGGAACGCAATCCATCAAGATGGAACTAGGAAACGATTCGCAAAAACTGTTAACGTTAACGAAATTACGTCTTCGGAGCGAGGAAGGAGGTTTCTGAATGCGAACATCTCAGTTCCCGCATATCGATGTCTTTATTTGCACTATGAGCATTTAGTGCACTTCAGTTTTCTCCACGAAGGAAACTTTCTACGATGCGTGGAAAAGAAGAGGCTTTCTATGGCTATTGCGCCATCGTTTGGTATTTTCCCATTTGGACTGCGTGGATTTATATTGGATGACCTCATCTGCATCGAGGGACCGATACAGCCTAATTTCTTTTTTAACTGACGGCCCTATCTGAAGGAGTCAACGGATAAGCCAGTAGTATTTGTTTGCGAACTGAACTTTGCGGAGATCCCGCGTCAACTATTACTTCGTTGCGCATATCGGTGTTGAAATTGACTCTCTACTTAATTCATAAAGAATATATAAATTAACTGACGATAATTGAATTACTACTAAGTGAACGCCAGTGTGCTTCCATATTAAGACTGCTTTTACGCGACGTATGCAGTGCTTCTTATGCGGCAAGCCGTCACGTATAATGTTATATGTAATTTTGTGCTCCAGTTCATTAAGAACATTGATCACGACTTCACGACTATCGTTATGCTTGTCCATCTTTACGCAGTGGCTATCTACTTTAATTCATGTTTCTTTTTCGCTAAGTAAGTGAGAATTCCTTTCGTTGAAGGGGTGCTATTGTGTTTCACCTAGTTTACGGCTTGGTACGCCACTACTAAATATTACTTCTTTTTGGCCACGAACTCTTAGCCAAGAAGGTTTATGCAGTCTTGTGTTGTTACGTTTACGACTGCTTTTGCGGGGTTTGCTCAGGAACAGTTCTGTGCAGTATGTTATCAGTTATGTGTATAATGGTTTAACTGATTCCGAACTTCCTTAACGTTTTAATACTAGCCAGTGAGCTATTCTACTGACCTTCAAGTCCTGACCTTTGATTTATTACAATTAATATTTATTTGCTTCAAATCGAAGGATCAAACATTTATTTATTTACGTTGAATAAATTATATTTAATAGTGTTAATTGCGTATTCTTACTAGTGTTTTCCACCTTACGTTCCACTGACATGTGACAAACATGATCTTTTATGCTCCCTTCGCGCTGAACTTTCTGATCGCCAAACAAAAAACGGTGAAATGAACTTGACTATAAAGTACATCAACGGCTGCCCCAGAATTGTGGAATCGGAGTCAAAAAACTAAAACACCAGGGAATCTTTTTCTACATCAAAATGTGAACGGCCTTAGATCTAAACTTGCGGACCTCTCTAATAATATTCACTCATATTCTTTTGACGTCATCTGCTTCACAGAGACAAACCTGTTACCTGATATAAGCAACGCTGAACTTGGCTTGACCTACACTGTCTACCGTTACGACAGGAACCGATCAACTAGTGGAAAAACCTCAGATGGCGGTGTGCTCATTGCCATAAATAAAAAGTTTCCCTCCATGCTTATTATCTCTCATGTTCAACAAGTTGAACGTCTCTTTGTAATTCTTTACCAGGACAATTCTTCCTACATCATATGTGCAACTTATATTCTCCCCTGTTCTCCGCCTTCTATCTATGAAGTACATTTGAACGAGATCGAGAGAGTTGCTTCTTTTTACCCTTTATCCGAGATTTGTGTCTTAGATGACTATAACGTACGTGAACTAACTCCATTTTGGCTATCCAATATTGAACTTCTTGACAGGAATTCAATGTCCTTGCAAGGTAACATGCTAATAGATATGATATACTTCTTAAACCTAACTCAATAGAATCACTCAGTAAATAGTAACGACGTAATATTGGACCTTATTCTATCTACCTCTTTTGTTGAAACTTCAATCACAGCTGATCCTCTCTTATTACTCGATTTTCACCATCCTCCCTTATATAGAATTATTCATGGCAGGCACTCATGTCCATCCATTCAATATGATTTCTACTCCTTTGATTTTAAAAATGCAGACTACGATTATCTTAATACAGTCTTAAGTAATTTTGACTGGTGTGTTCTTGATCAGCTGGACTTGCAAACAGCCGTTGATCACTTCTATAGGCTGCTATATTCTATAATTAATGAACTTGTTCCCAGAAAGAGAATCTGTAACGTGTTTAACACATTTTCCAAGATGTTCACACCAAAGTTAAGGAAATTAATCTGTGAGAAGAAGGATGCTCATCGTAAATACAAATCTTCCCATCTAATAAGAGACTGTCTAAGCTTCTCTGATCTTAGATCCAAATGTAAAGCTCTTACTAAAATTTGTTACAACCAGTACATTTCATCAGTGGAAACGTCCATTGTAAGCAATGTCAGGTCTTTTTGGGGCTACATCAATGCTGAGAAATCTGATAATGACTTACCATCATCCATGTTTTACAACAGTGCTATTGAGAACAATCCATTGGACATTTCTAATCTTTTCCAACAATATTTTTCGAGTACTTTTGCAAATAATAATTTAAATTCTTATTTAAAGCATATCACCTATGACAGACATGTTGATCTGTCTAGTGTTCAAATATCAGCAGCACAAATTGAAGAAAAACTTAAAACTATAAAAACTAATAAAAGCCCTGGTCCTGATGGCATACATCCTCTGTTTATACGTTCCTGTGGATCTAGCCTGTCTCCCACTCCTAATCATCTTCAATAAGTCTCTGTCTTCTGGTGCCTTCCCGTCCATCTGGAAATCAAGCTTTGTTTCCCCTGTTTTTAAATCTGGTAATAAGAATGATATCACCAACTATCGGCCTATAGTTATCCAATCAGTTTTCCCTAAAATCATGGAATCCCTTGTACTGAAATCTATACAGGGGCAATTTAGGAATATCATTATCTCCCAACAACATGGATTCAGTAAGGGAAGATCCACCATTACAAATCTTATGACGTTTGAAAAGTTTATCCTTGACAATATGGACACACAGCTTCAGGTCGACGCAATTTACACGGATTTAGCCAAAGCATTTGATCAGGTAGACCACAATATATTATGTCACAAACTAAAGGCACTTGGAATCACAGACCCGTTTCTGTCTTGGATTTCTAATTTTTTATCTTCCAGGTTCCTTTATGTTAGAGTGAAACATTCTATCTCTAAATAAGGATACGGATACAATTTTATTTTGCCGACGCGTTTTGGTTTACACCATTGTCACGGCTTGGCTAGATTGTACCATGTAAACTTATTGACAATCGACAATCGAACAGTGTAGTGAAAAGAAAGACGCGAGTAGTCCAGGAGCCAAGCTCACTTTGCACGCTCGCCCAAAGAGTAAACCAGAGGAGGTACACTGAAATGGGAGAGAGCCTGATGAACCTCTTTAGTCCTTCAGAGAATAAGTCCCAAGAAGGGACGAGAGTCAGATTGTTGATTGACGAATAGAGTCCCCAAAAAATCAGCAGGATCTAAAAGGTCCAGTAGTTGGGGAAGACGGCCTTGTTAACGTCATCAAAGCAGACATCCAGGATATGGCGGGGTCTTCGAAACCTGAGGGGACACTTAACAGCGAGTGGATGGTCCAGAATGCCAGAAACCAGAGTATTTTCGTGATTCTCCATCTTGGGTAGCATGTTCTTCATAAGTGTCTGGAAAAAGGTGCCTATGTGGGTCATCCCCAAATCGTCATAGATAGAGTGGTTGTTGGCAACTCTTCTGTCAAGTTGGGCAATGGATCAGAGAGCAACATTTTGGAAGGTCTGGAGATCCTTCCACCTAGATTTGCAAATAGAAGCCCAAGCAGGCATTCCATGGAGTAAAATAGTACGAATCACAACCTTGTATATCAAGGGTTTGTTATCCACACCAAGAGCGCTGTTTCGCCCCAGAAGTGCAATCAGACTGAACCTCGCTTTCTTTGCTTTTTGAGCGCGTATTGGACTTGGTCGTCCAGTTTAGTTTGGAGTCGATCATGACACCAAGATATTTATAACTTTTTACCCACTCAAGTTTCTTGCCAAAAAGGAAGAGGGCTTTTGGAGGGTTTTTGCATTTGCGAATGATAAACATGACCTTGCACTTTTTGACATTCAGCTTTAATCGCCACTTAGTGAACCAGCTCTCGCACTGATGTAATGCTTTTTGGAGTCGAGTGATGACATGTGCTGGGTTTCGTGCCCAGGTCATGATGGCCCCGTCGTCAGCAAACATGTAAAGATTACACATTGCAAACTTGGGGAAGTCATGGATAAAGAAGTTGAATAAGGCTGGCCCCAAGACAGAGCCTTGGGTACACCAGCATTAACATCGCAGGGTTCAGACAAGGAGTCCCCAACCTTAACACGAAAAGTCCTCTTTGACAGGAAGGAGCGAACCAGACCAATTAGATCGTCAGGGAACCCGTAGGTAATCATTTGGTAAATGAGCACATCATGCCAGACTTGGTCAAAGGCCTTTTGAACATCCAGGAAAACGAGGTCACCAAAATAGAGAGGTTGAGAGGACCGTTTAAATCAGCAACGAGCCTCCATAACTGAAGCTGACAAGAGTGGCCTGGACGGAAGCCAAATTGCTCACTACGAATAAGGTTGTTTACCTCGCAGTACTCGTTGAACCTCTTGAGTATAATGCGCTCAAAGACCTTCGAAAACATGGGCAACAAGCTAATGGGCCTATAACTTGTGGGAAGAGCAGGATCCAGTAAAGGTTTAGGAATGGTGATGATGACTGAGTCCTTCCAGGCACTAGGGAAATGGCCGCTAAGCCAGCAATCATTCATGACCTTGGTGATGATGCAGATAACACTGGGAGGCAAATTCTTGAGAGCACTGTTGGTACTGGTGTCGATGCCAGCTGCCTTTTTGCTTTTCAGGCGCTTTATGATGTCCAATATCTCAGAGGTGCCAATGACTTCAGGAGAGCCAAGAGCGCGCTGTGTGTGGCCATACCTATCACATGTCCTTGACCTCACGAGTGATATTGACCAGATCATCCTGTTTGGGCATAGAGAATTGGCTCGTCAGTGAATCGGCTATAATTTGTGCTTTGTCCTGGTCATTGCTAACGAAATTCCCACCTTCTGTAAACAAGTAAAATTATCGTTGACAGTTCTTTATATAGCTTACAGGAGAGAGTTTTCCACCAATCAGGATTAACGTGTCCCTTTCAAGCGATGTTTGGTTATTCAGCAAATTTTTTGTTCTTTCCTTCTGTATTTCCTTATCTCCATTTCTTCATGTATTGATATTCGTGCGTGGTCCTTGCCTATCCACAGTATCTCCATACATTCTTCAATTTCCATCATTCTATGTTTATTGTTGACTAACTGTTCCGCGTATGCTGAATTATGGTCGTTATTCACTCATGATCGTCGATGTTCTCTATATCTTGTTTTAAAGGAGCGTTTGGTACATCCGACGTAAAACGCGCTACAATCAAAGCAATTCAGTTTGTATACTCCGGCCATTTGGTAGATATTCCCTCCTTTGTTCTTCTTTTTTGGTTTGAGTATGATTCTACTATTGTTCTGTGTTCCGAAAGCGATTCCGATTCCTTGTTCCTGAAATATTTTAGTGATTTTTCTGATGTGCGCGTTGTGGTATGTGAACGTTGTGGATCCTTTTCCTCTTTTGTTATCGGTGGGTTGTTGTATTCGTTCCTTTCTTATTATGCCCGTTAGTATAGAGTCCGTTATTCTTTTCGGGAATGCGTTGTTTTTTGCTAGCTCATATGTTGTGGCGATTTCTCTTTTTCTGGCTTCTACTGTGATGGGGTATGTGATTCCTCTTTGGAAGGAGTGTCTAATTGCAGCGGTTTTGTGCTGCATTGGGTGGTTTGATGTATATGGGATAATGTTCTCCGTGGTAGTTGGTTTTCTATATATTCCGAATTCGAGTTTTCTGGTTCTGTTAATTTTTTTTTATGCTGAGGTCGAGGAAGTTGATATTATCGTTTTCATCTTCTTCTTCCAGTGTGTATTGTATCAATTCATGGAATGTGTTGAATTCTGTTAGGATTTCTTCTTTGGTGCATTTGTCTTTCTTAAATATGATAAGAGTATCGTCGACTTATCTTGTATAATGCTCTCTCTTATTCTGTTGGATCATTTCCTGTATGTGGGTTTTTTCTATACGCTGGAAAAAGAATTCTGTTAGTATTGCACTTATCGGAGATCCCATTGTAATTCCTTCGGTGACCATGTAGTATTCGCTGTTGAAACTGAAGTAATTTTATTGTTGTATCATTTCGAGTAAACTTATTATATCTTCTCTTTCATTCTCATCAATGTCGGTTCTTTTCATATTGTCGTTGATGATACTCATGGTTTCTTTACACGGAGTGTTTATGTAAAGATTCACTACATCCAGGGATATCATAGTCATTTGTTCATTGATAGTTATATCCTTGAGTTTATTTATTAATTCTATGGAGCTCTGGACGACGTATCTATTTTCTGGGGGGCAAGTATTCTTTAGTATATCGGACGTTATATACCACCTAATAATCACCAATGATCAATTATGTAATCCACCAGCCAGTGAATGGGAACTTCGTTTCTAACCCTGACTGGTGGAAAACTCTCTACTGTAAGCTATATAAAGAACTGTCGACGATAATTTTACTCGACGGACAACGACGTACCTATTGCAGTCTGCACAACTTTCAGTGCATCGGCGGAATCTCCAAGAAGACAAGGTAGGACTTTTTTTAAGTCTTTTAAACTGAGTCGTTCTGAGTAGGTGCGTCCTTCTAAGGACGGCAAAACCCAGCACCACGCCTGCTTCATGATGACATCAGGCGCTGCATCAAAATCTTCATGTACTGTTAAATATGCTGATAGTAAAGTGTTACCTTGTGAACTGGCCTACAAAGATGCGTGTAAGGATCCGAGATTTCTAGCATTTGATATTATTATTAACGAACAACTTGAGGCATTACGTACTGAACTGAACAATAAGTATCCAGAGTTAGAATCAAGGGTGGAAGCACTGTCCAAGGAACTTGGTAGTAAAATTGACAATTTAAAAAAGGATGTTCAAAGTGCAAGTTTACAGACTGCCAATGGCCTCGCTAACCTTGGCAATATTATCAAGGACTTTATGGGCTCTCCCAGTAATTCTGATTCACCCATGATAGTGGTAAATCCTGAAAACGTTTCTACTTGCCTGGAAGTGGCCAACGAAGGAAACGCCTCATTACAAGCTAGCGTCAAAAGAAGGCATGAAAATGATTCTGCTGACAGTGATGGAGGTGACTGGCGTATTGTGCAGAATAAAAGGAACAAAGGTCGTGTTAGGATAGACAACATCCAGGCCACTGTTAATATCGACGATAGTGTCTCTGTGGCCTTACGAGGTAACAAAACTAAGCTTAGTCATCCCCAAAACAATGTCGTCCATGGAAAGGAAGCTGTTTACATTCCTCCGATTATTATTCGCCATCATGGGAAGCCAATCAAGGAAATTCTAGACGAGATAAAAAATCACGTGGCTCTGGATAAAATTACTGCCCACACGGGTCGTTCAGACACCATTAAAGTCAAATGTCATGACGAAGAAACGCACAAAACTCTAGTTTCTGGGATCAAAAGGAATGATATTCTTAAAATCCAACACCACTAACTAAAATCTGAAAAGTTACTGAAATACGTTGTTTGTAACATTGACAAAACATACGATCTCGAAGATTTCTGTGAAGACGTCAGAAGTGCCAAGTACTTCCTGGACAAAGCAATTAGGCTTAAATAAGCAAACGGGGCTGTCGAGATGCCAATGTTTCTAGTCCTCCTCCAAAACACTGAACATGATAAGTCCTTCCTAAATCTGAAACGTATCGGTCCACTTGCTATAGTAGTTGAATTATTTAGGGGTAACAAAAGGCCATTGCAATGTTACAATTGCTTACGTTTTGGGCACGTGTCTCAGGGTTGCACCGAGTCACCACGTAGCAACAAGTGCGCAGGCGATCATCAATCAAGGGACTGTACGAATATAAAAGGTAAGGACCCGCCTAAATGTATTCGCTGTGAAGGCCAGCACACAAGCAGCTATACAAAATGCCCCAAATACCCACAAGTCAATAGGAATAGAAATTCTAAGGTAGTTGAAGGTAGATCTTTCGCTTCCGTTGCCTCTGCTTCAGTTAGTAAGGGAGCTGTTGACCACAAAGAACAGGCTAAAATTTCAAAGATTTCTGGGTAACTTAATGAATATGCTGAAAGAAAGTGGCAACGATTTGCCACAGATTACTCCAGTTGAGAGCAGGAAGTAATCATGGTTAGACATCCGTATAAAGTACTAAAGCAAGGAAAGCTACGATGCACTATCTGGAATGCAAGGGGGATCCCTCGCAAGTGTCATGAGTTCTATGATTTTCTCACAAGTTGGAATATCGACGTAGCCTTTTTGTGCGAGACTCACCTCAAGCAAACCAGATCTTTCACCCTGCCAGGTTATTATATATACAGAAAAGATAGGACCCCTAAAAGAGCTACTGATCCAGGCTCTAGAGGGGCAGCTATTGTTATCAGAAAAGGTATCGATCATACTAAGATTGTCACTCCAGATTTAGTGAAAATGGAAGCAGTATCCATTATCCTTAAAGATGTTGATGTTGGTGAGGTCAAGTTTACTTCCGTATATAACCCTCCAGGGCACAAACTCGATCCTCGCGACCTCGATGAGCTTTTGTCTGTACCCGTTCCAGTTGTTATGGCAGGTGATTTAAATGCGAAGCACCCTCACTGGAATTCTAGATGCACAAATCAGAGTGGCTCTGTACTCTATAGATACATGTTAGACCAGATTGACACTTCCATCGTCGGTCCCCTTGAAGATACATACTACTGTGATCACTCACCTGTCAGTGATGTGTTTGACATAGCTGTCTTCAAGGGGTTTTTCAAACCATACAACATATACACAGTGAATGCCTTATCATCTGGCCACCTCCCTGTTGCTTTAAATTTTGAGGATATAAATATCGATCTGAGGGTAAATCTTCGTTACAAGCAGGACTGGAAATTGTTTAGGGAACTTCTAAAAGATAGTAGCATTCCATATCAGGATCCAGACAGCAGCAATGACATCGACGAAAATGTCAAAAATGTCACTCGCACCATTCTCATGGCTTCCGATGCTAGTGCTTCTCCAGTTGATTACAAGCGGCCAGACCATCTTGAGCTTCGTCCCCGCATCAGGCAGACTATTCAGGAAAAAAATACTTACAGAAGACTGTGGCAACGTACCAGGCTCCCGCATTTCAAGACGAAATACAACAGACTATCGCGGAAGGTCAGCGAGCAGATCCAGGACTTACGGAATCAAAGGTGGAATGACAAGATCAAGAGTCTGTCCGTCCAAGATAATTCTCTTTGGAATACTGTCAGGACCCTTAAAAGCAACAGGGCCATTGAACTACCTCCTCTGCTTACAGAAAGCGGCGATTTTGTTAGCAGTGACCAGGACAAGGCTCAACTCATTGCTGACCCATTGAAAAGTCAATTCAATACGCCCAAGGAGTCAAAGAAGTATGTCAATATTACTGGTGAAGTCAAAGAAGTATGTGACAAGTTTGGATTCTCTCAACGCGCTCTTACTCATCCTAATATCATTGGCACCTCTGAGATTTTGAACACCATTAAGCACCTGAAAAACAAAAAAGCAGCCGGCATCGACACCATCACCAACAGTGCTCTGAAGAATTTGCCTCTTAATGTTGTTTGCATTATCACCAGGATCATGAATGACTGCTGGCTAAACGGTCACTTCCCTAGCGCCTAGAAGGACTCAAACATCCTCACTATTCCCAAGCCGGGACTTGATCCTGCTCTTCCCATCAGCTACAGCTCCATTAGCTTGTTGCCAGTGCTCTCCAAGGTCTCAAGAGGTTCAACGACTTCTGCGAGGCAAACAACCTTATTCGTGAAGAGCAATTCGGCTTCCGCACAGCTCACTCATGTCAGCTCCAGGTATGGAGGCTTGTTGCTGATTTGAACGGTCCTCTCAATCTTTCTATGTTTGGTGGTATCATCTTTCTTGACGTTCAAAAGGCCTTTGATCAAGTCTGGCATGATGGACTCATTTATGAAATGGTTACTTGTGGCTTCCCTAATGACCTGATTGCCTTGGTTCGCTCCTTTCTGAGAAACAGGACCTTCCGTGTTAAGGTTGGTGACTCCTTGTCTGACCCTTCTGATGTTAATGCTGGTGTTCCCCAAGGCTCTGTCTTGGGGCCTGCCTTGTTCAATTTCTTTATCCACGACTTTCCTAAGTTTACAAAGTGCAATCTTTACTTGTTTGCTGACGACGGGTCCACCGTGACCTGGGCACGTAATCCAGTCCACGTCATCAGCCGTTTGCAAAAAGCTTTACACCAGTGTGAGAGCTGGTTCTCTAAGTGGCGCTTACAGCTAAATGTTAACAAAGCCATGTTCATCACACGCAAACGCAAAAACCCTCCAAAGCCCCTCATCCTACATGGTACCTGGGAGCTGTGATTGATTCCAAGCTCAAATGGAACGACCATGTCCAATATTCGCTTAACAAGGCTAAGAAAGCGAAGTTTAGTCTCATCGCGCTACTGGGGCGAAACAGCGCTCTCAGAGCGGACAACAAACTCTTGTTATACAAGGTAGTGATTCGTGCCATTTTACTTCACGATATGCCTGCTTGGGCTTCCATTTGCAAATCGAGATGGAAAGATCTTCAGACCTTCCAAAATGTTACCCTCCGGTCCATTGTTCAACTAGACAGAAGAGTTGCCAACAATGTTTCTATCTATGAAGATTTGGGGATGACCCACATTGGTTCCTATGTTCAAACACTTCTCAGGAACATGATGCCCAAGATGGAAGATCATGAAATCACCCTGGTTGCTGGTATCCTGGACCACTCACTCACTATCAGGGGTTCCCTCAGGTTCCCCGTCATATCTTGGATGTCAATTTCGAGAACATTAACAAGGCCGAGTTCCCCAACTACTGGATCTGCTAGATCCTAGTGCTTCGGACTCGCTGTTCGTCAATCCACAATCCGATTCTCGTCCCTACCATGAAGGGACTCTTTTCTGGATGACTTAAAGAGGTTCATCAGGCTTCTTTCCTACTTCAGTGTACCTCATTTGGTTTACTTTTTGGGCGAGCGTGTAAAGTGAGTTAAAGGCTCCTGGACCACTCGTACTACTTTTTCACTACACTGATCGATTGTCGATTGTCGATATTTTTACTTGTTACAATCTAGCCAAGCCTTGACAATGGTTTAAACCGAAATGCGTCGGAAAATAAAATTGTATCCGTATCGTTATTTGGACTCCACTCATTTATCTTGATCTCACAACGATATTAGACCAATGGACTACTCAAAAATCATTCTATCTCTGAAGCAATTAAAGTAACAAGTGGAGTTCCCCAGGGTTCCCACCTAGGTCCACTGCTCTTCTTACTATATATCAATGATGTCAGTATGTATCTGAAGGATGCGTAGTTCCTTCTCTTTGCCGACGACCTTAAGCTATACTGCTCAATCAAAAACCTCAATGACTGCCATCGTCTACAGAATTCACTTGATTCACTTGTCTTGTGGTGCTCAGATAACAACATGAAGTTGAACATTGAAAAGTGTAAGGTTGCCTCGTTCTCCAGGAAGAAACATCCTGTAACCTTCACATACAACATTAAAAACAAACCCTTGCACGCTGCAAAACATATCAATGACCTTAGTGTCATCTTTGATTCCAGAATGTCCTTTGTGTATCACATTGACTCAATTTCTAAAAAAAATAACAAAATGCTTGGCTTTATTAATAGACATACCAAATCCTTTACATCTATTTTGGCCTTAAAGACCCTAGTCCGTTCTAATTTGGAGTATGCATCCATTGTCTGGTCCCCACATTTCTCAAAATAGATTGATGTCATCGAGAGTATCCAAAATCGTTTCGTGTATATCATTCATAGAAAATTGTGCCATTCTCCTACCTTTCCTAACTATGACAAACTCCGTAACCTGACGGGGCTTGAAAACCTAAAAATCCGTAGAGTTCGCACTAATCTTTTGTTTATTTATGATTTATGTAACTCAAATCTTGACTGTCAGCCACTACTTGAATTAATTCTCTTTAGAGTACCAGTTTACAGTACAAGATCAAATATGCTTTTCCATATTGAGAAGTCATCCTCATCCACCAATTACATGCATAACGCTCCCTTCAAACGGACCTTACGTAGTGTTAATGACCTTCTGACTTCGTTCGACCTCTTCCACGACAAAAGGAACAAATTGAAGTGTATTAACATTGCATTATAACTGTTTTTTATTTTAATCACTTTTGGACAATTACTGAGTTCCAATTGCACTATAACCGGGTTATATCATCTTTTCCCTATATGTTCGCTGTTTTTATACCCTCTTGCCCTCATTATATATCCAGTTCTTGAAATAATTATTTTTATATGACAATTATATATCGTACCGTTCCTCATGTTTTATGATTTTAAAGTACTGACTTAATTTGTGTATTTTATCGAAATTTTATTTTCTTTGTCATTATGATCCATTGAATTTTACCTGTTGTGTTAATCATCTTTTGATATTACGTTGTACCTGTCAGATTTTATTTATTTCATCCTTTTTTATCTTAATGATAATATCATTGTTACTGTTTATATTGATCATGTAGGGGCATTCCCGTTTAATTTGAATAAATAGATCATGTACTAAATAATTAAATAAAACGGCCCAAGGACTGAGCCTTGTGGGACACCGGCCTTTACCTTGCGGGGAGTGGAGACGTTTTCGCCAACTTTAGCTTCATAGAACCTGTCGCTAAGAAAGAATTTCACCATCAAAATCAAATTTGGAGGAAACTCGTCTCTAATCATCTTGCAGATTAGCCGTTCGTGCCACACCTGATCGAAAGCCTTACTGATGTCAAGAAAGACCACGCCACAGTACCTTGAAAGGTTCAGTGGGGTGCTCAGATCTTCAACAAGCCTCCATATCTGACACGAATGGGCGTCACGAAAGCCAAACTGCTCTTTCCGAATTAGATCATTGGTGAGACAGTGGTCCTTGGACCTTGTGATGATAGTTTTCTCCAAAACTTTGGACATCGATGGGAGTAGACTGATAGGTCGGTAGCTCGCAGGAATTGTAGGATTTTGCCCCTGCTTGGGGATACTTAAGAAAATAGATTGCTTCAAAGGTGTCGGGATGTAGGAAAACTTCCAGTAGTCGCTTATGATATTTGAGATGTCATTAACAATGTTGTTCGTCAGATACTTTAGGGCGTTATTGCCTACCTTGTCTTTTCCTGGAACCTTCCTCAGTTTGAGATTTCTGATGACGGCAGCTATCTCGCCAGTCTCGATGTTAATCTTCGATATAAATTGCAGGACTTCATCAAGCTTTATAAGACCATCTTCCACACACTGGGACACGAGTTGACTCTCGGGATTATTTTTATCAGGAGTAAAAACTGCATCTCTAGGGAATCTCCAATTAGTTATGCTTTTTCCTGATTAGTTTGGACGTAATTACCTTGAGGGGTGCGAAGTGGAGGAAGCGTATCAGTGTTCTTCTTCTGTAGAGCTCTAGCCATGCTCCAAATGGAATTGTCGCGAGCTGACAAGCTTTTCAGCTTGTCATTCCAACTAGCGTTGAATAGCTCACTTATTTTTTCCTGGACTCTTTGTACTATCCTGTTATATTTGGTTTTTAGCCAAGGTACACGATAACGTTGCTAAAGCCTACGGGTCCTGTTTCTTTCTGTGATCAAGTGTTGGATTCCTGGAGTAAGCACAATTCGATGAGGAGATTTATTTTCCAATGGATATGCACTAGCTGCAGTGGTACTATTTATTCGCCTGGTGATGTCTTTAACACGTTGATCGATGTCTTCCGTACAGTTTGCTCTATCGAAATTTTGCTGATGCTTGACTTCTTCTCTGAAAGTGATATTGACATTGTCAAAGTTTAACGCCACAGGCTTGTGGTCAGAAGAAAGGTCATCAATCGTGAAGATGTGCGGCTAGAAGAAACCCTTCATCAGTGAGATATCCAACATGTCACTTATAGGGGAATGGTCACAATAGTAAGTGTCCTCCACTGACTCTGCAGCAATGATATCACCGTTACTTTGTATATACCAGTATAGAATCATGCCATTGCAGTCCTGTGTTCTGGAGTTCCAGCTTGGTTATTTGGCATTAAGGTTACCAGCCAGTATAACTAGAATGTCACCATCAAAGAGTTCATCGAGATCGCTGACGTCAAGAGTATGTTTTGGTGAATTGTAGAGCGCCACGAACTTCATATCACCGAGGCAGACGTTACTGATGATGATGGACGCCGATTCCATACCTGCGTAAGATTTGGAGACCAATTCTTGATGTTTAATTCCATTCTTGATGATGATCGCAGCACCACCAGAGGCACCTCTTGTTGTGTTTGGAGTCATACGATCGTTACGGTACACACAATAACCGGGTAGCTTGAAATCCCGGCTTGGCTTGAGGTGTGTTTCACAAAGGAAAGCAACGTCGATTTCCTGCTTCAAAAGAAAGTTGTGAAACTCTATGCGCTTTCGGGGAACTCCCCCTAACGTTCCATATCACGCACCGAAATTCACGTTTGTTGATCTCAGTATAATGTCGTGTAGCCATGATGAAATTAGTTGGTCTTAAGGAGCCCACTGAACTGTGGGTAACGTTTGCCTAGATTTGTAAACAGATGACATATTTGTCCAATTTGATTATACATATTTTGTAGGTCGTTAATGTGGAGACTTTTTCCTTCCGGTTTAGACACTGCAGCTACAAAGGATTTGTCCGCGGTCACCTTGGAACTATGCATCCTTTTAACCTGGGGATATTATGGACATTTTGTATAGCTTGAAGTGTGCTGTCCTCCACATCTTATGCACTTTGGGGGGTCTTGTCCTTTAATCTTGGGGCAGTCTCTTGACTGGTGGGCCTCTGCGCATTTGTTGCAACGAGGGTCTTCTATGCAGCCCATGGATACATGCCCGAAGCACAGGCAGTTGTAACACTGTAGTGGCTTCTTGTTCCCTCGGAAGACTTCTACTAGAACAGCTAGTGGACCGATACGAGTGACAGTCTTCGATGACTAGTTATGTTCGCTATTGGGGAGCAGAACCAAGTCCATAGGCAAATCTCATATCTTTTGGCTTTTCTAAGCCGGATTACCTTTTCCGGGAAGTAGTTAGCTCTTCTCAGGTCTTTTCATCTACATTTGACTGCAGTTGATGGTGCTCTATTTTCAAAATATTGTCAGCTTTGGTACCAGTGACGAGGTTCTTATTTATAACTTCGTCTAGACTTTTCACTTTTACTGTCTGCGCTCTGCCTGTATGCATTACGATTTTTTCTAGCTGTACATGCTTCTTAATCTCGTCCAAAATTTCTTTAAGAGGCTTATCATTAGTGCGTATGGTAATTGGTGGAACATATGAAGATTTACTTACTTTTTGGTTGATATTTTTGGCCATTTATGCTGCGTTTTTCTCTGGCGGTAGTAAAAACTTATTCATTGACGTTGGCGATCTTTTTCAAATTACCTAACCTCGTCTCTTTCCTGGACTTCTTTTTTTCAAGCCAATCCAAGGGTTGTCATCAGTAGTAGCTTCATCTTCTGTTTTCCTTTTACAACTTGGGTTGTCCTTGCTCCCACATAGTACCGGTGGTAAGGAGGTGTCCATGTACTCCTCCTCCTTCTCCAACTCAGGAGTTGGTTCAATATTGGGACTGGCAGCCACGGACTTAGTTGCAAGAGCATTCTTAAGCAGTGAATCGAATTCTTTAGGTAAAGCTAACCTTTGTTTTTGAAATTTCTTATCCATTTCTGTCATCAATTGTCGGCATAAATCATTCTTTAGTGCTGCCTGCTTTTCACTGATGATGGCATAAAGTGCAGCAACACGTTTGTCACTGGTGATGACGTCATTGTATAAGAACTCGTGGGAGAACTAACCTTCCTTTGGCATATTGAGGCCGCTGTTAGTAACCTGGTTAGATGTTTAAAAGAAAAATCGTCCTTAAAAGACGTACCCTACTCTAAAGAATAAAGTCAGTTTTGCGAGAAAATTAATTCTATGCCAGGGACCCACTTCTGAATGTTTAGGATGACAATAGATGATAAGAGAAATGTCCTTGGTCAGGTTTGCAAACAAATTAATCCCAATGCCAGGGATCCAGAAGGATAATGAGCGTCTTGATGTACTAGTTTATGGGAATATTAATTCCAATGCCAGAGACCAGCACATAAGACGTAACAGAAGGTAAAAATCGCCCTGAAAAGAGCGCACTGTGAAATTAAAGCAATGAGATGATACCTGAAATGAGAGTAGAAGAGCCAGTCAGTCCTGATCGTCTGATCGTCCTGATCTCCGTCCTGATTAACAAAAATCGACAACAATCGACAATCGTACAGTGATAATCGATACTCGTCCAGAAAGTAACCACGGGAAGTACACTGAACTAGGCAAGAAGCCAGATGAATCCTAGTTAAGTCATCCAGAGGATAAGATGGAGTTCTTTCCTATCAGGACGATCTTATCTTATCTTATCTTATAAGTGGGCTGTCAGTCAACAGCCAAGCAGTTGACCGCAAAGGCACTTATTACTCTAAGGAATATTGCGCCATACCCAAAAGGAGAACTAAGATCACCTAAATGTAGCCAGACAGACTTAAAAAGCGAGTCAGGCTGCCCACGGGGTCCAAGTGAATATCTTCAAGAAAGGTTAAACCAACCGTGAAGTGACGAAAATGTGCCAAAGCGACACAGTCAAAAAGAATGTGGTAGGCTGTTTCTTCTGCCAAACCACATTTGGAACCTAGTGGCTCTTCCCGAAGGATTCCTATTCTATGTAGATGTTTACGGAGTAAGTCATGACCAGTAAAAAGCCAATGATAATCCGTATTTTGTTTCTATTGAGTTGTAGAATGCCTGATGTTAGACTAAGAGAAGATCTCTTAATCATGAGTTTGGCATGTTTTTGATCAGTGGTATAATCCCACCTTTCCATCATTTCTTGATGAGAGATAATATTTATCTCCCTAACTGCAGTTTGTTTAGAAATTGCGCAGAAGGGTTCAGGGCCAGTAAAAGTAAACTTGGCACCCTGTTTGGCTAAGGTATCAGCAACCTCATTACTGACAACACCTTTGTGTCCAGGAACCCATTTCAAGGTGATACTGTTGTGTAAAGAAAGGTCCTGTAGGAGCTGTCGACATTCCAATATAAGTTTGGAATTAACCCTATAGGATTTAATAGCCTTAAGGGCCGCTTGGCTGTCGCTAAGTATAAAAATACGACGATGTACATAGAGTTTATCCATGCACATCTGCAGACAGTAAATAATGGCCAGTAATTCAGCCTGGAAGACAGTGACCCAAGAACCCAGTCGACGAAAACGGAGGGTTTTGGGACGGCCACAATAAACGCCCAGGCCCGAAAGGCCGTGATGACGAGAGCCATCAGTATACCAAATGATCGCACCCTTGGGAAATTGCAAAAACCCATCTGGCTCTACCACGGTGTCAATAATCACCTCGCTCGAGGGCTCAGGAAGGGCCTGAGTAATTGCAATATCAGAAGGCATCTGAAGAGTATGACTGGTAAAAATCTGGCTAATGAAAGTATGAGACTTCGCCCCAGGGAAGTCCACCCATAGTCCTTGATTACTCAGTCTATATGTACTTTTCCTGGCTACACCTTTGATAAAAATATCAAGTGGAGTCAGAGAAAGAATAATTTCTAAAGCCTTGGTTGGCGTAGTAGAGACAGCACCCGTTATACTCAAACACGCCAATCTTTGAAGAGAGGCCAGTTTGGTTCTAACGGTCAGTTGTTCAGACTTACGCCACCAAATTAGTGCGCAGTATGTCAGAATAGATCTGCTCGCCGTGACATATAGCCAGTAAATCATCTTGGGAGTAAGACCCCATGATTTACCAAGGCCTCGACGACAACGGTAAAGTCCAACTTTAACTTGATTAATTTTATAATCAAGATGTTGGTTCCAAGTCAACTTACTAACGAGGATAACCCCTAGGTATTTGACTTCATTCCTGACAATGATTTTCTCGCCAAACAAAGTTCGTATGAGATCATAGCAAATGGTTTCTCTACGACCTGTAAAGGGAACTAGAGTGGTCTTCGAGGGATTGACCCTCAAATTCCGCTCTGAACACCATGATTGAACTTTGTACAGAGCCATTTGTACAAGATCTAAAATGGTGCGTTTGTCGATCCCAGAAACGTAGATGAGAATATCATCTGCGTAACCCTGGGCATAAATACCTTGATTGTTAAGAAAAGAAATGAGGTCGTCCACAACCAGGTTCTAGAGCAGGGGGGGAAGAATACCTCCCTGCGGACATCCCCTGGAGGGATGAGCAACAATTCCCTCACCCAACAAATCAGATATAATAACTCCATCCGAAAAGAGGACCTGAATCCAGTTGCAGATTAGTGGAGAAATTGCTTTGGCAGTTAATGCTTTAGCAATAGAGTCGTAGGAAGTGTTATCAAACGCTCCCTCAATATCGAGAAATACAGCTAGAGCAAACTCTTTATACTTCAGAGTTTTCTTGATCCTTACCACTAATTGGTGTAAGGCTACCTCCGTAGATTTGCCAGCCTGATAGGCAAATTGGTTAGCGTGAAAGGGACCAAAAGTCCCAAAAACTTCACGAATTCGCCCATCGATGATCTTCTCAAGGCATTTAAGCATGAAGGAAGACAAACTGGTGGGTCGATAGCTCTTGGCTAGGTCGTAGCGACCCTTACCTGGTTTTGATATGAAAATCACTTTGACCTGCCTCCAGAGATTTGGAATATACCCTAGAGCTAAACTAGCTCTGAAAATTGACCACAGGATCGGTGAGATCACATCTGATACTTGCTGAAGAAGTACCGAAATGATCCCATCCGGCCCAGGTGATTTGTAGGGGTCAAAAGATTTAATAGCCCATATGACCCTACTACGAGTAATCACCTCACCAGCCGCAGCCCACCCAGTCCGCGATGTCCTAACCAAAGAGTCAAGATACTCCGAGTCCGGCGGATCGATGAGCTCAGCGCCTGGGAAGTAAGTCATAATCAGAGTCTCAAGGACTTCTCTACTGTTCCTGGTGAATTCATCATTTGATTTCTTGAGAGTACCAACCATATTAGGTTTGTCGTTTCTCAAGAGTTTATAGAGTCTAGCTCCTTCCACAGTCTTTTGGACTGATTCACAGAACTTCCTCCAAGATGTACATTTAGCTGATCAAACTGCTTTGTTATAATCAGCGAGGGCATTTTTATACACTTGCCACTCGTTGGTCTTTCTTATTCTTTGTTTCTGTTGAGAGATATCATGGTTCCACCAGACACTGTGGGATTTACATCTCTTCCTCAACAAAGGACAGTTATTATGATACGATTGTATCAGGGCCTGCTGTAACCCATTTACACACAGTTCTAGGTCAACAGTATCATTGATTCTAGTCGGAAGACTGGAAATCGCAGAACGAACGTCCTCGCGATATTGAATCCAATTAGTCCGTTTAGGATCCCTAAACGTTCTATCCCAGTCTATACTAGTGATAAAAGAAAATCGGATATGCTGATGGTCAGCCATAGATGGTTTCTCATCTACATACCATCTTCTAGTCCATTTCCTCAAAATGGAAGAGCCAAAGGTAACGTCGATATCCTCCCTTTTTTCTGCAGTAATGAAGGTTGGTCTATTACCTTGGTTAAATAAATCTAAATTATTCTCTAGGATAAAATCGAAAAGGAGTTTACCTATGAGATTGGTGTCGGTGCTGCCCCACAAGGTATGATGAGCATTGGCATCACATCCAAAGATGATCGCTATCTTGTGAGAAGTCGAAGTTTCCCATATTTTCCTGATGTCATCATTGATGGGAGAGGTTTCCTCGTATGGAAGGTAGGCCGAGACAAATATTATGTCACGAACCAGACCGTCCAGACGAAGGGTATCAGGACAATAGTGTTGATTGTTGATTGACGAGGGACAAGGGACACGAAGACCTAGGAGATCCAATATTCGGGAAATATGGTCTTTTGGATGTCATTGAATTTGATGTCCAGGATGTGAGGCGGCCTGCAATGTCTAAAGAGGCTTCTGAAGGTGAGCGGATGCTCAAAAATACCTGCAAGTAGAGGAATGGGATGGTCCTTCATCTTTGGAATTTTCAGCAATTCTAGGACGTGATTCCCAATGGGAGGTATCTCAAAATCGTCGGCAATAGAAGTATTTGTCAACTCTCCTGTCAAGTTGGGCAATGGTAATGGTCCTCAAGGTAACGTTTTGTAAGGTTTGGAGGTCCTTCCATCTGGACTTACATATTTTAACCCAGGCAGGCATACCAAAAAGCAAGATGTTTCGGATTACTGTCCTGTAGAGCAAAAGTGTGCAGTCCAATCAAAGCTACCAGAAGAGCTACCAGACTGAATTTTGCCGTCTTTGCCTTGTTGATGGCGTAGGAGACATGGTCGCCCCAATTTAGCTTTTTTTAGACTCATCAGGAGTTAACGTAAACTAAGGTATAAATAAGAAATGGAAATGAAAGTAAATATACAAATTTTAAAAATTACAAGATATCGGATAAAGAATTTAAAATTGAATAAATATCAAAAACGGTTTGGCAATTGAGGAGGTGATCTGGAGAGATCTTAGCTTTAAAGATCTCAATAGCTTCGAGAGTGGCGGTAGAATGTGTCGTTGCATAGATGGAGAAAGGTCATAATTTCACTTTTCTCTTTGGGGGCATGTCCCGTGCGGGCAAGGTAGATCGCGTAGAGTGAATTATTATCTTGTTTCTTGTAGGAGTCCCTGTGTTCTTTCAATCGTTATTGAAATTGCGGGTCGATAGGCCTATATAGTATTTATCACAAAATCCACAGTTTAATCCATAAACTCCGGAATGGGAGAAATTGTCGGTGTGTGTTTGGATGGGGGGATTAAGAGAGCGAAAGCATGGGGTCGATGAGCGGTAGGAAACTTGCAGGCCGAGTGAGGAGTGTGTGAAATAAAATATCACAACCAATCAGAACATCCTTCATAACAAGAGCAAAGAAAAACAAGAAAACACCCCCCCCCCACCTAAACTAAAAAAGCCGCTTCGATTAAAAGAGCTCCGTTTAAAAGAGACACTCAAATATTTTGGACCAAAAACACTCCGCTTGAAAGAGACACAAATTAAACCAAGAACGAAAACAAAGTTCAAACGAACTCAATACCACCAAACAACTTACGTAGTACAAAATTTAGCTAAAGGCAAGCATTCTGCCACTGGCATAGTGCCATCGTCACTATTAAGGATATTATTGGTTGTTTTATTTTTTACAATTTCAATTGATTCTAAGAAAAATAACAATTTTCTGTCTCTACATTTATGTATGACCTTGAACAAGTCAGTAGAAAAGTCGTGTTTATCATTAATTATATGGTCTGCAAAAGAAGAAACCTCTAGGTTTTGTACATCTGAGTCAATAAAAATTATCATGTGGTTTAGTGTTTTCCTTAAATTAGTATGTTGTGAAACTGTTGTTTCATAGTACTTTGGAATAAAGTATCATATCAACAGTTACACAGTTAAAAATTATTAATAGTTATGCCCAATTGACCGACACAAATGGATATGCTATTGAGAAATTTTATTTATTTTTTTATTTATTGGTTATTCTTGTTTACATTTGATAATATATTAATAATGCTTGTATAAGTACAATGAAATCTGACAGTTTAATAGTAAAATATTAATGATTTAAGTAATTTAAAAATAAATTATACAAAGTAAATACAGAGTTTGTCAAAATATAGAATAATGTGCCAAGGGCCAAGAAAAGAAAATTATCCAAGAGCCGAAGCTCATAATGGATATGCTAAAAATAAAGGATACATACCCAGGAATTTTGGAGGTGTAGTTTTTGCCAGCGAAATCTGCTTGGTGTCTCCGCAGTTGCATAATTGAGGTAGTTTCATAAATTCCTGATCAGGCGGGTCCGTTATGAATTAACCTGTCATAATGCTGAACATCTACATTACAAAAACGTTGTAAACATACCCAGCTGATCATCATCATCTTTTTTTATAGTCAGGGATTTGGAACTCTATTCTTCATACTATGTAGGCTTAAAGAAGCGAGGCCGACACCCTAACAGAAATGAAGAACGTCGAGATAGAGGATTTCTAACGTTCCATGACAAGATGTTGTGTGTTTAGGATTGTTTACATTTTCTTATAAGAAATTCTTGCTTCCTTAACGATCTTAAATTCAAGCAATGCGGTAGTTTCTCCGGAGACAATGTGGATTTATCGATGTTCGCTTCCGACCCCATCTCCCTTGTCTTGCTCTTTTTTTCGCTCTTTCCTGTTGCAATGCGTAATGTTTATCTTACGTACCTGGAACCATGTTCTACAATTAACGCCAGGAAATTAAAAAATGATTCTAACTACTAAAATAAAACAGATTTTCAATACTATCAATATCAAGAACAAGAGTTGGAGAAAAATAATTTTACGAACGTGAATTTTATCAGAATGTAGTTTCATTTAACAAGCAAGAACTTTTGTCATTTAAATAATGTTCAACTCTACTGCATGTCCAACAGTTTTTTTTTTATTAAACGGATCCACTGATATATTTGCAGAAACAATTTCTTTGAGAATTTAAGAAATTCCCATCAATTATTTAAACGTTAAAATGAATATTATAAATAAATTTAAAAGTATATTTATTTACCATTTGAAATAATTCATTATGTATCATGGCCTTAATGTGACTATAACCATTTTCTGAAAAATTTATTAATTAAAAAAACATATACTTTTAACAGCTGTTTTATTAGCTACTTTCCTACCAGTAATTTATTTTATTTTTTTTATTTATATTTAACACCAGTAACCATACAGTGGCTTTAGTGTCCCCATACAGGCAGAGCCCAGGAGGGATACAAAGTAAATAAAACATATAATGAAGATATTGGATAAAAATAAATAAGCACATCAATCAGAGAAATGTGATCTACAATCATTGGTGAAATAATTTGAACAGTGATATAATATTGCAAATTTAAAACATCAAGAACCAAATAGGAGGTAAAAGATTATAAATAATAGATTAAATGCTACATAAAAATATCAATAAAGTTACAAGAGTGTAGGTCTTGAGTATTGTAATTTTTGATTAAAATATAAACAGGGTCAATCTTGCAGCTATCAGTATGATAGATCTGTGTGGTTAACTTAACAGGTAAGCGGCTATTAGGACGATAGGGTTGTATACCTATTCTATTCAGTAAAAAAGGATCAATTACTTTATTTAAAATTGATCTAAGAGTTATATTTAAGTTTTTTGATACAAGGTGATGTCAAGTTAACAGAAAATAATCCATCAATACATTATTTTTATGAGCAATCTTGTTGTTTGAAGAGCAAAATTTTATGGTGCCATGCTTTCTTGCAATTTTTAAGTAATAACAGTTTGAGAAACCACTGAACCAAATAGGTAAATTATATAAAATTCTTGGCAATACTATGACTTGGTAAATTTTAAAAAGTGCATAAGAGTTTTTGTAAATGTAATATAACCTCTTTAAAAATCAGTTATTAAATAATAAAAAAATGAATAATAATTAACAAAATAATTAATAAATAATAAATAAAATCAAAATAAAACGAGAAATATAAAATCAAATAAAAAGCTGACCTTTCGGATAGAGACTATCCTTTATCAAAGCAAAAAGGATAATTCTCTAAAGGCAATTAGAATATTAGAGAAATATCCTGAAGTTATGAAATAAGTACTAATCGACAATCGAACAGTGAAGTGTACATTTTTTCAGATGGGACAAAAGCAGCGCTTTCACAAAGCTCATCGAACCAGAATAAATTCCAAATGAAATACACTGAGGTAGTCAGGAAGCCTAACCAACCCAAGCAGTATTCCATATTATACAACAAAAAAGAAAATAAGATTGACGATTGTCAGAAACAAAATACAAACGAAATAAAAAAACAGGGAGAAAGAAGATTATCACATCTTCCAGTAGTCCGGGAAATAGACATTGCTGATGTCTTCAAAGTTTATGTCACGAATGTGCCTCGGTTTTTGATACTTCATATGCTCCTTCATATCCATTGAGTATTCCAGTCATTGTGGTCATTGTCATAAATCTTCATCATCTGCACCATAATCAAAAGGAGATCCTGTATAAATTTCCCGATGTGGACCATGTCTAAATCCAAGTGGATGGATTGGTATTTCACAGTCCTTCTGTCAAACTGGGCAATGGTCCTCAGGGTAACATACTGGAATGACTGTAGCTCAATCTATCTGCTTCTACAGATAGTCATCCACGCACGCATGCCATAGAGGAGTATGGTCCGAATAATCGACTTGTACAGAAGTAACTTATTGTCGATGCTGAGGGTGCTGTTGCGGCCCAGGAGAGCCATGAGACTGTACTTAGCCCTCTTCACTTTGTTCAGAGCGCAGGACACGTGACGATTCCAAAAGAGTCTTGAGCCGATGACCACGCCAAGAGAATCTGGGGTACGCTTGAACTTTCTGTTGAAGGAAATAGCCTTGCACTTTCCGACAGTAAGGTTCAGCTTCCAGCAGTTAAACCAGTTTCCGAATATCTTCAAAGCGTGCTGCAGACGATAGATAACGTGAGCCGGCTTGTGTGCCCATGTCATAATGGCAGTATCGTCAGCATAGAAATGCAGATTACAATTTTTAGGGTTCGGGAAATCATGCACAAAGTGATTAAATAGCACGGGCCCGAGGACAGAACCTTGACGGACACCGGCCTTTACAACACAGTGCGTGGATAGATTTTAACTAACTTTAGCTTGGTATGACCTGTTAGTGAGAAAGGATTTCACCATCAAAATCAAATCAGGAGAAAACCCGTCTCTAATCTTGTAGACAAGGCCCCCATGCCACACATGATCAAAAGCTTTACGGGCGTCGAGAAATTCCACTCCTCAGTACCAGGAAATGTTTAAAGGGGTGCTTGGGTCTTCTACGAGCCTCCATATCTGCATCTGACAAGAGTGGGCGGCACGAAAGCCAAACTGATCTTTCCGAAAGTGGTCTTGGAATCTGACGAGGATCGTTTTCTCCAAAATTTTAGACATTGAGGGGAGCTGACTAATAGGTCTGTAGCTCGAGGGAGTTGCTGGATTTTGTTCCTGCTTGGGGATACTCAAAAAAATAGATTGTTTCCAAGATGCAGGGAAGTAGGAAAATTTCCAGCAGTCGCTAATGATATTGGTGAGAAAGTCAATAAAGTACTTTGGGAGATTCATAAGGGCGTTATTGCTCACCTTGTCTCTTCCTGGAGCCTTCTTCTTTTGCAGTTTACTTAAGATGGCGGCGATCTCTCCGGCCTCGATGTGGTTCCTCATTAAATGCTGCGGGATTTCATCAAAGTTAACAAAACCATCTTCCACACACTGAGACATGATTTGATTGTTGTTGATAGGAGTAACAAATTCCATTTCAAGTGAATCTGCAATGACTTGGGCCTTGTCCTGATCAGTTTGCACATAGTCACTTTGTGGTGTACAGATTGGAGGAATCGTATTGTCCTTCTTCTTCTGTAAAGCTCTGACCATACTCCAAATGGAATTGACGCGAGCAGACAAGCTTTTGAGTTTGTCTTTCCATCTAGTGTCTCGAAGATCCTTTATCTCCAATTGGGCTCTTCGCACTAGCCTGTTGTACTTGATTTTGAGCTAAGGTTCCCGATAGCGTTGCCATAGCCTATGGGTCCTGTTTCTTTCAGCAAACAGTCGTTGGATTCCAGGAGTGAATTGGATTCGATGAGGAGGTTTATTCTCTGATGGACAGTTGCTAGTTTCTATAGCACTGTTAATACATCTGGTGATGTCTTCCACACGTTGATCGATATCCTCCGTACATTACGCAACGTCGGGATGATAGCCGTAGTCCTTAAGAATATCTTTGTAGAGCTTCCAGTTTTGATGAGGTATGAGTTCCTCTCGGAAATTTATGTCAACATTGTCAAAGTTCAATGCCACAGGCTTGTGGTAAGAAGAAAGGTCATCAATTGCGAAGATATTGTTTGGTTTGAAGAAACCCTCCACGGCGATGATGTCATCTTTCCCTTGTATGTACCTATAGAGAATCATGCCGATGTAGTTCTGCGTTCTGTTGTTCCAGCTTGGGTGTTTGGCATTTAGGTCACCAGCCACAATGACTGGAGTGTTACCACTGAAGAGTTCATCAAGATCGCTAACGTCAAGATGATGTTCAGTTGAATTATAGAGCGCCACGAGCTTCACTTCACCACAGGAGACGTCATTGATAATGATGGAGGCCGATTCCATACCTGCATAAGACTTGGAGGATAATACTTAGTGTTGAATTCCCTTCTTAATGATGATCGCAGTGCCCCCAGAACCACATCTTGCAGCATTTGAAGCCATACGATCTGTATGGTACACACAATAGCCAGGCAGCTTGAAGTCTTGGCTTAGCAACGTCGATTTCTTGCTTTATCAAAAAATCGTGAAACTCGATATGCTTTTGGGGAATCCCCTAGCTTTCCACATCACGCACCGTAGTTCACCTTTCTTCATTAATGTATAGCGTTTTGCAGCCATGCTAAAAATTAGTTGGTCGTAAGGAGCCCACTCAACTGTGGGTAAGTTTTGCCTAGATTAGAAAACAGATGAAAGATACGGCCTAATTGCTTATACATACCTGGTAGGTCGTTGATGTTGAGGCCTTTATCCTCCGGCTTAGAAACAGCAGCAGCATAGGATTTGTCTGCTGTCACTTTAGAACTAGGCATTCTTTTGTGACTGGAGTCAGTGTATGTTTGATTAAGGTGCTGCTCAGTCATATACGCCCGCATTATTCCCCATTATAATCGCTCCCGTAGCTGGAATTAAGTGTCCAGTTAGTGGTAATCGGAGTGTCTCCCCCCCCGGCCGATGGGGGGGGGGGGGGCTTTATCGGCCCGTATATTTTTATAACAGGCGTTCGTTTATTGCATGTTGGGTTGCTTTTTATGTTTAAATAGGGCTTTACACTGAACCCAAAACGTATTTAGTTAAGCAAACTTTATGTAGCATGTTATATTTTGAGTTTTCAGTTTAAATTATCATTTGTTAATGGGGAATTGTTAACTTACTTGAGCGAACTGTCGGAGTCGGCAACAATTGTGCTGTACGTAATAGATCCTGTTTGTTGTAATAAGTTGTTTCCGAGAATGTTAACAATCTTACTACGTGTTTGTTGTATTAGAGAATTGGCGATTGAGATAAATGGAAAAGCGTCGAGAAGCTTCACGCTTGTTCGTTCGATAAAAATAAAAATGTCAGCGATAGGAGAGGCCGCCATAACGATGAAATCGTTGATTTTATCGGGTGAATGCTTTGAACTAGCTTACTAATATGCAATAAACATTAACTTCGAACTAATACAAGTTAAGCCAGTTTGTTTATTTATTTTTTTATCGCCGAGAGAATCCTTTTTTCCCAGGAGCCATATAGTTAAAATTCAGTATCGAATTTTGCGATGGGACAGCGTTCTAAGCAGCAAGAGTATGGACGGGATGTATCTGCTATTTCAAGAATTCGACGTTGCTGGAAGTCTTCTAGTTTTGGTGAGATGATTCCATTATTGTATTTTTATAAGTGCCATGAGAGTGTTGTTGCGTTCGAACTGCGTCAGTGTTGTGTTTAACGCTGCATTAAAGCGTTTCAGCGGACAGTAATTTATCTTCTCATTTCTTTTTGAATAATTATCTGTCTCGTTAATGCCCAGTGTAACGGAAAACGACGCTTAAATTGTATTATCATTATGATATAAGCTTATGTTTTTAAGTGATAGTTTTCTGAGTGCATGTTCTCTGTGGCTTCTGGCTTGTTAGTTGCCCTTTGTTGTAATAACTGCGTAGTAAGAGCGCAGTAGGAGCTTGGCTTGCAGTATTTCACGGGTGGAGCATTGCGTTGGTAGTTGAGTTCAAGTCAATATAAAAAGGGTTACTGCCTCTCTCCCTGTGTTTTGGTCCTCCTGACCATAATGCAGTCACAATGCGATGGTCATTTGGTCAGGGGATAATTTAAAAGGGAGGCGCGACGCTCTCCTTGCTCACTCGTGTCTGTGGTCATGTGACCTACTGCAAGGTGTTAGCTGATTGGTTATCAACAGAGAGCATGGCCTCTGATACATAGTCTGATGTATTATAATTAGATAGTTATTGTGTAATGCAGAGTAGGCATTATAGTTAAATGATTTATTCATGTGCTAATGCATAGTTAATGGAAGATAAGGGGTATTGTTGAGTTTAAGGTTACAGCACTGTCCCAGGGTCCTAAAGCTAGGTTAAAGGGTAATAGAGGGAATGATTACCAGTTGTGCTCATAATGGTAATTCTTAAAGTTAATTGGGAACTAATGATTATATCTTTTGGGAATATTTTATTGTTTTGGGGGTTTTAAGCCGTATAAATGTGCTGTTACATTGTTTTAGTTAATAGGTGTAAAAGAGGTTTCTGCATAATAAAATAGTAGTTCTATTTTTAAGTTACGTGTTCCTTGATTGGTATTTCTAGCTTTACACAAGTCCCAGACCCTCGGCCCCACCTGCGTCGGAGTTGGCTTTGCTTAGGGTCTTCGAGTAGGCCCCTCCCACGCGGGGGTGGTCACACTTTGAACCTGGGGGTATTTTGGACATTTCGTGTAACTTGAAGTGTGCTGTCCACCACATCTGATGCACTTTGGGGGGTCTTGTCCTTTGATCCTGGGGCAATCTCTTGACTGGTGCCCCTGAGCACGTTTATTACAACGAGGATCCTCCGCGCAGCCAATGGATACGTGTCCGAAGCGCAGGCAGTTGTAGCACTGTAGTGGCTTCTTGTTCCCTCGAAAGGCCTCCACTGTTCCTGCAAGTGGCCCAATTCGGGTAATGTTCTTCAATGACTGGTTGTGTTCGGTGTTCGGGAGCAGAAACAAAACCATCGGCATATCAATGGATCCTTTGGCATTCCTCAATCGAATTGCCTTTTCCGGGAAGTAGTTGGCTCTTTATAGGTCTTCTTGGAAGTCATCGAGGTCATATCTAATATCCACATTAGGAATCACGTATTTTAAGACCTTCAACGACCTTCTTCAGTTGATGATGCTGAATATTTAAAATATTATCACACTTAATACCAGAGACTAACCTGTTGTGAGTTTCTTCGTCTTCACATTTAACTTTGACAGTTTCAGCTCTGCCTGTATGAACAGTGATCTTTTCCACTGGAACATCCTTCTCGAGCTCAGATAGAATCGTCTTAAACGGGACGCCAGGAATCCGCACGATAATCGGCGGGGCATACCTCTTCATGATCCTATGGTCTTCATTAGCTGAGCGATTCTGTACATTATTCGGATTTCTTATTCTAGACGCGCTGACGACTTCTTCGTTTACTCTGGAGATGGTCTTTAGGTTATTGATCCTCGTGCCTTTTCTGATTTTTTTATTAGTGACACCAATTCAGGGGCTGTCATTCACTTCTTCATCGGTTTCGTCAGAGTGACTTCTCTTTGTCGAACAGTCACTATTTTCTATTATATCCATAGACTCCACACTATCAGAAGAGGAAATAGTTTTTAAAACATTACTTACCTTGCTGTTATCAACCGGTTTGTCTTCCATGGAGCTTCCTGCCTTCGGGGTCCCGGATCATTTCCCAAAGGCTTCCTTCAGTTCGCTTATCTTGTCAATAACATCTCTACAAGAGTCCTTAATTTCCTTGTTGATACCGTCGAACTTCTCAAAACTTTTGTGTAGGGATTCGACTTTTTCCTCCAGTGCACTATACTTAACGTTTATTTCATCCCGGATGGCTTCTAACATTTCGTTGATCACTAGATCAAATGCAGCAAACCTAGCATCCAAGCAGGCATCCCAGTAAGCCTTTTCGCAGGACACAGTTTTACCTTTTACCATCCGCCACTAGCAAATGCTCTTTAGCCGACTTCAACGTGGTTAATTTGGACGAAGCCATCATATATAAATGTTTAGAACCAGGGAGGGTAGGAGAGTAAACTCGCAGCTAGATGTGTGCAAAAGAAGCGGTCCTAAGAAGCCATCCTAAGAAAAAAGAATAGACAGGTTTGCAAGAATATTAATTCTATGCTAGGGACCCACTCGTGACTGATTAGAATAATAATAGATGATATGAAAAAAAAATACGACAATCGACAATCGAACAGTGAAGTGTACATTCGTTAGGATGGGACGAAAGCAGCGCTTTCACAAAGCTCATCTAACCAGAATAAACTCCAAAGGAAATACACTGAGGTAGTCAAGAAGCCTAACCAACCCAAGCAGTCTTCCACATTATACAAAAAAGAAAGTAAGATTGACGATTGTCAGAAACAAAAAACAAACGAAATAAAAAAAAAAAAAAAAAAATATACAAGGAGAAATAAGATTATCACATCTTCCAGTAGTCTGGGAAAGAGACGTTGCTAATATCTTCAAAATTGATGTCAAGAACGTGCCTCGGTTTACGATACTTCGTATGCCAGTTCATATTCATTGAGTTCTCCAGTATCCCTTTCACAAGCTTATTGTCGTGAGTCTTCATCTTCTGTATCATAATCAAAAGGAGCTCCTGTATAAACTTACCGATATGGGCCATGTTTAAATCGAGGTGGATGGATTGGTTTTTCACCGTCCTTCTGTCCAGCTGGGTAATGGTCCTCAGGGTAACATTCTGGAATGACTGTAGTTCACCCCATCTGCTTTTACAGATAGTCGCCCACGCAGGCATGCCATAGAGGAGTATGGTCCGGATAATCGATTTGTACAGAAGTAGCTTTTTGTCAATGCTGAGGGCGCTGTTGCGACCCATAAGAGCTATGATACTGTACTTAGCCATCTTCGCTTTGTTCAGAGCATAGGACATATGCTGGTTCCATGAGAGTCTTGAGTCAATGATAACTCCCAGGTACTTGTAGTTGTCCACCCAGTCCAGTTCCTTATTAAACAGAACAAGAGAATCTAGGGGATGCTTGAGCTTCCTATTGAGGTACAAAGCCTTGCATTTTCCGACGTTAAGGTTCAACTTCCAGCAGTTAAACCAGTCTTCGAACTGCTTCAAGGCGCATTGCAGCCGAGTGATAACGTGAGCCGGCTGGTGTGCCCATGTCATAATGGCAGTGTCATCCGCATAAAAATACAGATTACAATTATCGGGTTTTGGGAAATCATGTACAAAGTAATTAAATAGCATAGGCCCGAGGACAGAACCCTGAGGGACACCGGCCTTTACAACACGGGGTGTGAAAAGATTTTCTCCAACCTTGGCTTGATAGGATCTGCCGTCAAGAAAGGATTTCACCATCAAGATCAAATCGGCAGGGAACCCGTCTCTGATCATTTTGTAGACAAGCCCTCATGCCACACTTGGTCAAAAGCTTTACTGACATCGAGAATTACCACCCCACAGTACCTGGATAGGTTCAGGGGGGTGCTCAGGTCTTCAACGAGCCTCCATATCTGCATCGGACAAGAGTGGGCAGCACGAAAGCCAAACTGCTCTTCCCGTAAAAGGTCATTTGCTAGACAGTGATCTTGGAATCTGACAAGGATCGTTCTCTCCAACACCTTAGACATCGAGGGTAGCAAGCTAATAGGTCGGTAGCTCGCGGGAATTGCAGGATTTTGTCCCTGTTTTGGGATACTCAACACAATAGATTGCTTCCAAGCCACAGGGAAGTAAGAAAATTTCCAGCAGTCGCTAATGATATTGGTGAGAAATTCAATAAAGTTCTTTGGGAAATTCATAAGGGCGTTATTACTCACCTTGTCTTTTCCTGGAGCCTTCTTCTTTTTCAGTTTATTTATGATGTTGGCGATCTCACCAGCCTCGATGTTGTACTTCGTAAAATGCTTCGGGACTTCATCAAAGTTGTAAATACCTTCTTCCACACGCCGAGACATGATTTGGTTCTCGGGCTTATCGTTGGTAGGAGTAACAAACTGCAGTTCCAGTGAATCTGCAATGACTTGGGCCTTGTCCTGATCAGTCTGCACATAGTTACCTTGTGGTGTACGGAGTGGAGGAAGCATAACATTCTTCTTCTTCTGTAAAGCTCTAACCATACTCCAAATGGAATTGTCGCGAGCCGACAAGCTTTTGAGTTTTTCATTCCATCTAGCGTCGCGAAGCTCTTTTATCTCCTCTTAAACTCTTCGCACTAACCTGTTGTACTTGGTTTTGAGCCAAGGTTCACGATAGCGTTGCCAAAGTCTACGGGTCCTGTTTCTTTCAGCAATTAGGCATTGGATTCCAGGAGAGAGTTGGATTCGATGAGAAGGTTTTTTCTCTGATGGATACTTAGTGACTTCTATAGCACTGTTAATACATCTGGTGATGTCATCAACAAGTTGATCGATGTCCTCTGTACAGTAAGCAACGTCGGGATGGTAGCCATAGTCCTTAAGAATATCTTTGTAGAGCCTCCAGTCTTGATGATGTACGAGTTCCTCTCGGAAATTTATGTCAATATTGTCAAAGTACAACGCCACAGGCTTGTGGTCAGAAGAAAGGTCATCAATCGTGAAGACATTGTACGGTTTGAAGAAACCCTTCAAGAGCGAGATGTCCAAAACGTCACTACTAGGGGAGTGGTCGCAGTAGTAGGTGTCCTCCACAGGTCCAGCAGCGATGATATCATCTCTACCTTGTATGTACCTATAGAGAATCATGCCGTTGTAATTCTGCGTTCTGGAGTTCCAGCTTGGATGCTTGGCATTTAGGTCACCAGCCAGGAGACTGGAGTGTCACCACTGAAGAGTTCATCAAGCTCGCAAATGTCAAGATAATGTTTAGGTGAATTGTAGAGCGCTACGAACTTCACTTCACCACAGGAGACGTCATTGATAATGATGGAGGCTGATTCCATACCTGCGTAAGACTTGGATACTAATTCTTGGTCTTGAATTCCCCTCTTAATGATGATCGCAGCGCCCCCAGACGCGCATCTTGCAGCATTTGAAGCCATTTGATCCTTACGGTACACACAATAGCCAGGTAGCTTGAAGTCTTGGCTTGGTTTGAGGTGAGTTTCACAGAGGAAAGCCACGTCAATTTCGTGATTTATCAGAAAGTTGTGAAACTCGATACGCTTTCGGGGAATGCCCCTAGCGTTCCATATCATGCACCAAAGTTCACCTTTGTTGATTACAGTATAACGTTGTGCAGCCATACTAAAATTAGTTGGTCGTAAGGAGCCCACTCAACTGTGGGTAACTTTTGCCTAGATTAGAAAACAGATTAAAGATACGTCCTAATTGCTTATACATACCTGGTAGGTCGTTGATGTTGAAGCCTTTATCTTCCGGCATAGACACAGCAGCAGCATAGGATTTACCTGCTGTCACTTTAGAACTAGAAATCCTTTGAACCTGGGGGTACTTTGGACATTTCGTGTAGCTTGATGTGTGCTGTCCACCACATCTGATGCACTTTGGGGGGTCTTGTCCTTTGATCTTGGTTCAATCTCTTGACTGGTGCCCTTCAGCACATTTATTACAACGAGGATCTTCCGTGCAGCCCATGGATACGTGTCCGAAGCGCAGGCAGTACTAAAGTACGCCTCTATATATAGTTGGCAAAGAGAACAGTAAGACGGTATTGGCTGAAAAAGTAGAAGAGGAATTTGACGACGTGTTGGGATAGGAAGGAGGACAAATAGGAGGCAAAAAGGGGGTGACAAAAAATGCAATAGGATAACACATACAAAATTAAAATTATAAAAAAGTTTAGGGTGTCTAGCAAAACCATTTCGTAAACTTCCCTGGAGAAAAAAAATCCCTGACTGTTCCCGGTTACACAATTTTTTTACAAAGCTGCTTCGCTAGTCTCCCTGTAAAGTAGTATCGCATAAAAAGGTAACTAAAATAAAAGAGTACAGGGAGCTTACGAAAAAAAGTACACGGATGGACACAAAATGAACATAGAAGTAAAAAGATATGACAGAACATTAAAACTGAGAAAAGATAAAGAAAAAGAAAAGGGCCCAGAGAGCCTACGACAAATAAGGGAATAGCTGAAATTGAAAAGGAATATGGGAAAGGTAATGAGGGAAAGGTGCCTTTGCTAAGGTTAATGCCATTAGGGGTGAGGTAATTAAATTTCTAAACAAGAAAAGACTCGAATTGCTTTCTTTCTTTTTCGTTATGGAACTTACTAAGAAGAATATAAAGGCTAATGGCCTGTAAAGACTGGCCAGGGGAATTAAAGTGTTTAGCGACAAGGGTGTCAGCATTACTAAGGATATCGAACTTATGCCTGGCAAATCTGGAGCGTGTGGTATTGCCTGTCTCTCCAACGTACTGTTTCTGGCAAGAAGTAAATTAAGTTGTGAGAAGTGCAGGTCAGGTTCTGGTTAATCTTGAAATTAAAGGAGGAAGCACTGCTGGAAATGGAAGTAGCAGGGTTAAGAAAATACAAACGTCACAACGCTTTGCATTGCAATTAGAACATCCCTTAGTGGAAGTGCGTGGTTTGGTAATAGCAGCATGGACCGAATATCTTTAAAATTAAATGTCCGTTAAACAGAAACTTTTGGTGGTTCTGGTAGAATGGAGTGAAGAAGAGGAGCGTTGTTAATAATATGTTGATGTTTCCTTAGGACATATTTAATACTATTGAGGGGTGGATGATAAGGAAGAACTAATGTAGGAGTTGTCATGGCTGGAGAAGGTTTGGGGTTGTTGTTGGAACGAGAATTGCGATGTTTATAGATAGAAGCGCGTATGACAGATTTGGGGAAGCCTCTTGCTTTTAGGGAGTGGGTAAGGGCGTTAGCATGGAAATCCTTGTCAGACTGATTAGTGCATATTCTATGTATGCGAGTTAACTGACCTAATGGGATATTATCCTTGCAATGGCGCGGATTGCAGCTGTCATAGTGTAAGTACTGGTGTTGGTCAGTGAGCTTCTTATAGAGATTAGTAGACAATTTATTGTTAGTGATAGAGATAGAGACATTCAAAAAAGAAACTGTCCTGATAGAGTAATTGTGAGAAAACTTGGAGGGGTGGATGGAGTTGGAATGGGTGATAAAAGATGAGAGTGAGTATTTGTTGTGTGGCCAGATGAGGAAAACATCATCAATATATTGTGACGAACCCCCACCTAATTATATATGCATGAACCCACATTAGCATAGCCAATGTGTCGGAAGGCCTTCGTCAACGGGTTCGAGACTGATTTGTGAGAAATGAGGTGTTGTGAGACCAACTACGCAATTACTCAAGCAATATTTACAATAAAACGTTAATTTTATTTCTATTACCAGCCCAATACATTTAAGAATTAATCGTGATCGGAATTTTGGTAAAAATTAAATATTACTGACTAATTGTGTTACAACCCTAGACAGTAACGCTAGCCTAAAGGGGCCCCTTAGTCTAACGCGCTACCGCTATGCAAATCGCCACCAGGCGCGCGGAACACATGCAGTTCCTTACAATCGCATACACATAACTTGAGTACTTCCTACAAAATATTTAACAAAGGCCTTAGCAGGAGCAACAGATTTTTTTCCTTTTCCAATAATCATAATCATGAGGACGCAGTGTGGGTATCGTAACGTTGGGTCTGACACGGGACATCAACTCTCTTTAGCTGCTTTGGCATGACGCCGGAGAGCGTCATGTGATTCTTTTAAACTTCACTCTCAATGAGAAGTGCGAGGAGAATCACAGAAACCCCGCCGGTGATTCCCGTGCAGTTAGCTACCAACTACAAGTATACCCCCCTACTACACTCAGTGATTTGCCTCCCCTATAAGATCAAGGGATCCACTGCAAAACTTTCACTGCCTCAAGATTATTGAACTTTGAAATCAGTGACTCACTGCTTACAAGCGCTCCTTAAATATATATATCCGTATTGTTAAAATTAACGGCAAACATTAAGCTGAACATGTTACAAACTTCGCATTAACCACAATGTTCATTTACTGTAACACTCAAACTGTGCGAATTAGTCGAGGACAAATAGTTTGCACCGATAATCGTCATCTGTTGCACCTCTATTACTCTGGTGGACCCTCGCATAGTTCCATGGACAAAGAAGAGCAGTAAAATAGAAAAATTCACTCACCAATCGCCGACATCAATATTGCAATCGGAGAAATTCGAATGCTGCACCAACAGTGATACCTGTGCATTGAACAACTTTTCATCGGGATGGCCAAGCGAAAACTCCCGTCGAACGCTTCACTCAAGGTAGCAACGCCGCATCTGAAACGTCCTTTCTCAGCCTTCCTTAGCCGAAAAAAAACAAACAATCTAATTTTTATAACATATACAATAGTTAATGTTGATCAATAATGTTATACTTGCTGATGTTCAATGATACACGAGTGTCAACTTTGAAAGGCCGCGTTCTATTTCACAGTCCGACGCCCTTATCGCTATTTCTCCACAAAACGAAAAAACGTCCTCTCATTCCGAACTTTTGGTACACACACAAAAAAAAACAAACTTTAATTTCTACAATAACAAAACAAGACGTTAACGTAACAATTGAAGGATGACGAGAACTTCATCTTCCAAGAATTTCTCCCAACAACAATACAAACAGCGAACATCTCACTCTGTTACTTTGCTTTGTTGACGCAACAGGGTTGAGATCGACACAATGAAATGAATATTTACATTAAAAAATAATATCCTTTAATTCTAAACATATAATATCAAAATAGTAATTATAAAAATTATCAAAAGGAATTAGGCTGGTAATAACATAACCAAACAAACACTAGAGAATTGCTATTAAAAATATAAAATTATTAAATTCCCACTGGGCCTATGTAATTTTCCCCCAATTTAAATACGTGACTTGTCACAATATGGCAGCCAGACCAACGGCTTCAAGGGAGATGTGGAAAGTAGTTTCGTTTCCACCTCCCCCATAAAAATATTAGCATAGTTGGGAGCCATTTTGGAGCACATAGCAGTGCCACTGGTCTGGATATAATACTCATTGTTAAAAGTAAAGAAGTGAGTATGGTCCGAAGAAGAAGGCAGATAGTGTCAGCAGAAGGAACTTGAAAAGGTTTGTTAGTCTTGAGACTGTTGCACACAGCTTTAACCCCATCATCATGAGGAATATTAGTGTAGAGGGAAGAGACATCAAGCATGCAGAGTAAGACGTTCTTGAAATCGTAGTTAGAGCCGTTAAGGCGCTGGATATGGGAGAGAAAATCGTTAGTATCGTTGATATAGGAAGAAAGACTGGGTGGGATGTGGCGTATGTGGTGGTCGACATAAGCAGATAGTGGCTCACAAAGTGTTTTGTTACAAGAGATGATCGGACGGCCGGGCATGCCAGGTTTATGAATCTTGGGAAGAAGGTAGAAACGACCAGGAGAACTGAATTTAGTAAGGAGGAAGAGGCGGGTTTTGCTATCGATTTTGGAGGAGAATTCAAGCTGAGACAGCGTGTTTTAAAGTATGGTTTTGAACGTGTCAGTCGGATCGGAGGTTAGTTTCTTGTAGAACGTAATATCAGAGAGTTGTCTGTTAGCTTCGATAATGTAGTCAGAGGTGTTCATGACAACAATAGCGCCCCCTTTATCTGCTGGTTTAATTGTTATATCAGGGTTATTGCTAAGGCATTTGATACAAATAAGTCGTTATTGGTGAGGTTAGGAAGAGGTTTTTTAATATTTTTAGTGATCGAGAGGATGTCGTTTTGTATGGACTTGATGTAAACTGCAAGTTCAGGATTGATGTCATGAGGAGGGGTTCAGTCGCTGGGAATATGGAAGGTTGAGTTGGTAGCGGGAGTAGAATTGGAAGGACTCATGCAAAAGTATAGACGGGATCTGAGGGCACGGCTGAAGTTTTCGACAGAGGAAATGATAACAAAAGTGTCAATAGTATTAGGAGTGGGACAGAAGGAAAGGCCTTTGGACAGGGTTCTGATCTCGAGAGACGAAAGTTTAGTGGTATATAGATTAATAATCGCGGGTGTGCCAAGAGTAGAGGAGCTCTAGCTGGTGGAGGGAGGTGGATTGTTTTTAGACAGGGAGTTCAGTAAATAGGCGGATAACGGATTAGACAGAAAGTGGGATTTATTAGGGAAGGAAATACGGTCTCTCTGAAATTTATTACATTTTTGGAATAGAGAAAATAAAGTGAAAGTGTCAAGAGCAGCAATATCCGTGGGATTAAGAGAGGGAAGAGAGTCATGTTGGGTTATGGACTGAAAGAGGCTTGTGCAAATGGTTACTAAGGATAGGAAGGATGCTACGGGTAGAGTCAGAAACAGTGGAATGAATTTGCGACAGAGTGGCAGAGGGTAAGGGACCTAATTGGATGCTGGGGGCAGAGACCAAACCTTTGGGGTTTATGCCGAGAGTAAAGTAACGGGAAAAGGTGATGTTGTGAGCATGGTAGGTACAGAATTTTTCGCAAAATTCAGAGCTGAAAAAAAGCAGGAAGGTGGTTGGCTGTTAGTCATCTGTTTTGTGTTGATCTTAGTTTTGTGGAGCTGCTTGTCTTGTATGTGTGTGCTCTGGCAGAAGTGTCCGAGGTGGAAAGTGGGCATGAAAGTGTGTCTAGCATTTGTGTAGTGTTCTGTGGAGGTGTATGTGTGAGAATTTGGTTAATGGGGGAGAGTGTTGGGGAAGAAGGGACATCGTGAATGATGGGTGGGGTTGTGTCATTGGAAGTTAATGTGTAGATGGTGGGAGTAAATGTGCGTGTTCGCTGAAGGGGTGGAAGACTGAAGTTGTTGAGATATGAACTGGTGAACCAGCTGGTGAAAGGATGTTGTCGGAGATGTTGTGTGGTGCATGAGTGTCAGTGTCTTGTGTAGTGTTGGAGATAAGGTTGAGTGTGGCGAGAGGTTGATAATAACTAGGTATGTTGTGTGAAATCAGATCCAAACCCTTGTGTGACAGATGTAGCCCATCCCTGCGAATGTGACTAGAAGAGAGTGGACAGCGTTGTAGAAAGTGAAAACGTGTAGAGGTGCTGGATATAATCTGTGCTAATTTATTGAAGTGTGAAATGTTTTTGTTAGGACGTGAGTTGTTCTGTGAATGTAAGGGTCTGTGGAAATTAATGTGGCGTGGCAAAACTGAAAATAAAGTGACTTGGATGTCTTTGTTGCTGGAGAAGATAGTGGTGAGTTGTTGTATAAGGGAGTGAATGGCAGTGTCTGGACTGTTAAGTGGAGATGTTGTTTGTAGCTATGTGAATGATGAGATATTTAATGCCGGGTGGAATGTCTTGTGAGAGAGTTGGGATGTCCGAATAGGTGCAATCACTACGAGAGAGAAAAAACAGGGAATTGGAGAAGTTAACTGGGACACGTGTGGGGAAATACTTCAACATAGAATCACTAAGGATAGCAACATGAGACAGACAGAGAACAGGCACACTGGAGAGCTGTGTGCAACAGTCTCAAGGCTAACAAACCTTTCCAAGTTCCTTCTACTGACATTATCTGCCTTCTTCTTCGGACCATCCTCACCTCCAATTTCTTCACTTTTAACAGTGCGTATGACATCCAGACCCATGACACTGCTATGTGCTCCAAAATGGCTCCCAACTATGCTAACATTTTTATGGAGGAGGTGGAAACCAAACTACTTTCCACGTCTCCCTTGAATCCGTTTGTCTGGGTGCGATATATTGATGATGTTTTCCTGATCTGGCCACACAATGAAGACTCACTCTTATCTTTTATCACCCATTCCAACTACATCCACCCCTCCATCAAGTTTTCTCACAATTACTCTATCAGGACAATTTCTTTTCCGGATGTCTCTATCTCTATCACTAACACTAAATTGTCTACTAATCTCTATAAGAAGCCCACTGACCAACACCAGTACTTACACTATGACAGCTGCCATCCACTCCATTGCAAGGATAATATCCCATTAGGTCAGTTAACTCGCATCCATAGAATATGCACTAATCAGTCTGACAAGGACTTCCATGCTAACGCCCTTACCCACTCCCTAAAAGCAATAGGCCACCCCAAATCTGTCTTACGCACTTCTATCTATAAACATCGCAATTCTCGTTCCAACAACAACCCTAAACCTTATACAGCCATGACAACACCTACATTAGTTCTTCCTTATCATCCAACCCTCAATAGTATTAAAAATGTCCTAAGGAAACATCAACATATTATTAACAACTCTCCTCTTCTCTACTCCATTCTACCAGAACCACCAAAAGTTTCTTTTAAACGGACATTTAATTTTAAAGATATTCTGGTCCATGCTGCTATTATCAAACCACGCACTTTCACTAAGGTAAGTTCTCCTTGCAATGCAAAGCGTTGTGGCGTTTGCCATTTTCTTAACCCTGCTACCTCCATTTCCAGCAGTGCTTCCACCTTTACTTTCAAGATTAACCAGAACCTGACCTGCACTTCTCACAACTTAATTTACTTGTTACATTGCAAAGTATTCCAGAAACAGTACGTTCGAGCGATAGGCAATACCATACGCTCCAGATTTGCCGGGCATAAGTTCGATATTCTTAGCAATTCTGACACCCCTGTCGCTAAACACTTTAATTCCCCTGGCCACTCTTTACAGGCCATCAGTCTTTTTATTCTTCGTAGTAACTTCTATAACAAAAAAGAAAGAAAGCAATTCCAGTCTTTTCTTATTTGGAAATTTAATTCCCTCATCCTAATGGCATTAATCTTTGCAAACGCAGCATTCCCTCATTACCTTTCCCATATTCCTTTTCAACTTCAGCTATTCCCTAATTTGTCGTAGGCTCTTTGGGCCCTTTTCTTTTTCTTTATGTTTTCTCAGTTTTAATGTTCTGTCATATCTTTCTACTTCTATGTTCATTTTGTGTCCGTCCCTGTACTTTTTTCGTAGGCTCTCCGTATTCTTTTATTTTAGTGACCTTTTTAGGCGATACTATTTTACAGGTTGACTAGCGACTGGGTTTTGTCAAAAAATTTATGTAACCAGGAACAGTCAGGGATTTTTTCAGGGATTTTTTCCCCCAGGGAACTTTAGAAAATCGTTTTGCTAGGCACCCTATCAGACCTAAACTTTTTTATAATTTTAATTTTGTATGTGTTATCCTATTGCATTTTTTTCGTCGCCCTCGTATTACCTCCTGTTTGTCCTCCTTCCTGGCCTATCCCAACACGTCTTCAAATTCCTCTTCTACTTTTTCAGCCAATACCGTCTTACTGTTCCCTATGCCAACTAAATATAAAGGCGTCCTTTAGTACTTTTTTCATAATTTCAGGATATTTCTGTAATATTCTAATTGCCTTTAGAGATTTATCCTTTTTGCTTTGATAAAGGATAATCTGTATCCGAAACGTCAGCTTTTTATTTGATTTTATATTTCTAGTTTTATTTTGATATTATTTATTATTTATTAATTATTTTGTTAATTATTATTTATTTTTCTTTTTTTTTAATAACTATTTTTCATTGTATTCCAGGGTTTTTGTGTCTCGTCGTTTTCTCTTATAAATATCCGTTCTCTTTAAACATCCAATTTGTTTAGTAATTCCCAACAGTAGATGTTCACAATGATGTTCAGGGGAACCATTACAATTGAAGAACACGCCCAAATCTGTTGTATAAGGAACAAATTGTAGTAGAGACCGTTGTATAGTATATCTAAATTTGACTGAATTAGTCCTTCTTGTGAATATGATCATTCTCGACTTCTCTGCACTTAATTGGAGACCATTTTTTTCAAGCCATTGATGAATCTTAGTGATTTTCTCCTGAAGATTCAGAGCTTGAGGTAAACTACTAATTTTGGAGTAAATCTTCAAATCATCAGCAGCGAGCAGATATGAGATAGAATCATTTGTAAAACATAGACCTAAATCAATCATGTAAAAATTAAACAAAATAGGCCCAAGAGGTGATCCCTGAGGTACTCCACTAACAATTCTGTCGAGGATATGATCCGACTGCGAGTTGGAAAGATAAAAGCATCTGTTAGAAAGCATCGACCTCAAACAGGATATTATCAACGTATTTACACCCAGGCAGTCAAGCTTGGATATTAATCGCCTGTTAACTACATAATCAAAGGCTTTACTGACATCAGCATAAAAGACATCCAATTGGGAAGAAGATTCTGCGGCATCAGCAATATCAATTGCTAGACGAGCAAGATTAGTTAAGGTTGATTTACCTTTCACAAATCCATGCTGATTATCCATATTAAAGCTAGCGAAGTGGGAGCGCAGAAATTTCGCTACGAAGCTTTCTAGTAATTTAGCAGGAAAGGAGAGAATAGTTATGGGACGATAGTGCTTTAATAACGAAGGATTTTTAACCTTCGAGACAGGAACTATCGGGAAGACTTTCCAAGACACCAGATATTTACCAGTGGATATTGAACGATTGAATAGAATGGACAGAGTTACAGCAAGAGTTTCGATCAGTCCTTTGAAAATAAAATCAGGAATATCTTCAAAAATACTTTGTACTAGCTTTGGTGAATTTACCAAGGAGTATAACTTCTTGTGGAGTGATATCTTTGAAGTGACTAATAGAATTATTATTACAATGAAGAGTGTTTAAAGAGTTAATTGTAGACGTATCAAAATCATTGTCAGAATCGTTATTAAAGTTGTTTTGAAAATATGAGCATAAGTCTGTGAAGAAGTTTTTGTCATTTTGGTAACATGCTTTAGTATCATTCTTTTGATGGCTTAATAACTTATTAGTTTCTTTCCAAATCAGCTTAGGGATATCTTAAAATAAATTCCCAATAATGTAACTTCAACAATAGCTTTACACTATCAAAATTTATTATTGAATATAATGAACATCTCTGAAAATTTTAAAACCTCATTTGACCCTTACATTCGAAACAATGACGAAACAATCGAAACGCTCGTCGGATCTGAACTTTATTTAATTGCAAATATCTTATTTTCTGAACTTATTATTGCAAATATTTTTTGTATTATTGATGAACTATTTGTTGAAACATGTTACATAACAGCACAATAAATCTCTTGAAGGAAATAAATAAATTATTACTTTCATTCTTATTTTCTAATGCGGTCTAAGCCTTACATTACCCCCGCTCTTTTGTTGGCATTTGATGATGATAAAAATTAAATTTTCATTATCCAAATTCATTACATTTGCGGAGAAATAGTAATTTTGTAGATCATCAAATTAGATCCTTCTTCTGTTTTTTACGGGGTTTTTTGTATTACATACGTTAACACTTTTTAATGGGGTTTTGCCATCTTCCTTTCATAATAAAAATTATCTTATCACTCTCTCTAAATCTGTTTATCTCTTTTTTTTTAATGAAGAATTCCCTTGCTGTAATATGTAAAGCTGCAATAAACAAGACCTCCCCCCTCTCTCTTACGTTTTACAAAAAGTGCATAATTTAAAATAAATATCTATTTTAATGATGTGTTCAATTAAAAATAGAATATTCAAAGTTTTTTTTTAATTGTATAATAATTTCTAATAATGTCTAATTAACGAATTAATCAAGGAGTTCATGACTCTTGCTTAAATAAGATTTAAAAAATGTGCACCAAATTTAATCATAAATTTATCTGGTAAATCGTTTCATATTTTAATATAAAAAACGCGTATATTATTTTAATACGAATATCAATAGCCTACTTTAAAATCATTGCTCATTATTTAAAAAACAAATCCTAAAATCATCGTTTTTGTTCAAACAATGAAAATACGATTTTACTAATTTCATATATTTAATCAAAAAGCGAATTTAATTTTTTTTACAATTTATCAGTTCAATTACTAATTTAAATTTTTTCATTTAAGTATCAAATTAAATGAGGAATTCAAAAGCTTTCAGCATAAAAGGGAGAAAGAAGAGGGAGTGCAAATTTGGCCTTTTGTTCCAGTAGTTTAGAGGGGGTTGGCACGATGCCAATCCTGAACTAGGGGTATGAAATACCCTAGGATGAATTAACCCCGGGTATACTCTATCCGGGGATTTATTCTGCCCTGTTACAATGGCTTTTGTGACAACTCAGCATTGAATTATGGGAATAAGTTAATTTGAAATAATTCTTTATGTTTGTATAATAACTATTCTTTTAAACTGAAAATAAAGATAATAAAATGAAGTATAAAAAATAAATAATAAATCCAATAATTTTTAGTCTTTCATTTGAATCTATTAATTTAAGATGTAATAGGTCTCATTCTTGGAACTTTTATGATGTCAAATATGATAAGAGATGACATCATAAAAGTTCCAAAGTGATCGTCACGTGATGACATCTTAGATTTCATCTTAAAATGAAAAATTACTAGATTTATTTTCATTTATGTTTTAGTTCTTCACTTTTATTTTCTTTATATCGAATTAAAAGCATAGTTATTATACAAATATAACAAAGAATTACTTCAAATAAACTTATTCCCATGTTGTCACTAAAAGCCGGAATTCTGCAGACTCTATCTTTGGATAAGTGCAAATTTTTATGATAGCAACTGCACATCAGTTTCACACTAACATTAAAATTTGATTAAGACTAGATATAAGAATCAAATTATGTATACTGTACTTATTTAGTTAGTCTCAATTAAAATCATAAAAATGAAACAGTGAAAACAATTGACCATTCACGGACACTATTCAGAATTTCAATTTCACAAGCAAATGTAAAATTAGATATACTCTATTGTGAGCCCAGATATTGTCTTTAAATTTATTAACATTTTATAAGATGCTGGAGTTTATTTTTAAAAAGTAATATATGGACTGCAAAATATACACTGAACGACCAATTTATTAGAGAAACCTATTACGGAAAATGGAGAGGCCTCCCAGTGACACCCAAACAATGGAATGGGCAAAAGCAGTGTATAAAAGGGATGCATTGGATCACATGTTGCAGTCTGCAGCATAAGTGGACTGAATATGGGTAAATCCAAGGCATAAGCATTGGAGATCGATGGGCGCAGTTGAGCATTTCACAAACCGCGAACCTCCTCGGGTTTTCCCATGCAACAGTGTCAAGGGTATTCCGTGAATGGCAGTTATGCCAACAAACAACTTCCAACAAACACAACTCCGCACAAAACAAGGCCTTGGATGAACGAGGCCAATGGCAACTGACGAGAATCATCCACAGCAACAGGATGGGAACAACCCAACCAATTGCAGCGCAGTTCAATGAGGGAGCATCCCAACCCATTTTGAAGCACACGGTGCGGCTCATCTTGCACCTAGCTAGGTTTAACAACAGATGGCCAGTATGGGTATCGTCGCTGTCACCGCAAAATAGGAACGCGTGCCTGCTATGGGGACACACGCATCGCCACTGGACACTGGATGAGTGGAAGAAGGTCGCCTGGTCCGACCAATCGCAGTTCCTACTTCATCGTGTGGACTGCAGACTGTGCAGAGAGCACGAGGCCATGGACCCATCCTGTCAGTATACAACTGTACATGCGGATGGAGGAGGAGTGCTGGTGTGGGGCCTTCTCTTGATACACACTGGGTCCTCTGATATCCACAGACACATCCCTGAATGCGACACGCTACCTGAAATTGTTGCTGATCAGGTGCACCTGTTCATGATGACTGTGTTCCCTGGTGGTGACGGACAATTTTAGCAGGACAGTGCTCCCTGTCACCGTGCTCGAAAGGTCTTGGACTGTTTTGAGTACCTAGACGTGGATTCAGTGGCCAGCTCGGTCGCCCGATCTCAACCCGATCGAGAATTTATGGGATGAACTGGAGAGAACCATCCGACGCCTTCTCACATTACCCTCCAACGTGCATCAATTACAGGATGCTGTGATATCAGCCTGGGCTGCTATTCCTCCGCAACGGTTTCAACACCTTGCTGAATTCATGCCAGCATGTACTCAGGCACTTCTCAGCGCTAAAGGTGCAAAACGCTATTAGCGGGTGTCTGTAATAAATTGATCGTTCAGTGTACATATGGGCAGAGGGAGGGGGCGAGCAAGTCAAATACATAATGGTCATTCCACGTCAGTTCAGGCAGGTATTGGCACTGACCTTTCGGATTTTAATGAAATTTGGTATATACAATTGCCCTAGGAAGTTGGTAATGAATGCCAAATATTATTTTTTTTTAACTAAACAGGTGGTGGCCTTATAGTTTAACAGAGGGACATCAGGAGTTCCAACTAGTTTCGCCATTTATTCCCGGCTTTGTCAAGGATATACAGCAAGAGGCATGCAAACCTTTATTCAGGGCTCCCACCGAGCAGAGGACAGCTCTTATTTCAAGCCAACAATTTTCCTGGATTCCCGGACGAGAGACAAGTTTCCTGTAAGCTTCATGTGAGACGTTTCTGGTGGTGGTATCATCTTTGCAAGTTAGCGACTGTTACTTTGGTTTTTTGTAAGGCTTTGTTAGTGGTGGTATTTCCATTTTTTTGGCCTTACGTTAGATCGAGTCACATCGTATTACTCTTTATGACGGTTTAGCCAAAATTAATTTTTTTCCTCACCAAACTGGGTTCTCAGTTGGAGTCAAAGCTGCGAAAGCGCGATTGGGTTTATAGGAGTAGCGTTAGTTAAGAGCTATCTTGCTGCAACATAGGTAGTTGCGCGTCTTGGGCGTTAAATTAGTGATTTAAGCTTCACAGCGTCTTAAAGGAGTAGTATATATTTTGCGTGAGTAATTGCTTCTTGTTAAGAGGGTGTTAGGAATTTGGGTCTACGCGTCATGAGAAAGCTCTATGAAGTAAAGCTGTAGCGTCAAGTTACTTGAGTTAATCGATAGATAATTCGTGAGTCGCCGATATTGTCTGAATGAAACTAGCTTTTTAGTTCTGTAAAGAAATATATTTATATATAGATTTTTACTTGCTACGTTTAATAATTAAGTGGTACTAAGAGGAAAATTAAGTGGTACTACGTTTAATAATTTAAGTTTTCGAAACGGTGTGGCCGTATATAGAGCTGGTTAATGTTAACTATCTGCACAATCGCGCGATGACTGAATCCGCAAACTGAATTGTCGCAATTCCTGTAACCGGCCGAGGGGAAACCAACTGCCCCCTGTAACCAAATAGGTTGGGGTATATATCAGTTGTTTACCCCCGGAGGGGGACGTCGTAGACAGAACGCCGAAGGCGTTCGAGTAACGGAAACCAGTGACCAGCGAGGCACGTAGGGCCGAGAGTGGGACTGGCGTTTGAGTAACAGAAAGCAGCGGTGACCCGCAGGGCCGAGAGTGGGACTTGCGTTTGCGATTGTGCAGATAGTTAACATTAACCATAGAGCTTTATAGGGTTTAGTCTTCCCTTAATAATTAGGTTTGAATGTTTGTTTGAGGCTAATAAGGCCACGAGGTCCTTGGAGCAAAAAGATTACGAGTTATTTGAAACCGTATGGGGATTTAGCGCAAACTTTCAGGGTTGCAGCCATGCCGGGAAAAACTAGTGTCACAAAGGGGTTTACTATCTCATTTGCAAAATTAATTGTGGTCTAAACTCAAAGTTGGACAGTAAAACTATGGAAATTCTGTCTAATAGAAATCTTCGCGATAAGGCAGTGGGTATGCAGTATGTTAGTGGTCCCATGAGTGGCCTTATAGAGAAGTTTAAAAGTTTAATGGTGCGGAATAAAGTATATCATCATAAATTAATCTTCAGTTATTTAATGATGACGCTTACTTATCATGTCCGCCTTCACTTAAGCGATTATGATGAGGCCTCTGTGGAGGAGCTTTTTGATGAGCTCTCTTGTTGTATGCAATATACAGATGAGGATAGCTCTAGTGACACGGACCATTAAGTACTTGACAATGATGTGGCAGTAAAATTAATTTCAGATATGTATCATAAAGTCAGAGACACCGGCTTAAATGTAATAGACGTAGCGGACGCTTCTTTTCGGGACGAGATAGGTTTCCCCCTGGCGGAAAAAAGGGGTTCGCCTATGAATGCTATACAAAAAGAGAGTTATAGTAAAATTAAAGTAAGGTAAAAGGGTTAGCTAAACAAACGAAACCGTAAACCATTGCACCCAATATACGCTGTAATGGCAAGTAATGCCAATAATAAGGGTGTGCATGGGCTGAAGTCCAAAGGCGAAAAAGAAGCTTTACAACTTCGAATGCCTGATGAAAGTTGGCAAGTAAACGGAGTAGGAGTGGCCATGAAAGAGCAAGGTTCGGAGAACCTTTACAGTTAAAACGCAGATACAGAAAAGAGTTTCCAAGTCATTAGTGACACGAATTCGGAGCTAATGCAATTAGGTACTCGACTTAAAGAGACAGCGTTGGACGACATTTTAAGAAATCGGGTCAGCTCTCTAAAGGGGCAAACTTCGAATGAAGTAAGGCGGCAATTGGAAAGCTGTGAACAAGTATTCAAGTCTAGATTGTAACGTACCGTTATTTTTTCCCCCCTTGTTTAGGCTTTAGTAGGGTTTTTTTTCAAGAATTTTAGAAACCCTTTTTACTTCTGATTTTTCGATCACTGCTTGCTGTGTTCATTTACGATCCCTGATATAGCGTGCGCCTTATGTGCTCCCTTCCCTCGTTGTGCTTTTTAGCATTTCGGATTACCGATATTCCTGGTTTTCCGCCGCGAGTGGTTTTTCCAAGACTTGTGTGTTCATCGGTGGTTTCGGACACAAGCTATGTTTGTTAGACGCTTATTAATTTATTATTACGGAGGTTACTGTGTTCCCCCTCCTAACTTTTTAATATTAAAGGGTTCACGTGATGCGCTCTGTTCGCGTTGTTTATGGGGTTTTGGTATCTCATTTGGGGGGTTATTTATTCTATTTAATTTTTGTCCTCGCGCTAAGAAATTTTTTTCTCTTTGGTGATTTATTTATTTAATGATCGCGATGGCGGTTCCTCATGTATTGAGTTATTGATATCGCTATTTTGTATCATTTGTTATTTATCCCTAGACGAATTTTTTACGCTTGACGGACTAATTGATATTTAGTTCCCCGGTGAGTCAATTATTTTAAGCGTCTAGTTTTTAGCTCGTTCCTCGCCGTGTCATTTTTTTTTTTTTGACGCGTCTTGTTCGTTCTCCGATCGAACTTTTTCCGATATTTATTAATAAACCTTAGATACTCCTCCCTCTCTGATTATCCAGTCCGCGATAAGAATTTTTAATCGCCTAAGAATTTCCTGTGAGTCATATGGAAGATTTGTTTTCCGGTTCTCTCCCTTTGATAAAGGATAGATGGAGATTTGTGCCTTTTGCTGTGGTTACTAGATTTATTTATTGTTGAAAAAGAAATAATTATTTAATTTTTCTTAGTCTGCTTTGTGAGCTAAAAAATAATTTCTTATTATTTTAAAATATTTTTTTTACGATATGTGTATGCTTGCTTCTTACCCATGTTATTGTTAGTTGTGCATGCGCGCTCTCTGTTCGCTTGGTTTTTCATTGTTTAGGCAGTTTCGTTGTATTCGACCGCTGTTTTTTTTTCCTAGAAATCGAGTGTTGTAAATTTTTTGATTTTGTAATTTTTTTTTGGTCAGTTACTTCAGTGAATTGGACAGTACGAACAAAGGCAGCAATAGGATGAAAACCTGCCCCTTGGACTTAGGAGTCGACCTCTCATTTAGACTTTGACTGTTTGGCTTATGACAGTTTAACCTGGATTTAGACGATGGATGTCGAGGATCGTCTTTCGTTGGCTGTTGCTACAGTAAGGTAGCATGTCTTTCACCTCGGGCTTGTTTTTGATGCAAAGCCATTTTTTATTTACTTTTCGTCAGGCCGCGTTGGTTCGGGCCTTACTCGTCGGGTATTTCTGCTGCAGTTCTACTCGTCTTGTGTTTAGTTCTTCGGACTCTGGTCTCCAGGCAGTTGCTGTTGTTCACCAATGGAGCTGGCGCATTCCCTCGTTGGTGATGGGCAACAGGAGTGTTTCTCTGTCCGGGAACTTTTGCCGACTGATCGTATCGTCGCTGAACTTTTACACGTCATGAAAACTCTGTGTTTTGAGTTTTTTCGTCCGGGTTAATCTTCTGTCGCGAGCTGTGTGATTTTATTCTTTCACCTTGAATGTGCTTAAGTTTTATTATGTGAGAGCGACTTCTGTTACTCTTGGGCTGCCATGTTATCATGCTTTTGTCTTCTACTTTATTAAATTTTCGTGTTTTTTGCTTTTTTTTTTTGGATGTTGAGCCCTTGGTTTACCCGTCGCCCACACGCCTTTTACTATTGCAAGATTTTCGTTTATCTCGCCCTTATTCTGAGGCCATAATCATTTATTTCTTTTTTCGATTTTATCTGTGTCCTCCTATTGTAATAAAGGAAAATATTTATTTGGAATTTTCTTTTATCTATTTCTCATTTTTTTTTAATTCTTCACTCAGGGGTTGTTTTTGGTGGGGATTAGTAATTCGGGTGCTTATTGGGTTTATCTATTTAGTAGTGGATTTTTTTCATCTTTGTTTTAACGGGTTTTTTCCTTACTTGTCGAATCTCTTGTAGCTTCTTCAAGTAAGTGTTATTAGTTTATCTCCGCGGTTATCCTGTGTTCTTGTTACGGATTTTTCTTAGTCAAGGGGAGGGTTTTTGTTTTTACGCTTTGCTTCGGTAGCGTTGGCTGTACGTGCGGGTAAATGCAGATCGCCTTTACTAGCACGTTACAAGATATATGGATGAGTATACTTTTGACCCATTGTTAAGTGAGTCATGTGGAAACCCGAGTAAAAGCCCAGAAGGCTATGGTACACTGGTTCCTGGTACACTGATGGCCCAAAGTTTGGACCAACCAGCAATATCAAGAAAAACTTAATTTATACGAAAACTGTTTCACACCTACAACTCTAAGTATATATGAAACAATATTCAGGGAAGAAACAAATTTATTTCTGCGTTGTTGGTTTCTTATTACCTAAAATCAAAATAAGACTGGCTAAAAGTTTGGACCACATTTGTTTAACATAAAGGGAAAAAAGTATTACATCATTAACTAATGAATTATTTTGATATTTGAGATCATTTTGACCCTACAATATTTGACAAACGACCTGAAATAAAATTAAATAAGCTTTTAATAACATTTGGCGTAATAGTTTCTAAAAGGCTGCTATTAGTTGTTCTCGAGATTTGTACCGAGTGTTTTGGTAAATTTTTTGTTCCGTGAGATGCCACACATTCTCAATGATGTTGAGATCTCGATTTCGAGTGGTCCAAGCAAAAGTGGAAATGTTGTAGCTCTCAAAATAGGCTTTCACAACTCGTGCAGTATAGATTGCAGGACTGTCCTGCTGCTAAATCCTTGGTTTTTGCTTAAACTAGACTTTGCACAAAGGATGAACACATTGTGAAGATCATCTTTATATTGAGCTGTTGTGCAATGTCCATCTATAATGTGAACCTTCAACTTTCCGTTGCTTCCAATGGCACCCAGAATCATCACTCCACTACCACCCATTTGCCGCTTAATTGGATGCTCTTCATAAGAAGCTATATTATCAGGACCATCCAAACTGATTCGTTTTTCATCAGAAAACACAACCAATTGGAAGTCTGTGTTTTCACGCAGATGTTTCTTAGCAAACTCCAGTCTCTCCTGCATGTGTTTCTGTGTTAATGGCAACTTTTTGGGTATAATTTCATAGGCAAAGTTCTGAGAACGTAGTGCGCTGTGAATTGTTCTTCTTGAGGCAGCAAGTTGCAGATTAAGTTTGACTTGTGTGGTTTGGTTTGGTTTGTTTGGTATTAACGTCCTTTTCAACTGCTGTGGTCATTTCAGGATGGCGTTATAGGGGCTGCAAATTTTGCCTCGCAAGGGTTCTTTAACGTGCAGCCGGCAAACGACTACACGGGACCAACGGCTTTACTTCCCTTCCGAAGGAAGTGCGTGATCTCAGGATTTCCTTCTGAAAAATCCTCGTCGTCCTCGGCCAGGATCGAACCCGCGTACTCGGGCGTCAGAGGCGATCACGCAAACCACTGAGCCACCGAGGCCGATTGACTTGTGTGGTGTTGACTACATGCCCAGATGTAATATCATGTCTAACATGTCTCTTAATTCTTGATTTGTCTCTTCGCGTCAGTGTACAGTGTTGTCCTATTTCCGTCCTATTTTCCAATTAACATTTTTAACAATTCTGATAAAGATTTGTAGCTCACACGGGAGATTTCAGCAACTTTTTTGAAATTTGTAAATTGCTTGTTAAACTTTCTAATTCGCTCTCGTTGGCCTTCAGTTAACATTGTACAATACCTAATATGATTTTAGTGCTCCCCACACAACACGATGACTTGTAATATGCAAATTATTTGCATGTTTGTGATGGTGGTCCAAACTTTTGGCCAGTCTTATTTTGATTTAAGGTAATAAAAAAGCAACAACGCAGAAATAAATTTGTTTCTTCCCTGAATATTGTTTCATATTTACTTAGAGTTTTAGGTGTAAAATATTTTTGGTAAAAATTCATTCTTTCTTGATTTGGCTGGTTGGTCAAAATTTTTGGCCACCAGTGTATAAGTAGTGGGCCGACAATTAAGTTTGGCGAAGGTCAACTCCTTAATTTAGTGCCCGTTTTTAAGCACTTTAAACCCCTAGTAGTTTGTAAGCCAGTACAGAGCTTCTTAGATGTAGGTTGTTTAAAGGAATACGGCGACTTAGCTAAAAATTAAAAATGGGAAAAGGTTAAAAAGGCATATAACAGCTGCGATTAAAGAGCTGCCAACAGGGTCGCAGAAAACAGGTGTAAACCAGGTGGACATTAAGTTTCCTAGACCAACTAGTCCTTCCATTCACGCAGTGTGGGAGGACATATTAGTAAACTTAAGTCAAACTTGTCAGGGAGTTAATATGCTGTCGGCGCAGAGGCTAGGAGATAATCCAGTAGGAAAGTGGGGCATCGATGATAAAGCAAAGCGCACTTACCGATCAACTGCTATACAAGTTGATTTAAGGGAAAAGGCTTATACAAAAAGCTATATAATTGCGACAGTTTCAGGCTCCAGTATTTTCAGTCATCAAAACAAACTGAGAAATAATGCTGGAGTTTGGCTATCGCCATTCGTTGGCAACAGATGGCGCCTTCCACAATCAAGAGACCTCTGTTTATATATGATCCCTGATCGCAGAAGGAAGGAGAGAAATCGGCGCAAGAAAATGCGCAAGCCTAAAAAGGCGGTTGAGTGGGAGCTGCGAAAGCTGCACTTGGCTACCGAGATTGCGAGGGAAAGGTCGCACTTAAAGAATGCGCCTATTTCTCATGAAAGAGAAAATATAGGCGAGCCGACGACGAGGGCGTTAAAGAGGAGAGCGAGGAGAAAACAAGTGAAGCAAATGCGTGCCCCTGGTTAACAGACTCTCAATCCCGCGAGAGCTTTCCTAATGCGCCGCATCATTTTGTAATGACTAATGGTGTTACTTCAGTTATTTCTCCAGTTGCCTACGTCCAGAGTTTGTCTGAAGAGGTTTCCACGCCAGTTTCTACAACGTCGCTAGCGGACGACTTCTTTCTTTACAAGGGAAAACTAAGCCCAGCCAAGTCGAGAACTACGCCGAAGGATTCCGACTGCTCTGCCTCAGCAGCCATAACTGAGAAAGGAAAATTCAGCGCTCCCACCGAGCAGAGGACAGCTCTTATTTCAAGCCAACAATTTTCCTGGAGTCCCGGACGAGAGACAAGTTTCCTGTCGTCTTCATGTGAGACGTTTCTGGTGGTGGTATCGTCTTTGGAAGTTAGTGACTGTTACAGCGTATATCCCGAAGTGGAATTGACGCAATTCTCCCTGACCGACGTCATTGCAGGAGTCTTTCCCTGGACCAGTTCAGCTTTTAGACGGGAGAGTCTAGGCACCTTTGCCCTACTTTTGAGGTAAGCCAATTTTACTTTGAATCTCTTCAGCGAAACAATATTGCTGATAAAAGTTTTGTTAGTTGGCGGTCTATAGCAAACCGACAAGACCCGGCTAACCCTTTCAGCTCTCGCTCTCCGCTCTTATGTTAATGTATAGTAGCGTCGCATAGGCTAAAGCCAGTTTAATTGTAACGTTCCTATAAATTTAAGAGCGGCCTTAATCTAAACAAATATTGTTTTTTTTTTAAGTTTAATTGTTTTGGCAGTGAATGAGCGTGGTGATAGAGCTTGTTAATTTGGGTTTTTTCCCAGAGGGCAAGTTAGGTTTTCAATTTAACTGGGTTAAGTTTTAAGGGTCTTGGCGTTGGTTGTATTCATGTATAGCTATTTACGTGCGTTGACATCAGAACGCAATTAATGTTCTCTTTACTTTTATTTTTATTCCGCAGCTTCCCGTGTGGACTGGTTGCAGAGGGTCAACGCGTTGCGTAAACGCGATCCTGTGTGTGTGTGTGTGTGTGTGTGTGTGTGTGTGTGTGTGTGTGTGT
>JAHWFO010060129.1:0-55000 GCA_023313115.1 Rhysida immarginata
AAATTGCAATAGAGTCAAAATGAAGACAGCGAAGCGACCAGAGCTAATTCAGTTAACAGGAGAAGAGAATGCTTGAGGTAGGAGGGACATCTACGCGTTCTGACCGATATACAGATCTAGTAAATTTGAAGGAAATGTAGCTTTTCTTGACTTGCAGATGATCGGTGCCGTTAACAATATTCATTCTATCCCATATTAGCTGCTCGAAGCTAAGATAAAACGATAAAATTGTTTAAATCGTTCCATTTCTCCACTATGCGAAGGGAATCCACCATGTTGTTTGTTTCGATATTTGAGTTAGTTTGGCATCTGATTCTGTTGGTAGATGGCGTACACCTTGCCACTTAATTTGTATTGAACGGAAGGCGTACAAGGTTGCACTGTACGTAGCCACTGCGTATTTGGAAATTACTAGGCGGAAGTAATTCACAATGTACAGTAATCTGGTGCCATTTGCCATTTTCTAGGTTCATAAAGAAGAAACTTAATACCAAAATAATTACATTTCTGTCTACCAGTTTGGGGATTGCAATAGATAAAACGTAAACACAACATACTTACGGTATACATACCTTACCGACGATATGACAGGATACTTCCGCCCATATGCTTTTTATTTTAAGCACTCTAATTTTCAGTTCCTTATGATGCCATCTGGTGGTCATAAATGTATGTATTTTGATATTAAATTTCCTCTTTATGAGGCAAAACTCCTATTTCTTTCTATGCATTTCTCTGCAAGCTAAAGAGTGTCTAAAAACTAGAGACCTGCTCGACTAAATTCCATTGCCAATTCAGTGGTTTTCTCTTGTTTAAATGTTAACAATATATTTCATCAAATTAAGTACCAATTCAGAATAATTATTCACTGGAAGTTATGACTGCAAAGATTAACGAAGTTTCAGAAGAAATGAATGAAAACCAATTAAAGATTAATGACGGTCAAAGCTGTGAATGATGGTATTATTAGAGGTTAAGATAAGCGTTATTAATTAAAAAAATAAACTCTTTTTTTCATAGATTTATCAGCTGGTATTCATTCATTCAAGTTTCTTCTGTGCATGGGTCAGTCATTTTTACACTCTGTACATATTTTGCGATTTATTGCATTTTCAAATTTTCTGTTGCAGTTACCCAGCAAAACGAATTATATGTGCTTTTTTATAAGTGTATTGCGGGAGCTAGAAAATTTTATAAATTAGCGAACACAGATGGTTTAAGCTTAAAATTGGAAGTCATTAGAGATGTTTCTTTGAATTGCAAGATTACATTCTAACTTATCTGAAGATCGGGAAGAAAATGAGGAAAAAGTAACATTACAAAATCATCATTCGCCATGAGGATTTCGACTTGGATACGGGCAATGCGGAAACATTAAAATTTAACAATCTCAACAATCTAATGCTCTTATTACCATCTGTTGTAAACAAAGTTCTAAAAGCAATTCCGGAGATAGAAATATAAGAATCTAAGGATTCGAAACTCTCCCCTGCTGATTTGCGTTAGAAGGAAATCTTTTTTTTAAAAAATCCGAGTTATAGTTTAATTGATTGGCTTGTAACGAAGAGACGACGATCCTCGTCGAAGAAAACCCTTCGAAACAGGCTCCTCCAACCAGCGGGTTAGGGAATAGAATTTCCGGAGTGTCGCTCAAAATACACTTCTCCAAGAGGGGACTTCATTCATTTTTCCATTGTTAAAAAAAAAAAAAAAAAAACTTCACTCAAAATGGTGGGAAGTTTAAAAAAAAAATCCAAACACTTTTCTATCCCCTTTCTTTCCTCTCCCTCCCGCCATCACTCACTCCTCTTGGCATTGATGCCGATGCTAGGGTGGGTGTAACAGCCCCCATATTTTAATGTTAATAATAATTGGTTGCTCGTTTTTCCCTTCCCTCCTTTTTATCACTTTCTTTTTATTTTTCTTTTTATTATTATTTTTTTTTTTTTGCTTGTTTGTTGCTGTTTATCTCTGTCATCGTCGTTGTCGACAAAGGCATGTCTTTCGTCGTTGTCGGGTGGGAATCGACAACCTTCTTTCCCTCGACCGACAATGAGCCCAGTCTGCCTGGGAAGCACTCGGCGCTGCTGCTTTGCCTGGCCTTGAGGATCAACCCTCCTTCTTTCTTTCTCTCTCTCTCCTTCTACCACGTAGGACAGTCTCATTCCACCGTTATGGGGGGCAGTCATACACATAGGCGCTTTTCGTCATTTTTTTATCCAGCGACGTTGTGTCGTCAACTGATGGAAAGGGAGAGGAACTAATGAATTCCTGTACCTTGCATTGTTTACTTCATTGCCGTTGTTCTACCCAATAACAATTTATACTTTGTTAATATCTTTTACTTAACCATCCTTATTTTTTCTTCAGTATTTTGCGAGTACAGTAACGTTAACTCTGGATTACAATTTTATTTATCTTAAAACTGCTCATTTCGGGTTTGTTGTACTTTTTCTCATAAGTACCCAAAGAATGCTCAAAAAAATAAATCAATATTTGTATAAAGTAGAATTGCGGCAATAAATAGAACATCTCATTGTTGAAGCACTTTACATTTTTGAATTTAATATTGTTGCAACCAACGTTTAACATTTTCTTAAGTTTTTACTTTTAGTGTGAGGAATACACTTTTTCAAAGAGTTTATCGCTTAACTGTCTAAAATATATATCGGCTTTTCTGCTCTTCATATAATTAACCGGAATCAATTTCTTTGGCCTCCTTCCCCCCCCCTTCTCTGCTTACAAATTCCTTTTCATGCCATTCCTCTTCTCTTGATCCGGACGTTTGCAGGGATGTGAGAGGGGTCTTAATGACGGGTATTCTTTAGGTTTCGTCTGTTGAAAGGATGCATTTCCAAGTGCAAAGGGGGGGAAAGAAGGGGGAATGGAGAGGACGCCATTCTTCCCTTCCCCTCCTAAACCTCCCCCATCCAGACAGAGCCTCCTTTTCATCTCCCGACCGGAAGAACCAGTGGTGGAAGGACTCCCCATCTCGTGTGGGAATTGCTCATGTGGCTCCGCAGAGGAGAGGGAGAGCAGGGTGTTAACAATTCGCCATCGATCTGCTGTGTGGTTTTTATCTCTCTGTCTCTCTCTCTCTTTCCATTCCATCTCCCTCTTTCCAGTGGGGCGGCATTGAATTTCCATTCTCTCCCTCTCTCCTCTTCCCCTCGGTCCTTGGCTGGCTCAGGCGGCGTGGGTCACGTGTATCTCTACTACCAATAGGAAGGCGGGTAGCTGAAGGGAGGTCTTTGATTGGTGCTCTAGATGTTCCTCGTGGGAAACTCGTTGGATATGCCGCTCTGTTGGGGGGATGGGGAGAGCCTGGCTAGTCACGTGATCTTCGCGTTTCCCGACGATGATGATGGTATCGATTTACTGCGCTCTCTTTCTCCCCTTACGCCGTCTCCATGTCTTTCTTTTCTGGTTTTTCGTGAAAATTTGTTTGCATTTAAACATAAAATGGTTTCATTATTTCTCATTTTCATTTTACGAGATAACTCTTAAACACCGTTAATAGGAATGGAATAATCATGCTCGCGACGAGTGCATTGTGATCATAAACCAAAGGGCATTTTTATTTTCATTAAGGATTGGGTGTGTACAAGGGGAGTTCAGGAGGAAACAATCCCTGTGCAGTGTAGCTAGTCTCTCAATATCCATATCATTATGGACAATTACCAAAAAATGGAGCTCAGTTCTTTAATTTCTAATATATTTTCATAATTACCTTCTGGTTCACCAGAAAGCGTAATTTTTCATAAGAGTGCGTAGACACCCCAAAGTGACAACACTATTTTCATATTTTTTGTTTATTCTTGTACTCCCCTGCGTTGTGGTACATAGTCTTCTCCCTTGATCCCCAAAGCAATTTTTATTACCAAGTGGAACAAGTGTCGACATCTAGCGTCAAAATTAAGCGCAAATTCAAGTTAATATTTTCCTAAAGCTTAGCAGGATACAAATACTGTACTATTTCTCGTACATTTATTTCTTTTAATTATCGGAAAAGAAAAGTGTCAACGAATATACATTGTGAATATTTTATTATTTTACCCCCCCCCCTCCGTTTTATTTATTTTTATCATGTTTTTTTTTCCTACTTTCACCTTGTTCTTTTAAAACAGGATTATTTTAATGAAAAAGATTTAATTAATCCATGGCGATTGGAGGGAAAACCGGCCGTGCTTAGTCGTGTAAAAATATATATAAAAAATAATAAACAACATTGTAAATGTTATGTAGAGTTTGTAGATGAGATTTATTATTTCTTTCTGCGTCGAGGAAATAATGGAAGGGAAGAAATCCATTGCATCAATATTGTATTTTGTAATTGTTTGTTGTTATTGTGTATTTTTATAATTTTATTGCATTTCTTGTTAACGTGGTGTATTTTAGAGGATTAAAACAGGAGAAAAAAAAGATGAAACTTCCCTGAGTCTTGGTATAAGAAAGAGCTCGCGGTCGGACCGAAGTAACCTCCTTGTACCATTTGACCATGTTTCTGTAAATAGTACCTTCTAATTTAAAGCAAGTTCTAGACGCAAGCCAACTCCCTCATTCTCTCCTTTGACCCTCTCGTTTCTGAAAAGTTATTAGTTGTAAGCCCTAATGCCCTCCTTACCCGTTCACCCATTCAAGTGTGGAGATGCGGGGGCGGCGGCCCGGGTGATTCACTCTGTTGCGCACGAGTGACTCTCGTCAGTGGCTCCATCCATTCCACCTTCGCTGAGGGGTGAGGATGAGTCGGCTCGCTCTCTTCATCCCCATAAAAGGTGACCTTGGAGTGTCGCTCTTCGAGACACTGGGGTAATCATCTCTCGCCCAAATGAGACTCATTTAACTCTTTTCAATTTGGCAAAAGTCGGCGAGCGTTGTAAGTGAAAGCGTACACGGGTCTCTAATCACCCTCACGTTATTACTTTTATTATAAACATTAATGTCCCCTCCCACTCTCATGTGCAATGACAGCATTTTAATCTTTAAGTTTTCATCTTCGGTCTGCATCCGGTGAAAAGCTATTTTATAAAATTCTCCCATATCCTTGTGAAGGACATACCTGTAAATTATAGATGAATGATGAGCCTTTTCTGGAATTAAAAATAGGAGAGCCTCGTCTGGAATCTTCAGATTTTAAACATTTTATTTCCTAAATGGAGAGATGGAAGGATGGTGAATGTACTGTGCATTATATATTTCCTCCGCTTTAATTTATCTCCTTCCCGTCGGCAACCTCTCTTTATTGTTCCTTTCATTTGGTCGACAGATCGCCAGGAGGCCACACACACACACACACACACACACACACACACACACAAACACACGCACACACACACACACTTTGTTGTTGCATTGTTTCGCCTCAAAATGGTTGCCATCTCCTTGTGCAAGTTTTTATCCGCAAATTTGTTGCAAATTTTGAGGGGATGCAAGTGCAATAATGTAATCGTTCTTTTTATAAAATTGTCCTCACAAAAATTTCCCTCATTGTGATTTTGCTAAACTGTTTAAGTTAAGTGGTGCCATTACATTCGCAATAACACAATTGCAATTTTGCTGTCCAGTATCAGTTTTCGCTTTATTTGTTGATGTCTAATAATCTGTTAACAAAGAGTACACACAATTTTAAAGCCAAAGTAATTTTAGTGATATCATTGGCGACATCTAATGACGAGCTGCAGAAATAACTTTTTTCTACCTTTGTTAACCTGAAATAGATGCAGATTAAAAAAAAAAATAGGTTATTAAAGTTCCTCTCTTGGCGATCGGTCGTCTTTTCTAAACCTTGCAAAAAAATTGAGTTCCTTTATAGGGGGGAGGGGTTGTAATGATATGTTTGTTATTTTCCTTGTGCGCGAGTTCTCTCCAATTTTTTAATAATTTTGTTTTCTTGCTTTTGATCGAATGATTGTAACTTGGCGGCAAATGAGATTTTAATTTGTTTTACTTTTTAGTTTTTAATATTTTCTTTGCTAAATTTTCGGACATTGTGTAAATAAAGTAAATATAATATCATCTTTAAAAAACCCCACGACAAAAACCGAATCTTATTATGTAATTCTAATCTTGGAATGATTGTACAAGTTTCCCTAGAAGACGAATAAACAAACTCATGCTGTGAGATCAATCTTGCATTCTTTCTTTCTTTATATATTTTTAATTTTAATTTGGTGCAACGTTATTCTCTTAGAAACAAACATCGAAATGTGAAAAACTTTTTTTTTTTTTAATGGTTTATAGGGATTTTGGTTTAAACCTTTATAAACAATTCTTTAAATATTAATTTCTTCGACCTTAGTTGTCAAAGCAAAGAAGATTGCTACAGAGATCTTTTGCTTAGTTGTAAAAATTTAATTAAAAATAACCAAGCAAACTGAATGAAAAATTATAATCAAATCGTCAAATTTATTTTCATCATAACTAATAGTTGATATATTTCCATTAATGAATAAATGTTGCAATTGAATTGATGTAAGGTTACAACGTAAAAAGCATAAGTTCTACAATGTAATTAAAGTAACCTCAGGTCGCAATATGTAGAATTTCATGTGACCAAATTTCCGACGAAGGCAACTAACTCTTCATATTCTTATCCCCGCTGGAGCAACTATCTATGGAAAAAAGATGGATTGCCTTATATGGACAAAATTGGATCGGTCAGTTTCTTCAGCTATTCCTGGAATTCATTCCCTCACTATTAAAAAAAAACGAGGTCTTTGCTGAATAGAGCAGCGGCAACATCAAAAGAGTCATGCCAACACCTCTCTATGTGTAGAGGGTGTTGCTAATTTCCGGCCAGGAGAAAGTTCTTCTTTCCGCGCGCGAAGTGTAGTAGCAATAATCTAGTAACTTCACAAATTTAGTGAGGCCGTGGTCTGGTGGGCTTTCACTGAAATCCAACTTCAGTGAAGTTAAGAAACACCAGGCACGGCTAGTCACTGGATGGGCGACTCATCAGTAACTGGGGATCCCCCCCCCCCCCCCCCCCCCATAATTTAATTAAATTTTGTTTTTAAATTTTATTAGCAGAGCAGGGGCATAGTGTCCCAAAATTAACTACATGTACCTATTTCAGTGCAGTCGGGAAATTTTTCTAAAAACTGATACAATTTTATGTTTATTACTGAATTATGACAACAAAATAGGTTTATAATCTTACGTCAAAACTTTATTGAAAATTTTCAACATGTGCATCGTCTGTATCCCAAAAAATTTCAAATCTATCCTTTGCTTTGCAAAATACATTTTGAACCATTTCAGAAGTTATACCCCTGTACTAATAAAATATATAAAGCAAAATTAAAAACTTATACATTTTTAACACATGCAAGTGTTTTTCATAAGCTTAGAAAGTTATCAGTGTCATAGCTAACTATCAACTTTTTGAATATTTCCTGGTTGAAAAAATTGTTTAATTGATACAAGAAAAAATACATAAAAAACCTACTCATAATAATCGTTTAAATTATATTTTTTATTGAACCAAAACATTCTGATTGATGGAAAAAATGTAAAGAATATAAAGAATGCATACCATCATTTCAAAAGTTTAGAAATGTCCCAATTTCATTTCAAAGTTAGAAAGGTACTTAACAATGTACATAAAAGTGAAATCAATTAACTTTCAAACAGTACAATTGCGTTTAATATTTTGTGATTTAACCCTTGGGTCTGATTATCGCTCGAACTCTAAGCGACATCGAATGAATTAAGTTTTTGCAGTCCTCGATTAATTTGTGACCATGGAACCTGATATGATTCTTTGGTACGTATTAGAAAGCGCCTTTTCAGGGTACTTTTTCATCTTCCCCCAAACATTCCCAATCGAGTTAAAATATTCCCAAAATTCCCAAGAGAATTTGCGGACCAGTTTAAACAATTCACTCCTGCGTGAGACGTAACCAACTCTTTGTCCTGCGTGAGACTTGACGATGATGCAGAATCTTGTTGAAAAACATTATCTCTCACAAGTAATCTTCAAGAGTTGGTATAAGGAAGTTTTCCAAGAATGCAATGTGGGCTTTACTATCCACACTTTTCAATCCACACATGCAACAGTATGTCCAAGGCCTTTTACTGTTATACAACCCCATATAATTACCTTGGTGAGAAACTTCACTGACGATTTAACGCATTTGGGATTATGAGCTTCATTTTTATGACGAAAAATTCTCACTCCTCGATGACGAAAATTTTCATCGGTGAACACAATGTTGTCCCACTCTGCCGTTGTCCAGTCCTTGTGTTCTAGTGTCCACTGTAGACGACGTTTACGTTGATTGTTATTCAGATGCAAGGTACAAGAGATTTGTACCCGAGGTCATCAAGCCTTCACGTTGTAGTTTTGTCATTTTTTGTCAGTTTCAGGGCTCCATTTCTCACTCAGGTCATTGGCTGATGTAAAACGGTTGTTTCTGCAATCTGTTCTCACATTGTGTTGTTTGCATTGGTCTTCCATCTTCTTTGTGCCGGAGGATAGTTCCGTAAGCCTCCTGCGCACTGTCGACTGGTTTCTGGAATTGTTATCGTTTACGCACGGGGTTTCGGGAACCCGTCGGTTTCAGAAAATCAAGAGCAACGCATTCGGCGACTGGGAAGTTGCGCAACCGCTGGGGTGGCTCGTTTCTATTGACGTCTATGCACTGTGCGAGCAACCACCCCTTCTCGATCGTGGTTTTTTTTGTTTATATCTGTGAAATAAACAATCACGGCCGGCTGAAGACGATGCGAACGGTATGGCACCACAAGGCCCCACGTTTCTGAAGTCCCGCGCCTTGATTTATCACGATCAAATATTTATGAAAATACGCCCCGCAAGAGAATTTTGCATTTTACATGATGCCTCGCTTTTTCTTGGGCCTTGTCATTATCCCCGTTATCTCATTTTCATTTCAATTTATTGTCATGTTTTTGCAATCTTCGAAAAAAAATTGGAACATGCTTTTATTTCCACGTTCTTGTAATAGAGGGTGCACCCAATATTTCTTTTTCCCCTTTTGGCTTTCTTTTTAATAATATACAGCTCCTATTCAAAATATTAGAATACTCACAGAAGACAACATTCTGATTGACATACTGGCCCAATGGTAACTCGTTTCATTAAAATTAAAATTGTACAGAGAAGGAGGGTGTCTTGCTATTGGCGTAACAAAAGTAAGATTCAAAACTAAATCATTTAAATAAGGTAAAAAAAAATAAACTAACGATTCAGAAAATTAGAATACGTAATTTACTGGTTCAAAATATTAGAATATCGGGGTGGGAAGGGTAGTTGACCCTTCCGTATTCAAGTTTAGTTGAAACTGTGTAAGCATAACATCGCTGTCATTGAACACTACTTGGAAGCTATTTGTCTCACTGCAATGGGTCGTAAAAGCGACATTTCAGCTACAACGAAAACCCTCATCATAGCCCCACAAAGTCAAATCTACAGAGTGCATATTACCAAGAACTATTCACGCGGGTACCTATGTCACCATGGCACACGCAACTGCCGAAGAAAAGGAGCAACAACTGTGCGGGATGAAAGGTGCCTGGGAACATCATCAAGAAAAACTGTTTCAAAAGCGTTCAGCACATTCATCGACTGTGGGGCCTGCATAGAATACACGTCTTCAGGTTAACTGAAGTTTGTATCAAGAATTCCAAAAATAAAGCCCCTGCTGACGCGCTAGCAAAGGAACTCTCGTGTGAAGTGGTGCAGAGAGCATCTTTTCTGGAGTGATGATTCATCGCTAACAACGTACTGTTCAGCGATGAATCCGTGTTCTGCGTGTGCCATGGTGACATAGGTACCCGCGTGTGGAGAACGACGACGGAAGCATTCAGTAGAGAGTGTCTTAAACGTTCTGTCAAATTCTGTCATGGTATGGGGGTTTATGGCCGCTGAAGGAGTAGGACACTAATGTGTTTTGAAGACCCCGTATAACTCCGAAGTATACCAAGAAGTATACCACATGCTCGACTCTGCAGAAGAGCTGTGTGGTAAGGACTTCATATTCCACAACTCTAAAGCAACAACCCAAAAAACATGTTTCTATGCAGAAATCTCGAAACATTACGGTGGTTCCTTGGCCTGCCAATTCTCCCGATCTCAACCCAATAGAGAACTTATGGGGTGTAATGAAAAAGCGTCTCCAAGTCATATCACCAGGGAATAAAGCTGATCTCATCATTTGTTTGGGACATGTCTGGAATTCTTAAAAAGGTTGGACTGTGCGAGGCTTGTTGGCAATATCACTGCGTTTACATGCACGTTTCGATCCGGATCGACTTGAGCTAATCCAAAGTGCCTCGCGTTTACATGCATCTAACTCGATCCGGATCGAGTCCGACAAGATGCTCTGTGGGTAAAGCTCTAGATTAGGAAAGTACGCCAGACTTTGCCATCTTCTACAGAATCCGCCATTGTTGGCTCAGTCGGCCTTATCACTTGAATTATGCTTCCTCTAAAATACTGCTGAAATACAATTTTTAAAAATTTTCTCATTATTATCGTCTAGAAATATAATTGACAATCAATAAATTTTGTAATTATTGATTTTTCCTTTAAATTTTATTTTCAGTTAAAATTTTCTATATATAAATAATAAGAAGAATAAAAGAGTTCAGAGAAGATACGGTAGTAAGTGGTTTATTATGCCTTACGCGTTTTGGGGTTACACCATCATCGGAGGCTACTAGACTACAAAGCATCAAACTGGCCAGGCCTGGTATTTATACAGAATGTGCGCATTATAATAGCCAGTTAGATAGGTAAGCTGCGAAGTAATATCGTGATTGGTATAAGCGCGAGCTGGTGAGGCGCGGACTGTGTGGGGGACTCCATTGTCACTTCCTTTTATTGTTCTTGGTTGTTTCGTCGATGTCGATGAGTATTTGCAGGGTTTCTTCACGTTCGAAGGTTGTTTGGTTATTCAATAGGGTCTTTGGCGCGGTTTTCCTTCGTTTAGTGATTTCCATCTCTTCTCGTAATATTATCTTGGCTCTGTCGTTGTTAGTCCATAATACCTTCATGCATCGGTCGATGTCTACCATCCTATGCTTCATTCTGCTGATCTCAACCTTCGAACGTGAAGAAACCCTGCAAATATTCATCGACATCGACGAAACAACCAAGAACAATAAAAGGAAGTGACAATGGAGTCCCCCACACGGTCCGCGCCTCATCAGCTCGCGCTTATACCAATCACGATATTACTTCGTAGCTTACCTATCTAATTGACTATTATAATACGCACACTCTGTATAAATAGCAGGCCTGGCCAGCTTGATGCTTTGTAGTCTAGTAGCCTCCGATGATGGCATAACGCCGAAACGCGTAAGGCATAATAAACCACTTACTACTGTATCTTCTCTGACCTCTTTTATTCTTCTAGCTAATTTGATACTCGACGTAGACCAACCTATGGACCTTAAATAATAAGGTTGAGGTTATTTATAATGTTAACTAGATCAAGTTTTTGATTTATTTGCACCTCAAGTAATGATCCTTAATAACTTTTAAAATGCATTTGCATGTTTAAATTTTTTATACTTATTTTTATCAAAATATACTTTTATACATTCTTATCAAAACATAGTTTTAATAGATTTTTATCAAACTAATTTTTAGATTTATATCAAAAATTTCAATTTAATAGTTTATTAAAAATGATCAAATTACAATTATAATAACTATAAATAATTATCAAATTATAATTTAATAAAATAGAAATTGTTAAATAGATATTTTTGATATAAATATAAAAGTTAATTTGATAAAAAATTATTAAATTACATTTTGATAAAAATATAAATATAAAACCCGAATTTGATAGAAAATTTGAAAAATTTTAATTTGGAAAAATGACATTATGATAAAAAACTTTACAAAAAAAAACCCAACCTAAACATGCAATGATTTTAAAATTTATTCATTTATTAATTTATAGATATTTATTGTGTTGAGGTGTAAATCAACCAAGAACCTATTTTAGCTAAAATTTTCTATAATTTTTCTTTCAACGAAATAGGAAATTTAAACTCGATCCGGATCGAGGTGTTTACATGTACATTAATGGATTGACCTCTTGCCTGAGGCATGCTTCCCTGATTTCAAACCACCTCTTTTGACTGGATTGAACTCGATCCGAATCGGGGTGTTGAAGCCTGTTTATATGCCACTTTTTTGCAGGATTAACTTGAAACTGGTCTTTCGATCCGGATAGAAAGTGTGCATGTAAACGCAGTGTATGAGAAACAGATTACGGGCTGTGATCAAAGCACGAGCGGATGCGTTCAAATATTGAACATTTCAAGAATGCCAGTTGGCGTTAATGAATGTTTATTCGCTAGCTTGTCCACGTATTCTAATATTTTGAGCCAATAAATTAAGTATTCTAATTTTCTGAATCGTTAGTTAATTTTTTTTACCTTATTTAAATGACCTAAATTTGAATCTTACCTTTGTTACGCCAATCTCCTTCTCTGTACAATTTTAATTTTAATGAAACGAGTTACCATTGGGCCAGTATGTCAATCAGAATGTTGTCTTCTGTGAGATTCTAATTTGTAGATACTGCGATTACATCCTCCACGTCCATCTTGAAAGGTAGCCGGCGCGATGCGGAAAGATGGCGAGAATGATTTGTATGCCCAATCGGTCTCCCGTCTTTGGTTTTCTGTTGTTTCTGGTTGTTCACAACCACTGTTGCCGGCAACTAGTCGACAGTGCGTAAGAGGCTAATAATTTAAAGACACTTGCTAATAGATGATTCGGATCGCTTTAATAGAACAGCAATATCTTTCAATATTTTCCCACTATCTGGCAAAGCTTTCGCAGTACGCTTTTCAAATAAACTAACAAGGGAATCCCTTGAACATATATGTCACAGATTTCCACCGAATTGAAGTTACTCATCTGAAGCTACTATAGATGCTTGCAAAATAAGAAAGTGCGAAATTTTGTTTCTTTCAAAATAAACCGCGAAAACGAAAAACTTTGAGCACACATAGCCATACAAGGACTGGATTGTTAAATAGGGCTGTGTGTATTAATGCGCTTAACGGGACTTCTTTCTTCCACTAGTCAGCAATAAGCACGAATCCACTTCACGTGAAATCAATGGAGTAAACAGCAGCAGATGCCAATTGAATAGCTTCTGAAGTTTCTAAACAAACTTAGTTTTTCAAAATAGATTATTACAATTAGCTAATTGCCTTCCAGTAAAAAATGTGTATAGTAAGTAATAACCATTTCCTTAATTTATTATTTCATTTTATTAAGTAATTCGGTAATCAAACATGGGGCTTCATGTGCAATGTCGAGTAATACGTTGCGTTGGTGAGGGGGTATGTATCTCGGTGCCTTATAATTTACATAAAAATAGTATTCATGGATGCTTACCTCATCGAGACGAATAATTACAGCAAAATTAAGGTTTTATACTTAACAACAGTGCTCTAACTGCAATTCTTTAGCGACTATCCGCTAACGATTATACTTCCCCTCTTACTGCCACGTTTGTTGAACTACATTTCCGGAGCTCTCTGGTGCCGCGCAACGCCATCGCTTCCACAGTGTGCTTACATGCAAAAAAAGGTATGTTGCATTCCCTTGTAAGTTGAGGTACACGTTCCATGGTTTATATTACATGAAGTTTTCTAATAGAAAAATTTTACTTGAGATTTATATGCTGGAACACCCTCAAAAAATTGATGGATTTGACCAAACAATTTACATCTTTCTGAACTTTTGAAATGATGGTATGAATTTATCTTTATTTTTTTCCGCCAATCAGAATGTTTCGGCTAAATGAAAAAAAATATCATTTAAACGATTATTATCTGTATGATGTATATATTTTTTATTGTTTCAATTAAACAATTTTTTCAACCAGGAAAAATTCAAGAAGTTGACAGTTATCTTATCTTATAAGAGTGGGTAGGTTAATCAATGGTGAAAAACCAGAGATTACCTAGGCACTTATTCCAACGAGGGAATTATGCACAAAGACCCCCCAAAAAACCTAAAGAACCTATAAGAAAACGAGTCAGGCTACCCACTGGATCGTGGTAAATGTCCTCAAGAAAAGTAGAATTTAACGTGAGGCGACGAATATGTGCCAGTGCGACACATTCAAAAGGAATATGATAGGCTGTTTCGTCTACCAAATTACACTTTGAACATAGTGGTTTCTCCCGAAGAATCCTCATTCTATTTCACTGTTTTCGTAGTAAATCATGACCTGTAAGATAGCCCATGATAACCCGTAGTTTATTCCTACTGTTAAGAAGTTTTTTGCTTTTGTTATTGTTTTTACTTGTTCAATGCCAGAGTGCGCATCATTCTTTTTTTGTTACTTGCTTTTGGCTCCCACTCTCTTTGGCCTTGGTTGAAGTTCAGCTAGTGAAATGCGCAAAGCATATTTTCTCTTACTCCTTGAGAATAAAAACTGTTCCATGAATTTACTCTATGTTGTCAGTCAGTTCTTATTATAAAAACGAAATCCCAGATCCTTTAAAATTTTTCTCACAAACATTTCGTCCTTTGAGCAGGATCTAAGTCGAGCAGAGGATTTGCAAGAACTTTTCTCCTTCGTTATTGCTACTGGCCACGTGCATACGTAAATGTCATTGTTCCCAGAGCCGAACTCAAGCGTTTCTCCGAGCATTCGTGTTGTTTGTCAGCATCTGTAGTACTTGTAACGTGTATTTAGCTGGGAAAATAAAGCTAAGCACAGTGGAAGACTCAAGACACGCAACAGTGGACGGAGTAAATTAAAGATAAAGTTTATTGCACAAATTCTGAACAAAAACTTAAATAAAAGCAAAAGAAGACAAAGACTTATAGCTAGAACTTCAAATTATCAGAATAAACCAGTAACAGGTTCAGCAAAAGAAGTAATAGCTACTGGGGAATAATGCAATTATTAATCTTAGACCTAAATTTCAAAAACCTAATTTCTATATCACCAATTGTATAATTGGCAAACTCAAATCAAAACCATACCGTTATTATCTTAAGAAAATCATATGACAGTATCACATAATAATGGATAAGCGTATAGGTAACATTCAACCTTTCACTTAGCAAGAACACTTAACCACACTAAATACTATTTCATTTAAATGTATTCGATGCTAAACTACTCTTTGTAAATACAAAAAGTTTCACAATCTTCAAATTTGTAAATATGCGTCTTACATAGAACGCCAAATGAGTTCTTGGTCTCAAATATAGTAACAAAGTCCTCAAATCGTTGCAGCCTCTAAGAGCTGTTACACAATAAAGTTCACTTATGAAAATAGATAAAATCAAGTCCGGTAAAGTCTTTAACGTTAGTGGAACTTAGCAATTCAATTCGCACACTAAAATAGGAGAACAAAGGGGAAAATTATAAGCAATGATAATTTAAATTAACAAATCTTTCTTCCCTTATTCTTTTTTTTTCTGCACCAAAATGTTTCAACAAACGCTTGTCAAAGGAAATTAAACACACAAGAAAAACGGAAGGTTAACGTAATGGCTGGTTTCTCAGTGTAAAAGCTAGGCTAACATGAACCCCAGCTCGTGAAGGAAATACGCCGCCATGATGAACGGCCATAATCCTCGAACGCACGTTGCATATTGTAAATTTCTGCACGATAGCTCTTTGAATGTCGCATTAAATAATTTGGCATTTCTGCCTACAACGAAATGGGCACTTACGAGTGTGTAAGTCCATTCGACAACGGTTCTACGAAGCCCTCGTGGCAGCTCAGTCTCATACCGTTGCGGAGGCACAACACTGCCTTCGTTTCTTCTTTGCCACGTCGGCAAAATCTCCGCCGGTCTCACTTCACTGCACGGCGTGCCCTCCGCTCCAGCCAAACTCACGTACGGCGACGAGCTTGTTGTTGAGGGCAGGGAACGCTTTCTCCTTCCCTCCAATCTGTCAATGTTGTAGAGCTTGCTGCTCTTCCGACGGGCCTTTCCATGCGAGCTGCATGCAGGAGAACCTCTCTGTTTTCTCTCCCATTCACTTTTTCTTCTCCTCCTTCTGGCACTTTCAAACTCCGCGCTAGAATTCCTTTCTTCGCCCTGATTAGTTCGGGCGTGTTGATGAAGGTGACGGCGTTCTTGACATTGCCTCGCACTCCTCTCTGAATAATAAAAGAATCGAGAGCAAAAGCGAACGACGGCGTCATCGGAATTCGTGTTCGTATCCAAATTCCGTGACATGCTTGCCCGCCCCAACTGCAGATCTTCCTGCGTGTTGCCATTATTCAGCCCCACAGTCTTTGTTGGCTGATCCCGGTTCTTCATATATCCATTATGATGCCCTTTTCCTCCGGCACGAGGCTTATCAACAGCCTTGTAACACTGTCGCCTACTCGGGGGGCGCAACAATTTTGTCGAATTTGCGAATTGTAGTGACTTCTCTACCACTGTCAATCTTTGCCAAAGTCCTCTTTAACTCCATTGCTCTTTCCACCACGCTTTTGAGCGTTTTTATCTCAGCTCTAGTTCCGTCGATAGATTTTCTGGTCGCTGCTAATGCACTGTCACTTTCTTTTGACACTTTTACACCTTTCTGGACCGTATTTATGCCTTTCTTGCCTGATGTGTGGGTCACTTCTCTTGATCCTATGGCTTTTAGGACCTTGGTATCGCTTGTCACATGATTCTGGAACATAATCTTGTAGCGTCTTCTTTTTTTGATTTTGCCTTTTACTCCTTCTGCTGTGTAACCAAGACTCCTGCTTTAACATGAGGACCTTCATCGTGTCTTCTATTCTAGATAATGTCTTTTCCAATTGCGCTAAGCTTCCAAAATTGCTCTTAGCCACACCTCGGGTTATGAAGAGCTATCACCACTTTCTTTTGTGTCTTACCGTGGTCCCTTGCCGTCCAAATTCAACGACGATCGCTTCTCCTTATGGAACTGTTGTGAGAATTTTTCGGTTTCCCTTCTTCCAATTGCTTTTCTTGTAACTGGCGATTCCTTCTTTGCCATATCTTCTGTTGAGGAAAATCTTACTGTCATTTCTATGGAAATATAACTCTCCATAGGCCATCCTATGTGATGGTAGACGACTAGCCCTTGGAGGGTCACTAACCCTTGACATAGGGCTACCTCTGAGCTCGTTATCAATAATACACTATCATTGGTCTGCTCCAACACCTCCGGCTTTACATTTTTTTGACGTCCCTTTGGGGTATGGGTGCTGCTCCTCTCTTGACTTAACTCAGCTAAACAGCTGCTGAATAGTTCTCCATCTATATATCTTGACTGGAACAGCTCTACTAGGCTCTCAAGCCTATTTATATCGTCATCATTACCAAATCTAATATGGCTGCTACACCTCACCTCTTGTGGCTTAAACACCGGTTCATAATCCTTTGACAACACAACTTGCACTGGTCTCCTTATAGGACCTTTATTCTCTCTCGCTGATGAAGGATGGGTTATGTCCATGTAGCTGTCTCTTTTACTCTCTTCCATGCTATATAGCCCTTTGCTATGCTGCTGATGAACCCTCTCGACCTCCGCAGCTAAAAATTATTGTAGGCTTTATGAAATAATATTCGTTTTTTGAAGTCGCTTCCATTCTATTTCTTTTTAACTTAGACTTCTTTTTTCTATTCCCCTTTCTTTGGGAATATCGGGCTTCCTGTCCTCCTTTGGCCAATATTACGTTTAAATCGGGCTTCTGCTGCTTTAAGCCCTCGATGTAGCCTTTCTCAGCCCACATGTTCGAAGCTCAATCTTCCTCCGGATGCAACATGGACTCCGTGATGAGCATAGCTTCGCTCAAATCGTTAGGAGCAGACTCCTCCAGACATTCTTTCATCATCTGCGAGAATGCGTTAATATAAGTCACAGTTTTTTCCTTGTCCGTAAGAGAAGCAATTTGTCTTGTCAAGTCCATATACTTTTTGTTGAATATGGTAATCTTTACGTTTTGAAAAGATAACCTTTCCAAATCCCTGATGCGAAGAGCTTCCATACTAGTTGCCGCTGACATCTTAGTGTAAAGTACGAAATAGTCACAACTACCAAACGCCAGGAAAACACCACCAATTAGCAACAACTGCGATGCACCACCTTACTCCCCCGGCAATAATTATTATGGAGTTAAATCGCATCGCAGCTTGTCGCATCGTTACACCGGTGAATCACTGCACTGAATTCCAAATATTTAATACCAGGAACACGGATTGCAAAACTTCATTCACCGCATAAACTTCTCAAAAAATAATTTTCTCTTTTTTTCCCCTCTCTTTTGGAAAACCCAGCTACCACTCTGGCAGCGGCTTCGAAGGTTGTACACACTATACACACACGGATAGGGCTTGTCCAATCCGGCGCACTAACACCAACACTCAAAAACTCCGCTGCACTAAAGAAACTTTTTTTTTTAAATAGCTGTGAAGCACTCACAACACCACATAAACACCATTAAACTCTTGATTCAAAATTCCACTACAATGGAGTCTATGCATGATTTTTACAAATACAGTCAAATTAAAGAACACATCTCTTAGATAATACACAAAAATTTTCACTTCTCAAATCCTCACCATTTATTTATAATTAATTTTTATAATTTGCTACTTAGCCCCACCCACTGAAATGTCAATCAGCTCACATGATGTCACAAATCAGCTAACCCGATCCCGGCAGCCATCACAGCCTTGTCGTTGCATTGCCTTACTCGATGCTTGTTAATGTTTTAGCTCGTAATCCGCACAAAAGATGGATAATGTCAAACAAACAGTCATACAAGTTTATCGTTACATGAGCACAGTTTACCATCTGTAGCCGGACAGTCATACTCAACTTTCTCTTTCTTTTCATCAATCTTCATCAAAACTGTGTAATTTTTTGATGTAGTTTTGTGATCTGGACAAATTCTACACTTAACAATGCGTTTTGTAGCTTCTCGTTTACCTTTAACATATCCTATAGAAGCATCTCCGTACGTTTCACGTCCAAATCATATAAATCAAATTATAAATAAGTTTAGGACAGTAGAAAAAATCAGCTTACAACGTAATTGGCTATAATAATAATAACAAAAAATTTACAAAAAATTTATTAATCGTATTAAAAATCCATTTAATTAAATTTCAGAATTTTGCTTAATTCTATCAATTGAAAAAATAATTTATTTAAATATTATAAGTCAATAATAACTCATTTATAATATTAACAAACGAATTTAATATCAAACAATCACGTGAAAATCAAGAAGAGAGAGTGAGAGAGGTTCTTCCACTTTCCACAACGTAATTTGTTAAATCACAAATGTACATTTCGACTGCTATGAAATTATCATTCAGTATGAGGATGGATGAATAAATTTCTTCATCCATTGTATGAGGCAGAGAAAAAGAGCAGAATCATTGTTCGGCTCTTTCTCTGCCTCATACTGAACGATGATTGCATAGCAATTGAAATGTACATTTATGATTTAATAAATTACGTTGTGGAAAAGTGGAACGACTTTTCTCTCTTCTTGACTGTAATTATCCACAGTTTTGTTGCTACATATATTTAAATCACATGTGAAGTTTGTTTGGTAAGTTAGCTAGCTTCTTTAAATCCACGACTTTCAGTTACTGTAAAGCATTTGCTGTTTGAAAAAACTCTGCTATTATCAACGAATCTACTTTTAGCTGGTTTTCTGATCTTCCCTCAATGAAACCTTCATCTGGTTTGACCATTTTCATCTGTAAATACACTGTTGTTAGTTGCACGAAAAACTTAAATGCGCGTAAATCTGCAGCTGCAGGCTCGTTAAAGGCCAAGCTTGGCGATGGTTGCTGATTCGTGACGTTGTGATGTAGGGAACAATGTGAAAGTTTTTATCCTACGTTTATTAGAATTAAAATGGAAAAAAAATCGCGGATGCCAGTGTGACGTAGGGGATTTGTAAGAGGTTCCCTGCGTTTATTTGAATTATAATTAAGAAAAATGCCGTGGATGCTTGTATGACACTAGTTTCTAAGATTATTCCCAATCTTAATACACTATAGTTCATCCAACAAGAGAAAAACAGGGTGTGTCATAGGAAGTTTCAGATTAGCCAATCAGAGAAAGGGGGCCTCATGCGCTTAATCACTTCTCTCTCATGTCTCATTGAAGAAGCGCTTTATAATATTACAGCAGAAGCTTTAATATTATTCAGTTGCTTTGCTTTAATTATAATTAAAAATATCGTACACTTCATAAAATTATCTTTTAACTCAAGTTTATATATATCGTTGTTCGAGATTCCCTGGGCCTTTTCTTTCCAGGAGTCGAAAAGCGAGGAGAGGGGGTGGTAGCTTCGCATGAAGACGCTTCGTTTCCTTCTTGAACAATTGTTCGAACACAAGAAAAATACACTTGCGTTGCCTTGGAAGTTTCTTCTATCAAAGCAGATGAGCTTTTAAAACACTAAAGGAAAATAAAGTAACAAAATACGTTCCACGCAAATCTCCCTAGCCTGGCTGTGAATAGTTTTTCCTTGTTTGGCTGAAGAGTTGTTGCACGGACGTCGCCATTACAAATTGACTTGTGCAGCCGCTGAAGGAGAGATCCCACAAAGCATTGCGGATGAGTGAGTAGTCGATATCAGACCGGAAACACACCCTGTTTTTCTCTTGTTGGACGAAGTATAAATTGAAGTTGTCGCGGACGCCAGTGCCTAAGCACGATTACAAACACTTCTCTTCCACTTAAGAGAGATCTGTGAGTGAAAGTGAATTACACTTCTGATGGTAAAAGAGAAAACAAAAGATTCAACTTGTAACTAATTTACGCATGCATTATGATATATCTAAGATCCAAGTATCTCCCCTCTTATTAAACAAAAGATTTTACTCCCTTATTAAGATGAAACTCTGTGAGAAATGATAAAACAAAGTTTGAATGAATTTAATTTTCTTTATTTATAAAATCTCATAAAAAATGACTCAGATATGTTTAAAAGAAAGATAATATTTTAAATTTAATGAAGCAAAGGCTCTCAACTATTTAAATTTGATATAAAAATCCTTAAATTTAATTGTTCAAAAATTGTCTTAAGCCTAACACTCGCGATGGGCCCCTAAAGTTAAACACACAATTATCTTTTTTAACATCTCAACTGATCTCGATTTCTATAGAATGTAACACATAAGCCGGATCTTTCTCACGAAGCTCCGCTGTTTTTGACAGTGCGTTCTTCTTCACGTCATGGCCTATGATCTCTACAGATGACCACAGTAGGTTACAGGCCGCCCATCTGATTCACTAATCTCCCGTGAAACTCAGACTTGCCTGTTTTCCCGCCTACTGTGAATCGTTCCTAACAAAGATCTCAATACGCCGCCGCCGCTGTTCGTTGTTGCTGCCTTGACCTTCGTTGTCACCGCCAGTTGCTCGTTGCATTAGACTATCGGAATCCTGGTTCGCTCGCAGTGCTGTCGATCTCATTAGTGATTTCCTTGTGTTCACTTAATGATGAGAAGATGGCTGCCATGGTGAGATTTAATGCTCAGAGCTTAGGTTGCTAAGATCAATGTCCAGAGCATGACATTCCGAGTGTGCTGTTATCATGGCTCAGAGATGTCAGAGCCTCATAGTGCATGCCTCCAGAGAATGATGTAGAGGGTGAGATCGCAGTATTTCGATATCAATTCAAAATTTGCTGCACAATTTATATCACATTTTAATTTAAAGTGTTGTCTTTCGTTTGCTATTGGGTGACCATCAATTATTGGTAATTTGCGGGGTTACATGAAACAATAGTGAGAATCAGCTCCATCATGCGTTCAAACTCAGAACAATTGCCATTCTAAGATGCGTGCATCCTCCCCCCCTCTAACTGATGGAGCAAACAACAGAGAAAAAAAAATGAAGAGCCATAGCTTCAATAAACGAACAAATTAATCACAGAGTTAGATTTTCTGAAAAGCATTGACATAGTTATGATAGAAACTTGCTTTTAATTAAACAAGGGTGAAATTAGTAAAAAAGTAGCTTAGATAATTTTATGAAATTAAAATTTATGGCATATATTGAATAAATAAAACACATGAACGTTAAATCCTATTTAACATTCATAGGGACATATTACATATGTCACAATGTCACAACCAATCAGATGCGTTCTTAGCCAAATGATAAAATTGAGCTATTAAAAATCGTTTTTTTATTTATGAAAACAACAAAATTTTTCCATTCTAATAAGTGATTATTGAAACTATTTCTTTCATTTTTTATGAATTTTAAGCAAATTTAAAATTCATGCATAGACCCCATCGATGCACTCAAACTTTAAAGGACCTATAGTCATACTAGTCGAGTAACACTCACCTTCACAACACACAACATGAGAAGCACAATATAAAGGTGGCTGGGACTGTGGTCGTACCGTTCACACACTTTGCACCATCCAAACACACCATACAAATTGTAGTATTGTAGACAAATAAAAATTCTGCTTCTGTGGTCTTACTTGTGCTGCTACCACGGACCAATATAAAAAATCACAACTTGTGAATCAGGAATGCACCAAGTAATTATTAGGCCTGTGGTCGCACGTGCGCTGCTACCACGCACCTTCCGAGCACCAAACACTAATCAGAAACCTCATAGGTAAAAAGAAAAAAAACGCAAAAATTTCCTCTGTTGGCCTGTGGTCGCACCGCTCTGATACCACGCACCATCACTGTAATATGTATTGAGCTGGGCAAATAAAGCTAAGCACAGTGGAAGACTCAAGACATGCAACAGTGGACAGAGTAAATTAAAGATAAAGTTTATTGCACAAATTCTGAACAAAAACTTAAATAAAAGCAAAAGAAGACAAAGACTTATAGCTAGAACTTCAAATTATCAGAATAAACCAGTAACAGGTTCAGCAAAAACAGTAATATCTACTGGGGAATAATGCAATTATTAATCTTAGGCCTAAATTTCAAAAACCTAATTTCTATATCACCAAATTGTATAATTTACAAACTCAAATCAAAACCATACCGTTATTATCTTAAGAAAATCATATGACAGTATCACATAATAATGGATAAGCATATAGGTAACATTCAACCTTTCACTTAGCAAGAACACTTAACCACACTAAATACTATTTCATTTAAATATATTTGACGCTAAACTACTCTTTGTAAATACCAATAGTTTCACAAGCTTCAAATTTGTAAATATGCGTCTTACATAGAACGCCAAATGAGTTCTTGGTCTCAAATATAGTAACAAAGTCCTCAAACCGTTGCAGCCTCTAAGAGCTGTTACACAAAAAAGTTCACATATGAAAATAGATATAGTCAAGTCCGGTAAAGTCTTTAATGTTAGTGGAATTAGCAATTCAATTCGCACACTAAAATAGGAGAACAAAGGGGAAAATTATAAGCAATGATAATTTAAATTAACAAATCATTCTTCCCTTATCCTTTTTTTTTCTGCACCAAAATGTTTCAACAAACGCTTGTCAAAGGAAATTAAGCACACAAGAAAAACGGAAGATTAACATAATGGCTGGTTTCTCAGTGTAAAAGCTAGGCTAACACGAACCCCAGCTCGCGAAGGAAATATGCGGCCATGCTGAACGGCCATAATCCTCGAACGCACATTGCATATCGTAAATTTCTGCACGATAGCTTTTTGAATGTTGCCTTAAATAATTTGGCATTTCTGCCTACAACGAAATGGGCACTTACAAGTGCATGAGTCCATTCGACAATGGTTCTACGAAGCCCTAGCGGCGGCTCAGTCTCATACCGTTGCAGAGGCAAAACACTGCCTTCGTTTCTTCTTTGCCACGTCGGCGAAATCTCTGCCAGGCTCACTTCACTGCTCGGTGTGCTCTCCGCTCCAGCCGAACTCACGTACGGCAACGAGCTTGTTGTTGAGGGCGGAGAACGCTTTCTCCTTCCCTCCATTCTGTCAATGTTGTAGAGCTTGCTGCATGCGAGCCTTTCCATGCGAGCTGCATGCAGGAGAACCTCATTTTCTATCCCATTTACTTTTTCTTCTCCTTCTTCTGGCTCTTTCAATCTCCGCGCTGGAATTCCTTTCTTCGCCCTGATTGGTTCGGGCATGTTGATGAAGCTGACGGCGTTCCTGAAGTCGCCTCGCCCTCCTCTCCAAATGATAAAAGAATCCAGAGCAAAAGCGAATGACGACGTCATCGGAATTTGTGTTGGTATTTGAATTCCATGACAGTACCTACTCTTCATGTCAACTGTTTTGCAACTCCAGCAATCATCCGCAGGTTGTGTTTTGCTCAGCAAACATGTAAGTAGACTTTTTGTTTCTCAGCGTTCCTGTTTGCTTTTTTCGCCATTTGTGTTGCTGATCATTGCCTCTCTTTGTTCTACATCGTCGAGTGACAATTCAAGTCGCCATTTTGTTCTGTGTGAACTTTCGATTTAATTGCGACTGTGACTGTGTTCTTTGTGACAGTGGATCTAAAGAAAAAACATACAGCTATTAAAGCTCAGCTAACTCGTTTTGAGAGTTATTTGCATAGTGTTCAAACTGAACACCCCTCATGTTCAGCTTTCTGCGATTGTTTCCTCTCAGTTGAGAGAGAGATTGCTCCATGTTAAGACTTTGCTTACATCGTTCACGGATGTGCAGTTAGAAAATGACATCCACACTGATGACGCGGATGGTGAGGAACAAATTGCAGAATTCGAATGTCGTTATTTTCAATTAATCGCAACTGCTGATCTTCTTTTAGAATCGAATGTTCATAGCGTGACCAATATCTGTTTCTAACAATGAAAGCCATCCTACTCCAAGCCATGACTCATCGACTGGCGGTCCTATTAAATTGCCACTGATTAGTTTGCCTCAATTCAATGGATATTGTTCTGAATGGCTTAATTTCCGTGATCTGATTCTAAGCTTAATACACGAGAGTGAATCACTCAGCCCAGTTCAACAGTTTCACTATCTTTGTTCTGCCCTCACAGGCAAAGCTGCTGAATGCATCAAGAATCTGTCACTCACCACTGCTAATGACTCCATTGCTTGGGACACACTCAATGATAGATATAATAACAAAAAGATTCTTGTTCATAATTACATTAAGTCCTTGTTCACCTATGAGACACTCACCAAGGAGTCTTCAAATGCTCTAAGAATCTTGATTTGAAGAACTCGCAAGGATTTATGCTCTCTTGATTCCTTGCTAGAAAAGGAAGTTCAACGTGATGCTCTACTTGTACATCTTATAAGTTCTAAATTGGACCCAGCTACACTAAAAGAATTCGAGGATAAAACTACCTCTTCAACTTCTCCTATGTGCGAAGATTTGCTAAAATTTTTAGAGCTTCATTCCTCTCTGTTAGAAACCCTGAAGCAGAGAAATGCCAAACTGGGTCGTTTCTTACTGCTTCTTTTGTTTGTGTGGTTTGTGAAAGTGATCATCCCTTATACCCATGCCTGCCTTCAAGCAGCTGTCCACAGTTGATTGTGCTACTAAAGGAAAAAAGGAAAGACTGTGTTTTAACTGCCTTGCTAAAGGCCATCCCTTAAAAGACTTTAAATCTAAGCACAATTGTAACCTCTGTCGTGCGAGACACCATACTCTTCTGCACCAGAACTCTGATAAACCTCGCAACGATCACCCTTCCCATGATGACGAAGCATGCCTCTCACTCTCCTCTGTAACCCCACTAGCGCAAAGGGCACTGCTATCTACTGTGGTTGTCAAAGTGATTGACTCGCAAGGTCTTCCATACAAAGCTAGAAGCCTTTTGGACTCTGCCTCCATGTCGTTTTTCATAACTACGTCCCTGTGCATGCAAGAGACTTTGACAGCCTTTATCTCTGATCAAGATGCAAGTACAAGGTGTTAATGGTAACATTTCTACTATTCATTCTCGATGTGAGATTTTTCTGCATCTCTGATTTTAGTCTCAAAGTGCAGTGCTTATTCATGCCTCAGATCACTGGTCTTCTGCCTGGTAAGGCTATTGATTACTCTCATGTGTGCATTCCTCCTGGCATGATGCTGGCTAATCCCACGTTCAACATACCTGGTCAGATTGACTTGTTATTAGGAGTTAGCTGTTTTTGGCAGGTCGTTCAAGGACAACGGCTCTCTTTGGGAGAAAGGGGTCCATCCTTGCATGCTTCTTATTTCGGATGGATTGTCTCCGGTCCTTATGATTATGATCTCCCTCAAAAGACTACGATGTGTAATTTCACTCACAACGTAGCTGACGTTCAACAACAGTTATAAAGATTTTGGGAAATCGAAGAGATTCCCCCTCTCCCTCTTCTCCTACAGAGGATAAATGTGAAGCGATTTTCAAAGACTACTACCCACGACAGTGACGGAAGATTCATTGTTTCACTTCCACTGCACCAATCTACTGATCTATTAGGTGATTCTTATCCTTCTGCAGAAAAAATTCTCTTTAACCTGGAAAGATGTTTTTCTTATAATGAATCTCTTTTGATGCAATACACCAAGTTCTTTCTTCCGCATCACGGCATGATTAAAAAAGAGAGTTTGACCACGAAGCTGCGAGTAGTATTCAATGGTTCTGCTCCTTCTATGACTGGCCTATCACTTAATTCTATTCAAGGAGTTGGTCCTATAATTCAGCAAGGTTTAATCAGCATACTACTTAGATTTCAAAAACATGTGTTTGCCTTCTACACAGACATTGAGAAGATGTACAGACAGGTGCTGATTAACCCTTCACAGCAATCATTACAGCGAATTCTCTGGAGACCTGATCCTGCGATGCCTATCAAGGTTTATAGCTTTAATACAGTTACTTATGGCACTACTGCTACAAGTTTTCTTGACATTCATTGCTTGTTCAAGTCGGGGATTGAATGTACTAACACTCAGCCTGCAGTCTCTCGCATTATAAAGGAAGATTTTTACATTGACGATGTTTTGTCAGGTTGTGGTACTGAAGCTGAAGCTTCCCACCTCTGCAATGCTCTGTCTGCAGTGCTAAAGACTGGTTGTTTTAATCTTAGAAAATGGGTTTCTAATGAACCGAATATTCTCAAGGACTTTTCCACTGCAGAAGTGCATCCTTTGATTGTGGATATCAGCTCTCATGAGTACACAACGACTGTTGGTATACTTTGAGTTCCTGATGAAGATGAGCTGAAATTTTCCATCACCCCTGTTCCTCATCAGAAAGTTACTAAGTGCACTGTGCTCTCTCGTATTTCACAGATTTATGATCCTCTTGGACTTTTGAGCAAGTTGTTGCAATCTTTGTGGCTCGAACACCTTTCTTGGGATGACATTATTCCTCAGCCTATGCATGACTAATGGTTGAAATTCCCTCGAAGAATTATTTGCGATCAACCTTCACGCATTTAGATCCATGCCTTTTCTTATGCTTCTTCCAAAGCTTACGAAGCTTGTGTATATGTGCGATCTACCCATCGTGATGGTACCATTTCTTCCAATCTCCTTTGCTCCAAAGCCAAAGTGGTTCCTTTGGGGAGTTTTGACTTTTGCTCGTTTAGTGCACCATGTTACAAGCGAAATGAACACTGACTTTGATTGTTATGTGTTATAGACTGATTCAACAATCGTTCTCAGCTGCTAAGGATGAACCCAATCTGCCTCCAAACATTCGTGGCTAACCGCATTTCTGAGATTCAGCGTCTAACTGAGCACATTTTCTGGCATCATGTTCCCAGTAATTCCAATCCTGCAGATCTTCTATCAAGAGATGTTGCCCCTACTAAATTGATGAGTTCCACTATGTTGTCAAATGGACCAGTTTGGTTGCACAATGAAGAGAGATGTTGGCCTTCTTCATCTCCTTGTCCAAATGTTCTTGATCCAACATCTCTGCCTGAAATCAAGTGTCCTATTCTGGTATCTAATCTTGCTGTGTCTAGCTCCTTTCCTTTTGCTGCCTACTCCTCTGCTTCACATCTTTTGCGCATTGTTGCTTGGATCCTGCATTTCAAGAATATTTGCCTCAGCCCAGAAGTTTCTGACCCCATAAGCCCATCAGAACTGAATAATGCGTTTCTATGCCTCGTTAAGGTGGCACAGGCTGAATCCTTCTCTGAGGAGCTGCTAATTTTGACATCTCCCTGCAATGATCTCATTCAAAACTGCGTAATCTCTCGCCTTTCCTAGATTCTCAAGGGCTAATACATGTGGGAGGAAGACTACGTATTCAAATTTCGCTCCTGCCAAAAACATCCTGTGCTTCTCTTGGGCAAGCATCCATTTTCTGAGCTTCTTGTGGAAGCAGAGCATCTTCGACTCCTTCATGCTAGCCCACAGCTTCTACTGTCTTCTTTAAGGGAAAGATGCTGGATATCTTATCTTGTACAGAGGGTAGATTATCGCAGAATGATAATCTGCGGCACTTACTTCGAGGGAGTTTTGTGCCATCCCAGTAACTAATGACTGCTCCGAGATGACAATAGCAGCCGTGACCGACGGCTTAAGGTGCTCTCCAAAGAGCTGCTGGCGGACGGCTTAACGTGTTATGATGGAAGAGCTGCTGGCAGACTAACAAGCCAGTGGCTATCACCAGCTGCTGGACATCCAGCCCTGTTTACTCAGCAAATGGGTCAGATTAAAGTCCCCCAACAGCTGTGCCCCAAATAGCCATCCCACCCAGTAGTGGTCTTCAAGCCACTGGCTGCCCTGGCTGCGCCTGAAGTTGCTTAACTCCATCGATCAGCGAGCCAACTGAGAGACAACCAGGCTACAGCCACCCCCAAGCGAGAGTATCCATGATGTTGGGAGCCATCTGTATACCTAACAAGGGCACCCTTAGAAAAATGCTGACTCCCCCCTCTCTGCTCTACCACGGGGTCTATGATGATCTCGCTCGACAGCTCAGGGAGTGTACGAGATTTTGCAATGTTGGAAGACATTTGCAAAATATCACGGGTCATAATCTGGCTAATGATGGTATGAGATTTCGGCCAAGGAAATCTACCCACAGCCCTTGATTACCCAGACGATAAATACTTTTTCTAAAGATTCCCTGGATATAAATATGCAAAGGAGTCACAGAAAGAATAACTTCCATAGCTCTGATTGGTGTGGTTGAAACATTGCCCGTGATACCCAGGCAGGCCAACCTTTGAAGAGAGGCTAGCCTGGCCTTGACAGCAGACTGCTCAATCTTACTCCACCAAACTAGAGCACAATACGTAAGAATAGTTCTAATGGCTGTGACATGCAGCCAGTATGTCTTATTTGGGGCAAGGCCCCAACATTTACCTAGAAAGTTGACAGTTAGCTATGACACATAACTTTCGAAACTTATGAATGTATTTGTATAATAATAAATATGTGTATATTTAACATGATAAACATAAACAAAAGTGAGGTTTTAAGAAAAATTGTCTGATTTTACTGAAATAGATACTTACTTATGAGACACCCTGTAGATCATTCTTTTAAAAATAAATACTAATATTTATAATATCATATTCAAAAATTTAGGAAATGAGCTCTAGCGGCAGAAAAGCCTCTCGGTTTGTTTCGATGTACAGGGTGATTCAGTCAATTTCTGACCATTTCAGTACTATGATTTATTGACCCTTTAACTTTTACAAACTTAGCATTTTAGTATGATATTTTAAGCAGTTCAAAGTTTTTATTTCTGTGGAAAAGTCTTGATGATATGCTCAATGTGGCCACCACGAACATTTTGAACTGCTCACAGCCGAATGGTGAAGTTGTTCATAACTCTATCCAGGATTTCTGCATCCACAAGGGTGCAGCAGTCGATGATGCTTTGTCGCAGCTGGTCTAGGGTTCTTGTTGCTGTAGTGAACACACTGTCTTTAAGGAAGCCCCAGAGATAAAAATCACATGGGTTTAGGTCAGGACTCGTGGGGCTAAAGAAAGCCACCCCCTAATCGATCTGAAAACCTGTTTGAATTTCTGATTGAGAAAGCCTAGCACTTCATTAGTGGTGTGAGGCCTAGCCCCATCCTGTTGAAACCATTGATGTCGAGGCGGTATATGCCTCCTTCGCAGCTCGGGGATGAAGAAGGTTTCCAACATGTTAAGGTGAGCCTGTGACGTTACGGCACCCTCAAAAAAGACTGGACCAATGATGCATCTTTAGGAAATCGCGCACCAAGCCATAACCTTTCGTGACTTATGGATCTCATGAGGGTGCCAAGAATCCCAAAAACGAACGTTGTGTTTATTAAAGTCACCTGACAGATGGAAGAAGGCCTCATCTGACACCACAGGTTGTGCACAATGTCCTGATTGGCTTCCATTTCTGCTCCAAACTCCATCGTAAATTGTAGTTGCTTCTGTCTTCCAGTGTCTGTTAACCCCTGATAAACATGGATCTTATACGGGAACAGGTGTAAATCCTTTCTCAAAATTCGCCATGTCGTGATATACGACACAGCCCTTCTTCAATGGATAAGCGGCGAACAGATTTTTTGGAAGGGGAATCAACCAACCATGTGGGAACATTTTCGACAACTTCAGCCGTTTGAACACGAGTTTCGCTCCCGCCTTTTTTCTTGCCTTTAACACATCCAGTGGCACGAAATTGCTTGACAAAATCCATGATTGCTTGCCTGCCTGGTGCGTCTTATACTCCTTCCGGAACTTTCTTTGCACGGTTACAGGTGATTTTGTCTCGAAATACCATTCGACAACCTTGCATTTCTGCTCTGTTGATAAAGCGGGCACCATTTTTCAACAATACGATTTTCATGCAGCACCGTTGCGACAATACAAACTCCAACTATTTAGAAATTCAATATGGTGCTCATATTCTTTCAATTGTTTATCTCTAATGAACATCATTCAAGTGAAATGGTCAGAAGTTGACTGAATCACCCTGTACATTATAGCAGTTCATTATTTGATTAAGTTGATAAGACTGTAAACTTAAGTTCCACGTGGCGAGACGACTGGTTGGATCCTTTAAGGAGAACAACCACCGAATTGGCTGATGATCTGTAATTAATTTGAATGGCCGGTCATATAAATAAACTCTAAACTGCTTAACAGCATAGACAACAGCTAGACATTCGCGCTCAGTAACGCTATAATTAATTTCATTCTTTTTGAGTAAACTACTACTGTATGTAATTGAATGTTCTTTACCATTAAATTTTTGTGAAAGTACAGCTCCCAAAGCAAACGAGCTAGCATCCGTAGAAACTATAAATTCCTTTTCAAAGTCTGGGCTTTTTAAGACAGGTGCTGTTATTAAAGCTTGTTTCAGAGATTGGAATGCCTTCTCCACTTCATCAGTCCAGTCAAAACTGATATCTTTCTTTGTTAAATTCGTTAATGGTTTAGCTATTGTGCTAAAAGAATCTACATGCCTTCTATAATAATTATCAAGGCCTAAAAATGATTGTACATCACGCACATTTTTTGGGCGTGGGAAATTTTTAACAGCTTCAATCTTACTAGGATCAGGAGCAATTTCTTCCTCTGAAACGTTTCCCAAGAAATTAACTTTATCGTTTAAAAATTGACATTTTCGGGGTTTTAATTTTAAATTTACGTCTCTTAAACGCTCGAATAAATCCTTCAAACTATCCAAATGTTTATCAAATGTTTCAGTAAATATCATCCAGTCATCGAGGTAAACTAATATTCTTCCTTTAATCCTCTAATTATGAAATCTGTTGTTCTTTACCATAACACAGGCGCATAACACAATCCCATAGGTAATCTATTGAATTCAAACTTATTGTCGATAGTGGCAAAAGCAGTTTTTTTGTTTGAATTTATTTCCAACTGAAAATAACCCTGATTAGCGTCTAAGACGGAAATAAATTTTGCTTATCCTAATTACGACAAAGTTTCATTTATCTGGGGAAGAGGGTACCGGTCAACCTTGGTAACAGCATGCATTTAATTTTCGATAATGTACTACAAAACGGTAAGTTCCATCTTTCTTTTTAACCAATAATGCTGGTGCGGACCATGGCGAGCAGCTGTAACGAATTACGCTGTTTTTCAACAAATCATCAACTAATTTATTCATGGCATCCCTTTGTGAGTAAGGAATACGGTAAGGTTGTTGTGCAATTGGTGGGGAATCCCCTGTATCAATAGTATATGCTAACTTACATTTTCCTAAATCGAACTCAAATTTTGAGAATACATCCGAATATGCAAATATAACATCTTCTAAAGCTTTCCTCTTTCAGGGTCCAAATGATCTAATTTAAACATGCTCATAAATTCGTTTCTATCAATTTTATCTTCCTCGCTAATATCAATAGTGTTATTAAATTCAACTTCCTCTTCCTCAGCTCCATAAAATTCTCCTAAAATTTTTCCTTTTTTTACTGTTAAAGTTTCACCAGAATAATTCATCAAACGAACGGGAATTGTGTTAAATTTAGAAATTTTTGCCAAAACCTTAGCACCAATAAGACCTATACCAATTTCTTTAGGTTCCAATACACCAATTCGATTTATAAATGATTTACCCTTAATTTTAGCTTCGAAAACTACCTCTGAATAGGGAGGAATAGAAACGTTTCTTTTGCAGCTCACAGGAATAGCATCTATTTGTTCTTTAAGTGTAGTGACACTACAGGGGTTTCTCTTAACTCGTCCCTTCTTCCACGACCCTTCGAAAGGAATTCAATGTACTTCATCGTGCAAAATAGCACGCTTAAAGTCAATTATAAACCCAAATTTGTGTAACATATCTCTTCATAGGATGGCATGATAGGAGACATCACTTCTACGTTTCCAAATATAGCATGTAAAATTGTAATTTTGTAAATCAAGTGAACAAGAATCTTCAGATACAAAATTATGTCCCGTTACTCCCACTAATTTTATTTCTGGTCTATTAACATTTTTTACTTTGTACCCATTAGCCTTTAATATGCTCAAAGTATTAGCAACAAGTAGAGTTACCTTAGATCCGCTATCAAGGAAAAATTTAATAGTGAATGGCCCTGCCTTCCCCGTAATAATTACTTCTTTAGGTCCTGAGTTATTACTCACGAGTAATTGAGCAGCTTGGCTCTTTACTGTCCTCCCCTCTCCTGTCCGCGCGGGGAGGAGTTCTGAACGTTTTTTGGCTGAGTAGCATTCCCTCTACCCCGATTTGATCCAGATTGTTGATTCACAGGTGTTTTAGCCTGCTCCCCCTGAGCTCTTAGCCTTGTTCGACAAAAACGTTGGGTGTGACCTTCGCGATGGCAATAATAACACTTCATTGTTTTACATTTCTGATTATAACACATTTGCCGTGTGTCTGGGATTATGGCAGCTATAACAAACAATATCCGTTCGCGTTCCGTGTACATTGTTCCTTCTGTCTATAGCTGTTAAATTCCCATGCTTTATTCTATTCTGCTGTGTATGATCACGCCTATGTGGCTCTCTTGCTATTACTCGCGTTCCTATTCTTTCAGGCAGCTGCTCTCGCGAATTTTTGTTTAATTCTCCCAACTTTAAATTTAACATTTCATCCACTCGTTTACTGATTAACACGTTAATATCTAATTCCTTTTCGTCTCCTACTAATTCCGCATTACTTTTCCCTTCTGAATTTAGCCTATACTTTCCCGTCGAGAATCTTAATTCAATTTCCTCCTCTTCTGCATAATTAATAGCTTTTTCCAAATTATCTGGTTTTCTAAACGACACAGTTTTCTGTAAACTAGGTCGTAAGCCCTCTAAAAATTTATCTTTAATCTTTTCCTCTAATATCTCCTTCGCGAATGCTCTTTTAACATCTGCATCTTAGCCTACCCCCTCTACTTGAATTATTGTTTTCTTTCCCAGTGCCTGAATACGCGTTTGCATAGTCTCTAACAGTTTCTCCTTTTTCCTGATGACATTCAGAAAATAATATCTTTCACTTCTACCCTTTGGCTCCTTGCCAAATCGCTCTATCATCTTTTTCTTTAATTCGTCATAATTGTTTATCCCTGCCATAGCCTGATCATGCCTACAATAAAACTGAGCGTTCCCTGTCAACTTGATTTTTGCTATATTTAATTTATATTCTGGTACCCAATTACAAACTGTGCCAATTTCATCAAGTTTTTGAAAAAATAATGTGGGATCCATAGAACCATCATAATGACCCACTTCACTGGCCAAACCAAACAATGCTTGAGACATCTTTCTTTCTCTTTTAAGATGTCAAAATTAATTTGCCACTTAATATACCCTCCTAGGTCTTCAATTTAAAATTTTTCTGTTTTATGCAATTTTCAAAATACAAAGAACCTTAATTCACTCTATTTAATAACTTAAATATGCTGTCGACTGCACCAATTTATGTAAGGGTCCGGTTTACTTTATGTTCATTACCATAACCAAATAATTAGAAAACGACTGCACCATCCGATTTTATCGGAAAAAATGTTAATTAACTAATTACCAATTAATATTTAAGCCCATTACCGAATCTTACATAGTAATTCTTCCACACAACTTCGTGCCAAGAAGAGCGAGAATAGAATGAGGGACTGAAGTTTTTGATTAGCAATAACAATGAAATTTATTCATAATAAAAAATAGAATGAAAATAATTGAAGATTAAAATATGAGTTTGGAACAGTAGATTCGCTAACTTGATTAGGTTACGGTAAAGATGAATCTGAACCGTAGTATAATTAACCAAATGTAACTAATGAGATTTTATAAAAAGGAAACGCTTTTTCATGGCCAAAGGGAAAATATAGATCATACATACTCTTTTGACGAATCAAATGGTCTTGCTTCTTTGGATTTGGGCTCGTTGATCTTCTGCCGATGTTTGTGGCTCAAATAGGAATCTTCGAACGTGATCGCGTCATTTTTGGGGACAATACTAACTGAATTTTACGGGAAAACTGTCATTATTTAAGTTGGGACGCAACTATGATATCTTTCATTAAAAAGCCTTGGTTAACGAGCAAAATTAAAGTTGTAACTTCTGCACCATGAATAGAATAAAAGAAAATAAAATTTTAACTTAAAGAATTTTGATGTTCCTTTCATGACGGACGCCCGTGAGCCGGACATGGATAACAAAAGGGTTGCTATCGGTCGGATTACAAAGATCCAACCCCGTCACTTACGCTTCGGTACGCCCGCACATGAGAGGGCAGAAATTGGAAAAAAACGCTGGTGTTCTGATGGTGCAAGATCCCAGAGAACACTGAATCTCTGAAAATTACAAGTTCCCTCGTTCGAGAAGGGGTTTCGAAATGACCAATCAGTAATTGATTATGTCGTCAGAGATCTGGAATTTTGGGGTTCAAAGGAAAGGTCAAAATTAAAGCTAAAAGCTTGTTTCTGGACTCTTGAATAGGCGCCAAGTTGCCTGGCCACCACCTGCAAGCTCCAGATGTGCGGGTGTTGCATGGTAGAGGGTCAATGGTGATCTTTCTGCTGCTCTTAATTGCCGTTGGGATGAACTTTCCTCCTAGGGCGTCTTTGACCTCACCCCCCTGATTCGTTCTCCTTTCCAAGCTGGCTCGCATCCTTTCGCCAGTCGTAATTTACAAAAGGCTTCTAGCTGCCTCAAATAGAAGCATCAATCCCTAATAGCTTATCCCACAGGACCCTTCATTGTTGTCCAGAAAAAAAGGGCTGAATGCTGAGAGCATTCCACACGCAAGCAATAAACAAACTTGAGAAGAGAAGGAGACATTTCTTCAGACAAAAAAAGAGATTTTAACTTACAACAAAATTATTATCCAATTCTAGAAATTTAATAAAAGAGGGATAAATTCTCCTCTGTAACTCGTCTTTAGTTCAATAATGCTCAAATAAACAATTAAATGCTGGTAGTAAGTAGAAATAAGAATAAATTAATATTCAGAATGCTATTCTCATTTGAATAAGCATGATTATAAACTGGGACTCCACACTATTTTAAAGTGAGTGAATGTATTAACTTAATTATTTATGCTAGGGAATCGAATTTAGCTATAGAGCTTATTCATGAGCCTTACAATATGGTGGCAGCAGCTTCAGCCCCGACTTTGATTGGTGGCAGCAGCTTCACCTCCGACTTTGATTGGCGGCAGTAGCTTCAGCTCCACTGTTGATTGGCAACTGAAGCTGCTGCCACCATGTTGTATACCAGTTTCACGCTGTGATTGGTTGCTGCGGAACGACGTCACTCTGATGAATAAGCTCTATTGTAATTTCAAAAGTAATTGACTAAATTCTTTTCCAGGTAATCTACGTGTTAGTAGGTTCCAACCATTAGCAAACTTTATTTTTCATTAATCATTAAATTTTGTTTGAATAAATCCATTCTGCACACTTGACCTTCAAAGCAAGAGGAAGAGCGCTGTCTACCTGACATTTCTTAAAAAATTTAATAATGAGTTAATTAATGAGATATATAAAGTGCGCAGTTTTTTTCCCTTCAATAAGAGCTTTGTTTTTGTGCTCAAAAATCTCTTTTCATTTTGACTACCTGTCACTCTTTCATTCCTTTTTTATTGTTGGGGCTGTTTTATATGCTTAGAGCTCAAGAATCTCTTTCCACTTTCACTGTCTATCACTCCTTCATTCCTTTTCATTGTTAGGACGGATTTATCTGCTTAATAAAAGGGGGAGGGTATGAGCGGATGCTGAGCGGGACAAGAGTGAAAAACTAAAAAGAACAGCGACAACAATCAATGTGAGCAGAAGCAGTAATTTAGCTCTGATAATTTACATGCAAGAATGTGAACTTTTGGGATTTGACCTTAGAGTTAGTGTTAAAAAGTAACTCTCAACATGATGACTGAATAATTAAGATCAACATTCATGTATGGCTAATTAATGCTAGGCCTATTGTTAAATATGGCTAATTAATATTAGGCCTATTGTTTAAAAAGCATACCTTCTTCAAATGAATGAAAATGTGTGGCATACCTTCTTCAAATGTGCATTTAGCATAATCGAAATTGATGATATTCAAAACCCTTTTGCTCAATTTTATTCAACCTATTTTATTCAATAAAATTACTAATCTTTAATTAAATTAATCTTTTAAAACAATTTTACACGTTATGGATTATAGAGTCGGATTTATTTTGAAAAAGTAATTTCTCTTTCTAATTTGTCTTATGAATCGTTTTCCTAATTCGACAAATACACGTAGTCTTCTGTATATATAAAGAAGGATGTTTGTTTGTTTGTGGATTTGTTTGTTTGTTTTTTTATACAAATCTATAGTTTTATTCCGAGCTTGATAAAATTTCGCATAAATGACCTTCAAAGCATGAGGAAGGTCACTGTTTACCTCAGAATTCGGAAAAATAATAATTATTGATAAAAAATCGATGTTCATGGTTATGGCAGAGCATATTAATGAGAAATATCTCATGACCAACAATGCAAGACAAAGTTTTATCAACATGCAATTCACAAACACTTTGCACGGAACAACAATATATATCTCATGACCAACAATGCAAATAAAAGTTTGTGCAACAATAGGTATCAACAATGGTGTCAACACACAATGCGCCAACACCATGCAAGGATCAAAAATATATGTCTGATGACCAACAATGCAAGGCAAAGTTTGTGCAATATAGAATTCAATGCATAGAATTCCTGTTATTCAGGCTTTTCTTAGAAAAGAGAATTCTTAGTACTTAACAATTTCTTGAAAATCTTTAAAAATGATCAGTAACCGGAGATAATGAGTAGCAGACTATTGAGAAAGAGTGAAAGACGATAGAGGAAGCACTCCTATAGCTCCGTGCTGTATTGAGCAAATGGTAAGCAAGTAAATAGAAGAATCGCGACCGCTAGACTACACAAAGCGATGAATGGCTAAATTTGCTTCAAGACATCGAAAGAAGAAAGGAAATTGCAACAACATCAAGTGTACATCTAAAGTAAGATTACGTGAGTAAAAAATTATTTAGACTAGAAAGCATCCTTGGAGAGGTCCATCCCTTGTGAGCATTTAAATTTTTTTTTTCGGTAAATCAAGTCCCGGTATATCATCTAGAATGGATTTTTTCAGTGAAGAGGTAAATTCCTGTCTTTCGTATTTTTCTTAGAATGGGCAGTCCCTTCGCTCTATATTGTAGTGATTGAGTTATTATTTAACCAGTTTGGAGGTTTAATTTTGCTTTTTGAGGTTGTTCTGTTTACCTACAAGTGTAATTATCCCGGGCAATGCCGGGTCCTCTGCTAGTTTTAAATATACGACTGGCCTCTACTACAAATGGTATCTATCTCGTATAAATCAAAATATACAAGTGAGTCTACAATAATATATCATTTTAATAAATAAATAAATAAATAATAATAATAATAATAATAATAATAATAATAATAATAATAATAACAATAATTACAATAATAAAGGGCTGACAAACTTTTCATAATTAATCCCAATTTCGCTTCGTAAAGTCAGAGTAAACCTTTGGTTTCTTAATATGCAACTTAGATTTTTTTATAGTTTTTTCATTTAAATGTTTTACTTCTTATTTTATTACACAGCATATATATATTTCTTGAATTATTTACATGTGTAATAAACTAACTATTAAGTAATTTTGTTTTATTGCAATTTCTTACCATTCTAAAGCGTTTGGGAAGATATAAAAACTTAATGCAGGATTTTTGTATCTCGAATTGATGCAATTAATTGCAGCACACCAAGGAGGTTTTCTTTTCTTTTGTTATATTATCGTTGGGCCACCTTTTGCCTTTAATACTGCGGTGATTCTTTGTGGGCATTGATTCCACGAGATGTTGGAAGGTGGTGGGAGGAATCTGACACCATGCCTGATGGATAGCACTGTCTAGTTGTGCTAGATTGGACGGTGGTGAATCCAGCTGTCTGATGGTTCGCTCGACTTCGTCCCGCAAATGCTCAAATGGAGTGAGATCTGGGGATTGTGGGGGCCACCGAAGTAAGGTAAAATTCCCCTCATGTTCCTGGAACCACTCCTGCACTATACGAGCTCTGTGGCATGGTGCATTGTCTTGCTGGAAGTAGCTATCTCCATTGGGGTATGCCATCAACATGACAGCTTGGACTTGATCGGAGACGATATGGAGGTATGCTGTGCCATCCATACGTTGTTCAACTCGTATTAACGGACCCAACACATGCCAGGAAAACATTCTCCAGACCATAACACTGCCCCGCACCGGGGTCAATGCTTTCGTACTGTTTCTGCCAGATTCTCACGCAGCCGTCTGCATGATGTAACTGGAATCGTGACTTATCAGACCACATGATTTGTTTCCACTGCTCGATGGTCCAGTCCTTGTGCTCCTGAGCGAATTGGAGTCGTTTCCGCTTCTTGGCTGAAGACAGCAAAGGCGTGCGGACAGATCTTCGGCTTCTGTATCCCATGCGATGCAGTGTGCGGCGGACAGTGCATTCAGAGACCGTTTTGGAGGACCCCTGATTAAGGTCAGCAGTGATTTGATGCACAGTTGCCGTTCTGTCCGATCATCGATCCTCTTGTCTGCTTGACAGGTGACCGGCCATTGTCCAGTGGTCTTTGTTCAGTGGAACAAGGCTCGATCGAGACCAGAGCCGAATTTTTTTTTCTATGTTCCAATCGACGCGAAACCGGGATAAAAACATGCGGGCTAGTAACGTGTATGTGCCCGCCAAATATCACGGCAATGAACTGAAATTCGACTACTGAGTCCCATTGATGAACACAGCCAGCTCGAGCATGACGCCAGCAGATCGAAATTTTGACTATATCTGAATGACGCGAAACTCGGTGAAATGATGCGGCCTTAAGAGGTACGTATGTCCGCCAAATATCAAGGCGATCCGAGGTTTTCGAATTTTCGACGTGAACGGGGCGCGACGACGCACCCCTGAACGACCAGCCGAACTCCTCGGGGTGGAAGTCAACCGACCCGTGCTTTAATTATTGAGTAGGCATCTCTTCGAGGTTCTCCCTATGAAAAATTTTCGAACATCAACAGTCCAAAAAAAAACATGCTACTTTCAAGAGGGTTAACCGGAGGTTCGCATTTCATGCCGCGTTTGGTCACTCTTGTGCGGCCGGGGGGTGAACCCCTTTCCCGGACTTTTAATTGCCTACTAATGATCAGAACAAGTGTAGACAGTCCGGTGCTATATATATAGGGAGCATCGTTGAGGCGAGTGGAGAGAACAGGAGTCAAAATTAAAACGTATTAACGTTATTAAAACAAAAAGGTGGAAAATAAATTACTCCTTCGATCTTCAGACCGACTTCTTCGAGCCAGCTCCCTAAATAGAAGGATGATGCGAGCTATGACCAATGCTTCCTCGTTCCTTCACGGGTTTTTGTCAAATTGCACGGGCGAATGCTAGGATTTACCCGGCTATGTTCTTTGCCAACAACGTTCGGAATATTGGAGGGTTTCTTGCCGACCGAAGGGGCGACCGTTTCAGCTCGTTCCACTAGGGTTTACGTACTCTGAAACTTTGGGGCGTAAACGCGACTGGTGGAAAGTCAGCGGGCTGTGTGGTCGTCATTTCTCCGGCAGGGGGGGGGGGAACCATTCTGCTCGAGCGTTGGTTCGGTGATGGGTCGCCCGTTTGACAGGTAACCCGGCTATAGAAAGTCTGGTTTCGCAGGCTTTGTTGACGGCCTGATCCCGACAGCATAAAGGCTGGGTTCCTTGTAGCAATCGTATCGACCAGCGGTTGTCACAGAATCGTTCCCGGGATCACCTGAGACACACTGTGGGACGTTAAGGTTACGCTTCCTTTTATAATAATAAAAAGAGGCATTTCGATGGAGCTACTTAAAGCCCGATGACGGGATTTGAGGTTCGTGCTTCAGCTTTGGCGATAGAACGTCGTTGCGCCCCGCTGCGAATGTCGATTCTAACCAGTGGAGAATGGATGCTCTTGATTTGGCGACAGATTCGAGTGAGCCTTCCACAGGAAGCTGCCCGACATCGTACCAGAGAGAAAAAGCAAACGGCTGCCATAAACCAAACTCGGTTAGCCGAAACATAGATTTGAAAGGCGCCGATGGATATATCGCCCGTTCGTGGTGCTACTGTGAGCTCTGCGGAGATTCACGTTATTTTAAAAATAAATCAGCCGAGGGTGTCTGCGTCACGTACGCGGCGTTGGATACTGCTTGGCCGGTTGAGGAGTGTTTTGTGAGATACCTGGTTGATCCTGCCAGTAGTCATATGCTTGTCTCAAAGATTAAGCCATGCATGTCTAAGTGCATACCGCATTAAGGTGAAACCGCGAATGACTCATTAAATCAGTTATGGTTCCTTAGATCGTACCACCCTACCTGTGGTAATTCTAGAGCTAATACATGCCGAAAAGCTCCGACCTTCGGGGACGAGCGCTTTTATTAGAACAAGACCAATATGGATCAGAAACGATCTGTTCCCTTTTGGTGACTCTGGATAACTTGGAGCCGATCGCACGGTCCTTGCACTGGCACCACATCTTTCAAATGTCTGCCTTATCAACTGTCGATGGTAGGTAATGCGTCGTAACGGGTAACGGGGAATCAGGGTTCGATTCCGGAGAGGGAGCCTGAGAAACGGCTACCACGTCCAAGGAAGGCAGCAGGCACGCAAATTACCCACTCCCGGCATGGGGAGGTAGTGACAAAAAAAAAATTACGGGACTCATCCGAGGCCCTGTAATTGGAATGAGTACACTTTAAATCCTTTAACGAGGATCTATTGGAGGGCAAGTCTGGTGCCAGCAGCCGCTGTAATTCCAGCTCCAATAGCGTATATTAAAGTTGTTACGGTTAAAAAGCTCGTAGTTGGATCTTGGTTGCCGGTCCGGCGGTCCGCCTTCGCGAGGTTTCACTGCCGGCCCCGGAGCCATCCTGCCGGCCGTCCCTCGGTGCTCTTCGTTGAGTGTCTTGGGTGACTGGAACGTTTTCTTTGAACAATTTAGAGTGCTCCAAGCATAGCCCAGCATGGAATAATGGAATAGAACCTCGGTTCTATTTTGTTGGTTTTTTGGAACCCGAGGTAATGATTAATAGGGACAGACGGGGGCATTCGTATTGCGTCGCTAGAGGTGAAATTCTTGGACCGTCGCAAGACGCACTACTGCGAAAGCATTTGCCAAGAATGTTTTCATTAATCAAGAATGAAAGTTAGAGGTTCGAAGGTGATCAGATACCGCCCTGGTTCTAACCATAAACGATGCCGACCAGCGATCCGCCGGAGTTCCTCCGATGACTTGGCAGGCAGCTTCTGGGAAACCAAAGTGTTTGGGTCCCAGGGGAAGTATGGTTGCAAAGCTGAAACTTAAAGGAATTGACGGAAGGGCACCACTAGGAGTGGAGCCTGCGGCTTAATTTGACTCAACACGGGAAAACTCACCTGGCCCGGACACCGAAACGATTGGCAAATTGAGAGCTTTCTTGATTCTGTGGGTGGTGGTGCATGGCCGTTCTTAGTTGGTGGAGCGATTTGTCTGGTTAAATCCGATAATGAACGAGACTCTAGCCTGCTAAATAGACGTCCGATCTCGGGGTGCCAGTGCCTCTTAAACCTTATCTCCTCCTTCTTTGATGGAGTTGGGGGAGGGAGGGAGACGGGGGAACAGGCTTTGCCGATCGCTTCTTAGAGGGACAAGTGGCGCTCAGCTGCACGAGATTGAGCAATGACAGATCTGTGATGCCCTTAGATGTCCGGGGCCGCACGCACGCTACACTGAAGGAATCAGCGTGTGCTTTCCCCACTCCGGAAGGAGCGGGTAACCCGTTGAACCTCCTTCGTGATAGGGATCGGGGTTTGGAATTATCCCCCGTGAACGAGGAATTCCCAGTAAGCACGAGTCATAAGCTCGCGTTGATTACGTCCCTGCCCTTTGTACACACCGCCCGTCGCTACTACCGATCGAATGATCTAGTGAGGTCTTCGGACTGGCGGGTCTGCTGCTGGTCGCGGTGGCCTGCTGGGAAGATGACCGAACTTGGCCGTTTAGAGGAAGTAAAAGTCGTAACAAGGTTTCCGTAGGTGATACTCAGAAATACAACCTCTATTGAGATATATTATCATAGAACCAATTACCATATATTCAATCAATATTGACTCTTACAATATCATCATTGTATCACATACTAATTTACAAAAAACACTACCAAATAAATAAAAAATTCACAGTTAAAATGAATTAAATAACCTCAACAACCACAAAAAAGGCAAAAAATAAATACTATCACAAAAAAATCAGTATAAATAATCTTCTATAAAAATATCAACAACCAGCAAAAAGCCATAAACATAAACTCTGCTAAAATAAACACCAAACATTAAATTTAAAATTCACAAATGACAGCACAGTTAAAATTGTATAAATAATCATCTATAAAAAACAACAAGCAAAAGCCATATATATAAACTCTATTTAAAAACATCCACTTTTATCTACAAATTAAAAATTCATCATTTACTATAGCTCACGGTAAAATTCTCTAACGATTCTCCATATAAAACTCCATTTCGCCATATAGCGTTCAAACCTATTTGCTCTACTAAAAAAGTATTTATCCATCTCTCTATAGATGTTAATTTCCTTCAGTATTAGAAATAATGGATTAAATGATTCACAATAGTACAAGGCTATTATAGATTTCTGAATACACGAAACAACAATCACAACAATCTCACCCAATACTATTTTGCATTTATATTTGGAACCTACAGGTATTCAATATCTCATAATAAATTCCAAATCACTACTCGACCCACCACATCGTTCCATCAAAAAGACTAACAAATCTCTGACCTCTTTCAATCTTTCACAATCCAACAGAAAGTGAGCCTCATCAGCAATTAAGGACGTACTGCACCAACAATTCCCACTTTCCTTCCTTCCAATTAAATTCAGAAAACGGGGTGTGATACCACCCCTGTTTCTCAGCCGAAACGCTCTTTGAAACGTTCTCTGTAGGAACGGATTATCCCATACAGCAATCACTTTTTTTTCGATAACCAACTCATTTGTTATCTCTTTTAACCTGTCGTAAGCTAACCTACTATTAGTTATATCAGTCTTCCTACCCTTATACATCACAGTAATAGGATGGTTACAGGCATTAAAACATTGTACCTTCCTTCCCTGTTTATTGTTCCATATATCCTTACAAGGGAGAGTAATAAACCAATTTTTTCCTTGGTTAAACACCTTCCTAACCGTTTGAACAAAGGTTGGGAGTTGGAGAAGGTTTTCCCTTATCATCTTATTAAAAAATGGGTTTCTACCCCTAGTTATTTTACCTAAAAAGCTTCCCCAATAACTATCATCAAAACCTCTTATTGTATTTAAAACAAAAAGTACCCTATGAATTACCTTCAAATTATAAATACTTATAAGTGCCAACCCCCCTTGCATAATATGACCATAATATATCTTACGCTGCATCCAGCGCTTCCCGTCATTGACCCATCTTAAAAGTAATCCATCTATCCTTTCTATCCATTTATATGGTGGCTCTATAATTTTCATTACGAAACTTATTTTGGGGACTACATTCATATTCACCAAATTAACCTTATCCTTGAGGGTTAAAAAAAACCCCTACGGATCTCCATTTTTCCAACACTTTATGTATAGAATCTAATAAAACATCATAATTCCTTCTAACTGCTTCCTGCCCAACATAAATACCCAAAACCTTTAACCACTTAACTGTTGGAATCCCTATACGCTTTTCCAATTCTACATCCTGCATGTCAGTAAAATTCATCACTTGAGATTTATCTTTATTGATCATAGCACTTGTAGCATTCATATACCTCTCAAATTCAGCCATGACCAATTGGCATTCCTGGATATCCTTCAAGAAAAAGGTAACATCATATACGTAAGCCACATAAACAGGGATACACCAATCGATCATCTCTCTCTTATCATTAATTCTCTGGTTAATGCATCTCTGTACTGGCTCCAACGTGATCATGTACAAAATAGGCAATAAGGCATCACCCTGTTTAATTCCATTATAAATATTTATAAACTGAGTTCTTTCTCCATTTATCACTATATGGCATCTTTGGTTGGTCAAAATAATCTCAATCCATCTTACAAATGCTTCAGGAAATCTACATCTTTTCAGCACTGATATCAGGAACTTGTGGTTGACCCTGTCAAAGGCTTTTGGCTGATCCAAGGCCAACACTACTCCATTATTTCTTTCAATAAATTCTACAGAATCCCTTATGAGGTGTAATCCATTCTCAATCTTTCTTCCAATCAAACACGCAGACTGCAACGGTCCAATCACCTTCCCAAAGATATTCATACACCTATTCACCAAAATTTTCGATAGTATCTTATAATCCACATTTGCTAAAGCAATCGGTCTAAAGTCGTTAATGTTATTACTAGAAGTTTTCTTGGGTATTAATATCACGTCAGAACACATCATTGATAGAGGTACTTCTGCCACCTGATAAATATAATTATAAACAACCCTTAAAATTGGCACAATATTCCTCATCTTATAGATTTCACCAGGTAAACCATCAGGTCCTGGTGAAGCCTTCATATTTAACTGCCTAATAGCTTTACTAATCTCATCATCTGATATCTCACTCCAGTGTTCTTCCCCATCGAAATCCCTCATATATGCTAAAAAATGTCTTTCGCTATCTTCATTTCTCTCCATTCGGTTATCATATAAAGACTTATAATACCTATAAAATGCATTCTTTATTTCGTCTCTATCTTTAGTAATATTTCCATTAACAGCAAGACTTTCAATGCTTAAACCTGCAGTCTGTCTCCGACACATTTTCTTAACAAACTTTGCATTAACCGACTGCAACGCTATTCTTTCTCTAAAATATTCATCAATCAAATAATGCTTATATAAGTCATCTTCAATCTGAAACTTTCTCATTTCCTGCACTATAAGCACCTTGAAAAAATCCCAACATTGATTTGGATCATCATTATAAGGTAAAAATTCAAAGTATTTAATTAAAAATTGCTCCATATGTTCATTACAATTTAAATCCCTTAATTTCCAGACTGGGCAACTGCTGTGTCCTAGTCTGCCATAAACCTTTTTCTTAAAATTAAACGTCATAAATATCTTGAGGTGATCCCCTACCATTAACTCATCCTCAATTTCACATAAATCAACATAAGCTTCTAATTCCGGACTCAAATAAAATCGATCTAATCGTGCCTTTGATTCATTACGCTTCCAGGTATAGCAGACTCTATCACCATTTCTTTTTCTCCAAATATCCACCAAATTGTATGTATCAATTAGACTTTGCATTTGTGCTGCAACTCCTACTCTCCACTCCCTATGTGGTTCTCTATCTAATTTAGGATCTACCGTACAATTCCAATCTCCAGGAATTACAAATTCATCCTCTTTATATTTTATCAAGAAATTTTTAATTCCAGCTATGACCTCATAAGCCTCCTTTGTTTGCTGTGGCATCAATACTGCTATAATCCATAATTTATTTCCCAAATATTCAATACTTACTGCCAACGTATAAGCATTATAAATACATACTTTTTATATAATATATTCTTAGGCATTAAAATCATAATGCCATTAAACCTATGTGTAGCTGGAGTATGTTCAATCTCAAAATCATACTCTAAAACTTTCAACCACTCAGGTAAATTTCCACTCATTATACCAGTCTCCACTATACAATATATCATATGTTTATTTTTCCTCACATGGTCAAAAAAAAAATTTTTATTCCAATAGGAATTCAAATCCCTGATATTCTAGAAAACCACACCAGCCACCATTTTGATATATAAATGAAAATTTAAAAATATTCTACCTTATATTCTATTGCCAACTCATATTCAAATGTATAATTAATTCTTTTTCAAATTCACTGCCATTTTCTTTTTAATTTCCCTTGGGTTTTCCAAAGTTGTTACTACATTCTTAATATCCTCCCTTGTAGGCTCTGAGATTGTGCGCTCCCTTATCATATGCCTAGCAACTGAGACAAATTCATCCACACTATAATTATACTTAACTATCATATCCTTAAAACTTACTTTTCTTTTCTTAGCTTCTCTAATAATCAAAAAGAGTTCTTCATTCAATCTGTTTCTCCTTTCCTCATCTATATCATTATATTTAATCCCTACCACTCTCAATGGTAGCTTGGTGGTAACTTTACCACTCCCTTCCTGCAATCCAATACATTCACCACCTGACTCCTCAGGAGACACTTCTTTTTCACTCATGCATTTCTCAACTACTTCCTTTTGCTTTTGGTTTCCATCATCCCCACTTCCTTCTCTCATTTTACCCAACTCCATTCCTGTTCCCTGTCTCTCAACCCTACATTCTATAATCAACTCTGTATCCTCACCCTGTATCCTCTCATTAGATCCAGACAAATCTGTTTCAACACAATCATATAAACTCTCATTCTGTTTATGGAGTACTTCTTCATTAAATTGCAATCTCAGATCTCCCCTTTTCTCTAAACTCTCATCACTATTTTCAGTATTTTCATTAACATTATTTCCATCATTGTCTAATTCTATTTCTTCATTCCCATCATCCACAACCTCCAATCTTCTCTTTTTATTTCTACTACTGTTAATTCTTGTTTGTTCCTTACTACCATCTCTATCATTGCCAATCATATCCTCATCATCTTTATCAATTTCCTGATTCTCTGGACAATCTTTAATTAAATGCATGCTACTCCCACATGCATAACACCTTTTTTCATGGATACTAATCTTCACATAAATTATTTGTCCCACTATCTCAAACTTCAAAAATTGTGGATAATCATTCTCATTTTTTGGAATTGCATAGACAAACCTTTGAAAAGAAAGTACCTTTTGTCTACTCTTGACAAATACAGGAAAAATCCTGGATTTTAATACAAAATATTTTCTCATTTCTTCAGCCAACACCTTAGGAGAAAGAGAAGGCAAGACTCCTGACAAAAGAACCTTCAAAGTCCCTGGTGAGTACTTTTCTGGGGTTATCATTTCACCATTTATCTCCAATTTTGTGGTTAAAAGTTGCTCCACATACTTTTGATTATTCAAATACACATGTGTAAACACACCATCCAGTCGCCCAATGGCTCTAACAGCCTGAGTACCACATATTGATTCAATCCTTTCTAAATAATCAAGTACTTTTGATTCTTGAATAGTTTTTATCATGATTCTACAATCCTCCATGGAAGCTGATATTTGAACATCTGTTAATCCAGCAAACTCATTATTAACAGATCTTCCATTACTTACTACATTACCATATGTAGCCATAATCACCACTCAAGCAATAGACTAGACCAGCTAGTCTAATCGCTAATCCTATTCATATATTATTTAATTATATGTTATTTATTATTCATTAAACCTAGTCCACCACCAGGTCCAATCCAACTACACAATATCACTATAACTCCATTATGAGTCAATCCAATAAAACAATTACTGAATACTCAATATTATACAATAACTCTCAACAGCAATGACAAGAGTTAGTTTATACTTAATACAAACAATTAATGAATTAGTTATCCTCTAAAAATCAACAAGAGTCTAAAAAATCTATTTCAGGAACTCACTTCCTGCAAAACAGGAAGTGGATCCGAAGATCGCCTTCAGACACCAAAAGAAACCAAATCAATTAATCAGGGATTAGTTATTATTATTAAACCATACATAAAGGATCTAGGTACCTTAAAAGATCTCTGGAACACAAAAAAACCCAAGGATTCAAAAAAAAACCTTAAGATTCTCAATGCTCACCCAGGAGCTCTCAAGCCTGAGCCTCCCCTCCATGAAGGTGAACCTGCGGAAGGATCATTATTGTAAGATCACTTTTTAAAAACTCGCAAAAACCCGTAGACCGACCGCTTCTGACAGTCGCGGTAAAGCGGGCTAACAGTCAAGCGCGTACTGCGTAGCAGTTTTTCCCCACTAAACCCTGAAGACCAGGCAACGAATCCCAACGTTCTGTTGGGAGTCTGGCGGCAGTCATGAGACGGAGATCGTGTCTGTAGGCTGCGACAGGTCGAGGAAACAGCCAGTTCCTCCAGAGGCTCTGATGGCTTGTTTCGATGCTTGCATGGCTGTGTGGGAGAAAGCTCGGATGTACAAGAAGGCAGAGTGTCTGTTCTTGGGGCGATTGTTGGGCCCTGCCACACGCTCTCTAGTCAAAGAGAGATGGTACGGAAGGAACGGCGATGCCAAGTGGCAGCCACTGGAACCATAAAAAGCCGAAGGGTTCTGGTAAGGCTTGGCTGCCGACAGCTGCGTTGGCTGTTCTTTCCGGGTTGGCATGGGTTTGCGTGACAGCTCTCGAGCCGGCTGCTCTCCTCCCTAGATTTCTTTTTTATCTTTACCCGATGACCGCGTTGTTCTGGCCATGCACACGCAACTTTGCAACGTCCTGCGAAAGCGTGCGGGGACGACTGACAGTTTTCCCATAGCGTGAGTGTACCCTCCTAGCGACTGACGCAGAGGTACCATCTCGTTACTTGTCTGTGGGAGAAGGTGGGCAAAGGGCTTTCGCACATAGATTCTGAAAGCTACTTCTGCCTTCCCCGCGAGATTTTCACGTTTAGTGGGACAGTCACGGGGCTATGTCCTACTGGTCGCTCGAAATTGGCACAGCGAAGCAGCTCGCCTTCAAGGGTTACTGCCTTGGGGTGCCAGCCAGTAGGGAGAGAGGTTTAAAGAGCTTCGGTTGCAGTTCTGCAGAAGCTAGAGAGTGGCTGCCACAAACGGAAGGGTGCCTGCTGATGTCCCATCCACTTTTGACAAGCGCCCACTGTCTACGAACGCTGTGGAAAAGCATCTAGTGGAGGTCTGTGGGACGCAGTCGTTACCTTCCTTGGGCACTTTGGTTTCTACTGCGCGGAAGCATGGCGACAGAGCCGCCCGGCACCCTTTCTCAAACCTCGGTTAAAAATCTTAGTCTGCCAACCGAGTGGATTCCCGTGGCCGGTTGGAATCCAGCTAACCTAGACCAGAATCTAGGTCGTTTGAGGGTCCATGTCAGCTGGTAGATGCGTCTACGGCAATGGACTGCTCGTGAACGAACGAGACTAAATTTCTGTTTAATACAACTCCGAGCGGTGGATCACTCGGCTTGTGGGTCGATGAAGAACGCAGCCAACTGCGTGAAGTAATGTGAATAGCAGGACACATTGAACATCGACGTTTTGAACGCACATTGCGGCCCCGGTTTTCTCCCGGGGCCATGCCTGTCTGAGGGTCGGTAAAATCGTACTCTCGGGTCTGACATGCTTGCCAGAAAGGCCCTGCGTCTCGCTGGAGAACGTCTTTCCTCACGAAGGAAGAGATGCCTCCAGCTAGAAATATATTGAAGGTGCAAAGCCTTAAAATTGGTGGCTGGCACGTGGACAGAGAGTGTTTGAATGCCGCGGAAAAGTAGAGGATGGCAGGGCTCCAAAGAGAGCGCTTCGGCCTGACTCTTAGTCCGTCTGCGGTCCTCTTGTCATCTCTTTGCTTCTTGAACCCCCGTCCGCGCACTTCGTTGTGCGTTCTGAAGAGCGTGGGGTTTTGGGGGCAAGGGAAAAGGAGGCAGCCTCTTGTGTCCATGCTGTCACTAGAAATCAATTCGACCTCAGATCAGATGAGATAACCCGCTGAATTTAAGCATATAAGTAAGCGGAGGAAAATAAAATAACGAGGATTCCCCTAGTAACGGCGAGTGCACGGGGAAGAGCCCAGCGCTGAAGCCATCGTCTGTAGCAGATGACGGGCAATGTGGCATTTGGGAGGAGCTTCTCCCGGCAGATCGCGAAAGCCTAAGTCCCCCTGACCGGGGCCACTGCCCATAGTGGGTGCAAGGCTCGTTTGGCTTTGCATTGTGTCTGACGGATGGCTCTCTCCCTGGAGTCAGGTTGCTTGGGAGTGCAGCCCTAAGTGGGTGGTAAACTCCACCGAAGGCTAAATACTTCCACGAGACCGATAGCAAACAAGTACCGTGAGGGAGTGTTGCAAAGAACTTTGAGAGAGTTCAAGAGTACGTGAAACCGCTCGGAGGCAAACGAGTGGGCCCTCGAAGGTCAAACGGGGGGGATTCAACCTCAGTAGGACGCCGCGACCGGTTGGGTTGCCCTTAAGAAAGGCGGTCTTGGGGGCAGGACAATGGGTATGTACCCGCTGCCGGCAAGCTCTTTCCTCTCGGGGGAAAAAGGTCGGACAGTGTGTTACAGCCAGTCCCTGCTTTTGGCCGCTACCCAACCGAGGCCTTGCGTGCCCGCACTCGATGCGCCGCGTTTCCCGCTCGGCAGGTCGGGCTTCCAGGTACCAATCGCCGCTCATGTGGTTTTTCGGTATTCTGTTGGCTCACTGGTGGTCGGGCGTTGGTGCTTTCGTGGCGGCACTTGAGGTCGGCAGCGAGTAGGTCAGTCGCCCACCCGACCTGTCTTGAAACACGGACCAAAGAGTCTAACACGTGCGCAAGTCAAAGGGTTACTCGCAAAGCATTACGAAACCCTAAGGCGCAATGATAGTGAAGGTCAGGCTTCGTACTGACCGAGGCAGGATCCGTCCGGGTGAGCGAAGCTCTTCTTCCATTCGCGGGTGCAATACCCCGCAGTGGAGCTCAGCGGCGCACTGCTGGCCCATCTCAGCCGCAGGTGTCGGCGAGGTGGAGCCTGAGCGCACACGTTGGGACCCGAAAGATGGTGAACTATACTCAGGCAGGACGAAGCCAGAGGAAATTCTGGTGGAGGTCCGTAGCGATTCTGACGTGCAAATCGATCGTCAGACCTGAGTATAGGGGCGACAGACAAATCGAACCGTCTAGTAGCTGGTTCCCTCCGAAGTTTTCCTCAGGATAGCTGGTGCTCGCTGAGGAATGCAGTCTCATCCGGTAAAGTGAATGATTAGAGGCCTTGGGGCCGAAACGACCTCAACCTATTCTCAAACTTTCAATGGGTGAGATTGCGGGCTTGCTTGACTGAAGCCAGCAACAGGATGCGAGTGACCAGTGGGCCATTTTTGGTAAGCAGAACTGGCGCTGTGGGATGAACCAAACGCTGGGTTACGGTGCCCGATGCGGACGCTTATCAGACCCCATGAAAGGTGTTGGTTGCTATAGACAGGACGGTGGCCACGGAAGTTGGAATCCGCTAAGGAGTGTGTAACAACTCACCTGCCAAAGCAACTAGCCCTGAAAATGGATGGCACTCCAGCGTCGAGCCTATTCCCAGCCCCCGGGGCAGAAAGATTTCTGGTAAGCCAAAAGCCTCAGCGAGTAGGAGGGCCGCGGCGGCGTGCGTCGAAGGTGTCGGGCGTGGGCCCGCCTGGAGCTGTCGCCGGTGCAGATCTTGGTGGTAGTAGCAAATACTCGAGTGAGAACCTTGAGGACTGAAGTGGAGAAGGGTTCCATGTGAATGGCAATCGAACATGGGTCAGTCGGCCCTAAAGAATAGGGGAAACCCGTTCCGAACTGGGGTGTCAGTGCAAAATAAAAAAAATTGTAAATGACTCCGATAGCCCGAAAGGGAATCGGGTTAATATTCCCAAACCCGGATGTGACGAGACGTCGGCGGGAGTCCCTGGAAGAGTTGTCTTTTCTTTGTAAGGGACGGACTCCCTGGAATCGGCTCGCCCGGAGAAAGGGATGTTGTTCCCGTAAAGCACCGTGGCTCTTGCAGTGTCCGGAGCGCTCCCGCCGATCCTTGAAAATCCGAGGGAGAGAGTGATTTTCGCACCGGACTGTACCCATATCCGCAGCAGGTCTCCAAGGTGAACAGCCTCTGGTCGATAGAACAATGTAGGTAAGGGAAGTCGGCAAGCCAGATCCGTAACTTTGGGACAAGGATTGGCTCTGAGGGCTGGGTCAGTCGGGGCCACGATGGAAAGAAGCGATCGACTGATAACCGGACTGCGTTGTGTCTCGGAAGGGCCGTCAAACGGCGCGTTTCTCCGCTTCCACGGTGCTTGCCGCGTGTTCCCTGTGAAGGGGAAACTGCGTCGGCATCACGTGGCATGGGTGCTTAACGCTGTCGCGGCGGCTTGGAAGGGGCGCTCGTGGACCGGCGATGCAGTTATCGTGGAACGTCGCGGCTAGGGTGGCAAGAACGCCTGCTTGCCACTTACCGGCTGACTTTTGACGGCTCACTAAGAACTGGTACGGACCAGGGGAATCCGACTGTTTAATTAAAACAAAGCATTGCGATGGCCGTAGGCCGGTGCTGACGCAATGTGATTTCTGCCCAGTGCTCTGAATGTCAAAGTGAAGAAATTCATTGAAGCGCGGGTAAACGGCGGGAGTAACTATAACTCTCGCGATTTTGACTCTCTTAAAATCGAACCTTGTACCTCCTAGTGGTGAGAGTCGGTAACTAAGACACAAATTAAGGGACCACGTCGGAGGCAGACTCTGGCGAGCTTTGAGCGGAGTGATTTATTCACCGTTCTTGTGTTCTTAGTCTAAAACCAGGCAAGCCTCTGCCCCCAATTTCTAACTCGAGGGGCAGTAACCAGGCGACTAACAACTTAGAAAATTTATACTAACTTTAAGTACAGGTTAACAACCTCACCTGTACGAGTCGCCTTATGGCTACAGCTCTATACAACCTTCAATATCCAGTGCCAAGTGGCAGCACCCCCACATGTTCCATCTGTGGGGCTCCGCAACCTCACGTTACTGGTTTAATAAACCATGTGCGTGAGGCCCACGATCTGGAAGTCATGTTCACATGCGTACTGTGTGAGAAGACCTTCAGCAAGTACGGGAGCATGACTTCCCATGCCACTAAGTGCAGTAAAGCACACGCCAAGGGCAATAGCTCGTGCCACTGCGACCATGTCGGATGCGGCCAAGAATTCAAATCAGTTGCAGCCTGCATGAGGCATAAGCAGTTTGACCACCCCCGGGGCTTCTGAAGAGGCAGTGACCCGTGGTCAATGGTCTCTGACGGAGCTCCAGGTTAAGGCATCCGTTGAAGCCTCGTTCCCCCTGATATTATAAAGATAAATGAGAAGATCTTTGAGAAATATCAGGGGCGGACTCTTAATGCCATCCGCCGCACCCGGTCGCGCTCTGATTATCGGGCCATGGTAGCGAATGAGAGGGCTCTTAAGGGTAGTCTGCCCCCGGATATCGGGATGATTCTCGATGTCCGGGATAGTGGATCGCTCGAGGAGACCCTAATCCAGCCTGAGGTGGCGGAATCCAGTACGGCCATAGGCCCCACTGTTGAAGTCATCTCAGAGCTGCTACGAGAGGCAGGTTGTCACGATACTGATTCCAACTTGGTGGAAGATCTAGCGTTGGGGCCAGTTTTGTTCTCTGTCATCTCTGACCTGATACGTAAATTTGTACCAGGTTATATGGCAGAGCGACCGGCTCGTGAGGGGCCATCAGCCAGGAGTAAGCCTTCTTCTCCCCGCAATCGGGCTGCCCGAAAGCGGGAGAGGTATAAGCGTCATCAACATCTGTACACTAGAGGTCCTGGTGTCTGCTGCGATGCCCTTATGCGGGAGGGGAACGAGGTCGGTGTGGGGGTTACCCAGCCCATTTCTCTCGACTTGCCATCTGTCGCGGAGGTCCAGACGGCTGTGAAGGCCGCCCGGGCAGGCACCGCTCCTGGTCCTGATGGGTTAACAGTGGAGAGTTTGAGAATCGTCCCTGCTGAAGTCCTGACTGCAATATTTTCCAACTGGTTTGCTTTCAGGCGGATCCCTGATGAGATGAGGCGGTCTCGAACCATCTTCATCCCGAAGGCAGGCCAGCCACCGTCAGCGGCTGGCCTCCGACCCATTACGATCTCATCCGTGTTGTACCGAGTGTACACGCGAATTTTGGTCAGTCGCCTTCAATCAGTGATTCAGCATCACCAACTCCAGGCTGGCTTTATGGAGGATAAGAGTGTGGCTAACAACCTTCTCCTCCTGCAAGGTTTGATGAAGCATTGCCGTCGTGCTCATCGTCCCTTTTATGCCTGCTCGCTGGACATCGCGAAGGCCTTTGACAGTGTTTCTCACGAGGCACTGTTATGGTCTCTGGAGGATAGTGGCGTCTCCCCGCACTACTGCCATCTTGTGCGGGACCTGTACGATCGGGCCACAACAACGTACAGTTATGACGGCCACAGTGATGGTGTGGCGGTCCCACTGTTGAGTGGGATAAAGCAG
>JAHWFO010060129.1:60000-92089 GCA_023313115.1 Rhysida immarginata
CTGAAGGGCATGCGACAACGTCACCGACGTTGAATAAATTGGCACATTCCGATGATGAGAGCAGTAGCCCGTCTGAGGACGATGAGAGCGAAAGCTCGGGGTCTGCTGCTGGTCCTCGCTTGGTGTCTTCGTTCCATAGCAAAACACTGAGAAGTGGGAAAGTCATTCGACCGAGCAAGCCCGATAAGCGTTTCTTTGACTTGTATTCTGAACACATCGAGGATACGAGCAAGTATTGGAAGGCAAAGGTTGGCTTGGCCAGAAGCATAATTGGATTTATTTACGAGAAGTCGGGGTAAAAGTTAGAACCCACTCTGGGTGGACCTACCAACTGGGTCCCCCTATTTGATATATGCTCAGTCGAAGAAGGTGTTAAGCTGTTTGAGGAACAACGAAAGATTCGCCCGCAGTCCTTGAAACAATACTTAACTGCTTTCACGGAGTGCTTAGCAGCCCAGCTACAGTGGAATGAGGGCCTGTCCGACCCGAATTTCCGCTTAAAAATCGAGCAGTTGTCTGAATGTTTGAAACTGAGAGGCCGAGCCTCCGTTCACAGGTGTCGAGATAAGATGCAAGAGCATCTTTTTCAGACCATCAGTGGTGAGGTTGACAAGGAGAAAGCGAAACACGCCCTTACTGCGGCAATGAGAAAACCAGAAGTGGCGGCCAATGGGCGGAGTCTGTTGTTGAAAGCGTTCCTAAGACCAAAAGAGCGGAACTATCTTATCGGCTTCTGTACTGTGTGTGTGTCACTCGTTCAGGGAAAGAGGCCCGACGTTCTTTGCAATTTAACCATACAAGAGTACCGGATGGCAAAAACAGTGAGCGGACCAAGAGTTGCACTTGTCCAGCATCACAAAATCGAAAAGTAGGGAGCCAGTGCGATCGTGATTGAGGGATTACTCGGTGACGTTCTGGAATGGTTTCACCAGGAAGGAATCAGACAGAAGCCGCCCAGGAAACAGATGGAGACCCTTATGTTCAATTCTGAAGGGCGGCCGCTGAAACGGACCGATCAGCAGCTGACAATGCTTCAGGCGAAGCACGAGCTACCAGTGGTCGGAGCCCGTGATGCCTGAAGAATACTGAATTCGCTAAGCGTCATGTCTGGTTCGCCGGGGTCGTTCATTCACCGGTACCTGAATCATTTACCGTCCACTGCTGCCCAGCATTATCAAGCAGGAAACGCAAGTTTTTATCAAAGTGCGTACTGCAAGGCGAACAGTTTTTTGAACATATCTCTGGCAGAAGGCGTGATTCCTTCTGACGAAGCTTCCACCATAAGTGAAGGGGAGGACGAACAAACATTAGAGGACGAACAAACGGACTCTGATGACAGCGCTTTTTAACCTATTTTTTTGTTAAATAAATAAATAAAATATATTGTAAACTAACTTAAACACACTTGCTAAAATACAGGTGAACAAAGCTAGAATGAAAATCGCTGTTTGGGCGTCCTGTGGCACGGTTGTGCGCCCGGTAGCACGCTGTGGGGCCGTGTGGCGCCCCCCGGGGCTGTCTGGGGCACGGGCTGGACGACGCACGTGGTCTGAAACAGCCACGTTGGGGCGTGTGCGCGGAACCGCCCGTCGGTGGACGTGTATTGCCGCCGAGACTCAACCATCCGCGAGCGGCCACAAAGCGAACGTTCAGACCCCGTCTTCCGGCTAACCGTCCAGTCTTTAAATACTTTAACGATGACTGCTTTTGAGCACCCCACGAATGCTGCGGTTTCGCTGATACTCGCTCCAAAGCTCCGAGCACCTATAATCGAACCGCGTTCGAAACCTGTTAAATCGCGTCATTTACACATAGTTGAAGAATTGAACACATTTACTGTTGTCGACGACACCCAGCTTCCCTTTTTATATTGGTCCGCCTGCTAGCAACATTGGTGACGTCCGTGCGCGCATTTGCATAAACATGTCAGGTGGTCATAATAATATGCTCACTCAATGTATTTGTATTAATAAATATTTTTTATAATTTTATAAACTTTTATCATAATCAATTTTATAAACTTTTATCATAATACAAATATAGAAATAGTACCCAAAATTAAAAATACTATTAAGAATAAATTAATAAAAATGGATAGACAAACAAATCAAAATGAAAAAGAAAATAATGAAAAATATGATATAACTAGCTGATGCCCGCGACTTCATCTGCGTGGCTGTTTAAAAATTCTAAACCGGGTTATAGTTTAAAAAAAGTTGGAAAGTATTAAAATTATTATATGCATAAGTACTTGAATATAGCCTTTGTATAATAGAATAAAATAAAAACATTCTTTATTGACACAAAGGAACTCATGCAAATAACATAAAACGGAATAAAAGAGATAAGCCAACACTTTTTTTATCACTTAAGGTATAGCTTAATTTGCCGTATATTTAATGGATTTCTTTATTCAAACGTTTTCCGTTTTTCCCATAGAAGCTGCTATGAATAGATTATCATCGACCTGAGAGTAGGCTACATAAACTGTCCATGCGAGAAGCAGCTGGTTCTGAGATCTCGGCCAGCTGCCCGGAATATCTGGCTGGGAATCGCACGCGCATACATGAAAGTTATTAGGAATGAGAGGTATATTGGGTATGAAAATTATCTCATCAGTAACACAGCCCATTAGAATCTCCGCTTCAATAATATTATTTTGTAGCGATACTACTTTAAGCCGAGTTCCATTAGACAACTTTTGAGGGGTTATGTTCTGAAGAAGCATCATCGGAACACCGACTTTCAGGACAATATTATGCGCGGGAAGTCCGGATGCACTAAGTGTTAAGAAACTCTACCGGATAAGTGGTGGCATCAGTTTGATCCAAGACCATATTTATAGAATTATATATCACCTCATTCCCTTCAATGTTTTGCAAAATGCTGTGGTTTATTGCAGTCGCTTGCTCATTTTAAGGCTCTTTCACACAACCAATAGTTTTCTTGAGTTGTTATTTGGTTGAAAGATTATGCTATTGTGATAAACCATGTTTCAGCCATTCTATTGAGCACATGTAGCATCAGAGGTCCAAATACCTTCCCTTTTGTAACAAAGTCTATCTGAACCTTCCGCTTTAAATGAAATATCCGAGAAATCAAGTCGTTCCTGTCATAGGATATCTGCCCAGGAAGCAAGTTGGTGTTTATATCAAGCCACCTAGGATTAGTCATGATGGTAATAAATAAATCTGCTCCACCATATTTTCGGACATAACATAAAGCATCTTGAGTGGGCTCGTGCATATATGAGGCGTTGAGCGCAATAGTGGCCCAACCAACAATAATGTTGAAAAAGAGTAACATGTGGAAATAACTTGCTGATAGATTGCTGATAGATTGCTTTTTACAGTGCCATTGTGCGTACCAACAGAGGTCGCTAAATTCCATTTTGCATACAGAATAGGGAAGAATTCTGTGGATTTTCTCAGAACATATTTTTTTCGGCTTGGGCCACTTTTGCGCTCAACGCCTCATATATAGGACTCCAGTGATTTTGAATGAGAGAATCACCATTCTGCCCACGTGTACACCATCCCACTGCTAATCGTCTCTAAGGTCAACATAATTTTTCGCACTAACGTAATTCTCTTTGATTATTGCGATTGAAAATCAAACGCTGAGTTTCAATTTTGGCATACATATCTGACTAAAACTGACTGAAAAGTCCACGAAATCTATCAAGATAGATATGCTTCCTCTGACGCAACTGGATTATAAAACCGTAGTACTGCACAGCAGAAGATTTCTTGTTGAAATTTGTAGCAAGTCTTTGTGATCAAAATCATAAAGGGAAAATTATAGCAATCTTCCTTTCGACAAAACATTAAAGGGTACTCTAATGAACCATTGGCACGATATGTTTCGCTGATCCCTTGAAGACGATCATCCTGTGTGCGTAAAAAAAATATTCCTCCTATCATAAGGACCAAAAGGACGGCTACTTCGTTCGTGGTAGGAGCACTGTATCGACCTAGTGAGCTCCTGTTAGTCTTTTGTCGGCAGCAATTACAAACTTGTGGTTATTCCGATTATCATTGGGAACAGAATCAAGTGCAAGGTTTAAAACAGTTAACATATTTGTTTACACAATGGAGCATATTTTGCAATCCACTTAATAATTCAGCGTTTAAGTTATAAATATGTTTTCACCTAACATTTATCTGGTTTTGGTAAGTCAAAAGCCAATTAAGTGATAAACTTGACTCTGTATTTTGAATGTGGGCAAAAATGCACCTTCAGTGATCTGATTTGCTCCGAAAAAAAGTCATTTCAAAAGATCTATTATAGCCCCGTGTGCAATCCAAAAAGTTTTTCGATTCTGGATGTTCTCAATGGCTCTGGTAGTTCTTGAATTCTTTCTAGTCGAACTTACCTGATGAACAGCACATTCTCTTAGGTTCTCTCTTCCACTTGAAAGCACAACAATATGTGCACATTTCTTTTGTAGGGCCTAGTCGAGAATAATCGGAATATTTAATTACTGAATCATAATTAAATTGATTTTTTCTTTTTCTAGCTACGGCAGCTCTTCAGGTTCAAAAACCATTGACATGTTAAACAACCTGAAAACGGCATGACGCAGCCAATCTTCCTGTAACTATATAGGTCGGTTCTGGGAAGACTCTGTTTGCCGCAATTCCTGCAAACAACTGCGTTCTTGTGTCCAGTGATTCACTACCACAACTTGTCTCTCATGGTACCAACGCCGGGTGACAGACAAACGAAGCTTATACTGCTCTTCTGTCTCCAATAAGCGCGAAAGTTCATGGCTCAAACGCTCAGTAGACAGATGTAATTCCTTTTCCTCATCAGTCTCCAGAGATTGTGATATTTTATGTCGTAGAGAGTAAAAGAAATTCACAATCTTCTTTTGTTTCCACACATCAGGCTTCACCGTTGCGAGACCAGTCGCCACTCAAACGATGTTCACGTTCTGCACTACTCTATTAAGACCGTGACACAGAATTTCGGTTTCTACATGGTGATCCAAAAATCGCGTATATCCTAGCTCGATTGTCTACAATTAAATTAATAGTGAAAAGCTTCATCGGCTGCTTTGAAACATTTATATTTGTGCATCTGTTGTAAAAATATAGACAAGTTGTGAAATTAGTATATTATATAGTAGTAAATAGTATTATTTAATATCATCTGGTTTTTATATATTTCGATGTGCACGACTTTTGGATCACTCTGCATTAGCATCCAAATGTGAGTCACGTTGATCGCGTGTCTCTAGAGAGCGACCGCAAGCGGACCGCGCTCGGGAGTAACTGAACCGCGTTTCACACTCGGATAATGTTTCTAGAGATCGAGACATGGCACTTCTAGAGTGCTGCGACTCTAAACGTTGGACGTTACGGTTAGCTTTTAGCTGGACGTCTCAATCGTGCTCGTTTAAGTCGTGTAGAAACAGACGTAAGAGTAATCGTTTTACGTGAAATAATTTTTTTTGTACCTATTATTTTCCGTTAAAATTTGTTTACAATAATTAAAATAATAAACCTTGATAAATGTATAAATGTCTGGGCCAAAGATGGCTGAAAAAACCTCACGTGAACCTCAATCAACAATGGTATTATCTGCTAGCACTGGGAGAGGTAATTGCCGTACTCTAGTAATCCAGAGTTTTACTGAAGAGTCGAATTTGCCTGCTCTAGTGCATATGTTTAGTTATCAATAATTATTTGCATATATGTTTGTATATATTTTAAAGTGCTGCTCAAGGGTTTTTAAATAACGGGATGGTTTTCATTTTAAATAGAATATAGACCGTGGTTTGAACTGTAGCCAAAATCATACAATAGAAGGGGCTTAACCAATACAGCCTAGAGAGAAAGCCTGCTCACGGAAATATCATACATTGTTACATCACCTACGGTAGGGACAATTTCGGGCTTAATATTCGTAGAAATATGATTAACAATACCCTATCGTGGGTGATGCAACACCTCCTAAAGAGAAATCCTGCGGACAAAAGGTGTATACGTTGATACATCATCAAGCGGCCAAATTTAGGGCTCGTTCAGTGTCCTTAAATAGAGCACGTGTTTCAATTTAATTTTAAATTTTAAGGTGAAAAAAGTAAGCCTGCCACACATATGTCTTTTTTTAATTTTATGAATTCTTATCTTAATGCGAGGCACCAAAAAATTATTTTTTACTTTTTATTACACTTATTAAAGCAAAAAGGAATACCTTTTTTTAAAGTAAAAACAAAAATGGATGAAGGGGGTAAAAACATAAAAAAGTTTTTTTTTATATTTTATTTTATTTTTAGTAATATTAGGAGGACAAACGAATATTAAGTTAAAGTGGAAAAAGCCAGAAAAAGAGAGCAAGATTAATAGGATTCAAGAGTGATTACAATGGAATGTATGTTTTAATGTTATTGATAATCGAGTTCAAAACTTTAACGATTAGTCTATAGAAGTAGTGTTAAGCTATAAAATAAATGGTTGAATAAGCATGCGATATAAACCCAAAACTTCCTTTAATTTAATATGAAAGTAATTAAATAAATTAAAATAATAAAATAATAATGACGATGAAAAGTCACTTTTTTATTACACAATTTTGATGTTTAGATGGTGTTCAACTTTTGAGGTCTAGATGATGTTCAAATTGACGTTTAAATTGATGTGTAGTTTTCTTGATGATAATCACTGATCACATTTTTTGTTTTTAGAAAAGAAGATTTTTAAATTGAAATGCCAAGATTAGAAGTGATTTTTTTACCAATGATGTTTTTTTTTATGAAATATAAAATAACGTTTTCAGGGGAAGCATCCCCTAACTTCAGTTCTTTAAATAATAAGCAGTTTGAAATAATAATAATAATAATAATATTTAAATTAACAATGTGAAAGAAGATGACAATGAAGATAAGTAATAACGGAGATACAGTAATAATAATAAACGAAGAGAAGAAGTAAATTAATGATGAATTTTTATTTTAATTTTTTTTATTATTACTCGCCATTGTTTTATTAATTTTTGTTTTCTTAATTTAGGGAAAATCTTGTTCTATTTATGTGTAAAGCTGCTTTCAATTGAGCCTCCCAGTGAGACCCAAACAATGAAACAGGCCGAAGCGTTGTATAAAAGGGATGCATTGGATCACGAGTTGCAGTCAGCAGCAGAAGTGAACTGAATATGGGTAAATCCAAGGATTTGACCGACTTTGAATCATTGAGGCATGATCGTTGGAGTTCGCCCGTGCAACAGTATCAAGGGTATTCCGCGAATGGCAGTTATGCCAAAAAACAACCTCCAACAAGCACAACTCCGGACGAAACAGGGCCGTGGATGAACGAGGCCAATGGCAACTGGCACGAATCATCCACAGCAACAGAACGGGAACAGCCCAACAAATTGCAGCACAGTTCAATGAGGGAGCATCCCAACCCATTTCGGAGCACACGGTGCGGTTTAACAGGCGGGCAGTATGGGTACCGTCGCTGTCACTGCAAAATTGAAAAACGCTATGGCCACACAGACATCGCCATTGGACACTGGATGAGTGGAAGAAGGTCGCCTCGTCTGACGAATCGCGGTTCCTACTTCATCGTGCGGATAACAGATTGCGCATCTGGCGCAGACAGCACGAGGCCATGGACCCATCCTGTCAGCAGACAACCATACTGGCAGGTGGAGGAGGAGTGCTGGTCTGGGGTGTCTTCTCTTGGGACACACTGGGTCCTCTAATATCCGTAGACATCCCTGAATGCGACACACGATCTGAACATTGTTGCTGATCACGTGCACTCGTTCATGATAACTGTGTTCCCTGGTGGTGACGGACAATTTCAGCAGAACAATGTTCCCTGTCACCGTGCTCGAATGGACTCGTTTGAGGAACATGACGCGGACTTCCAGCTGCTCCAGTGGCCAGCTCGGTTGCCCGATCTCAATCCGATCGAGCATTTATGGGATGAAGTGGAGGGAACCATCCGACGCCTTCCCAACTACCGTCCAACCTGGACCAATTACGGAAAGCTGTGATGTCAGCCTGGGATGCTGTTCCTCTGCAACGGTTTCAACACCTAGTCGAATCTATGCGAGCACGTATTCGGGCAGTTCCGCCGCTAAAGGAGGCGCAACACACTATTAGTGGGGTGTCTCTAATAAAATGGTCGTTCAGCGTATAATTCCTTTATTAACAGAACTGGAGGCGACAGAATCATACGTTCTACCATCCACTGTTTTGGTGCTTTTGAATTTCCTACCCTGGTGGTATTGTGGGCATTTTATATAACTAGCAGTGGCACTGCGGCACTGCAGCACCCCCAGTTTCACTTTTGATATCGATGAAATTCAATATAGTGTGTTTTTATTTAATATTTTTATACATGTATAATATATTAACCTTAAATTTAATGTCACTAGCTATTCCCTAGTTCGTGAAAAAATTACAATTTTCTGACGCAGCACCCCCAGAAATTTTAGCTACGAGCCGCCACTAATAACTATATGTGTGTTGATATTCACATATCATACATTTGGGGGGATCTTTGCCCTTAAAATTGGTGCAATCTCTTGACTGGTGGTCACCCGCGCACTTGTTGCAGCGGGGCGATTCAGTGCAACCCTGAGATACGTGCCCGAAACGTAAGCAATTAAAACATAGCAAGGCTTTTTTACTTCCTCGGAATATTTCGACAGTAACAGCTAGAGGTTCAGTACGATTTAGACTTAAGAACGTCTTGTTATGTTCAGTATTTTGTAATAGTACCAGAACCAGTGGCATTTCCACAGAGCCATTCGCTTTTTTCAGTCTGATTGCTTTTTCCGGGAAGTAATTATCTTTTTTGACGTCAACACAGAAGTCCTGAAGGACATAGGTTACGTCTGCATTCCTAACAACGTATTTCAGCATTTTTTTGATTTGAGCTGGTGGTGTTGAATTTTAAGCACCTTCCTGCTTTTAATACCAGACACAGAGCTTTGTGAGTCTCTTTATCAGGGCACTTAATCTTAATTGTCTGTTCTACCAGTGTGGGCAGTGATTTTGTCAAGCTCCACATGAGTCTTGATCTCCTCCAGGATCCCCTTGATGGGTTTCCCATGACTGCGGATGATTATTGGTGGGATATAAGTGGCTCCCTTGTCACGAGTAGAAGTGTCAGGGGCAGGGCAATTCCAAGGCTTAAGGCCAAATCACTAGGCGCTGTAAGAGTCGAGTCGAGTAAGGTTTCCTACTCCAGCGACCGCATTCAAGGGAGTGTTATACTGGAGTGTACAGAGAGTTTGTCATTTCAAATTTCAAGTGACCAATTTTAGCTACTTGAGGAGCGAATTCTCTACTCCGCCTCGCTGATCTAGTGAAACAGCATGGCAACCATTTCATCGCTTCGTAATAAAAATGTCATGCCATTGCATTATTTTTACTTCAGCGCGAAAAACGAACAAGTTATAGAATGCTTTTAATTGAAATGTATCATTATATCTTGTTGCGAGATACCGTCATATTAAAAACGTTCATTTTGAAATGGGCTCCATACTGGAGGAGTTCAAACGAATAGAGGCGGGGAGAGGGAAGAAAAACTGCTGTGGCGAAATTCAGATTAATGCGTATAAAGTATGCCTTTATTAAGTAGCGGAAGAATGGAGCTACTTATTGTTTTCACAATGTCCGTCTGTCTGTCCGTCCGTCCCCTTCATAATTTCCACATTTTTTGAGGTAGAAGGTTGAAATTCGGAATGTAGCTTACTATGTGCATGTGCACCTTCACTGTTTAGTTTGGTATTGATTGGCCCACTGGGGTCGGAGTTTCGGGGGCGAAAATTAGAGGGGACCAAAAGGCCTACGCGTATTTATGCATATAAAGGAGTGAAATTCGGTATGCAGGTTCCTCTAAGCAAGATAAACATCACTGTAAAGTTTGGGCCAAATTGTCCCAATAGGGTCGGAATGTGGGAGTGGCAATCACTTGGTCTTTAGAACTTTTTGGCAACATATAGAGTGTGATATATCATTCGATCGAAAATGATGAGAAAGGAAAGAAGATAGGGTTCTTTTATATTTCCTAAATATAAAATTCGAGAAAATCAATTTTTGATTAAAAGTGCAGATGAAGGAATAAAAAAAAATAGATGAACTTCCACTATTTTCCTATACCTTCCTCGGGAGGCTTAATTTCTTGTTACTTCATGTATTGATATGAAGCAGTTTTAAAAACTTTTTCTCGTTTATTTTATTAAGCTTATGAACTATTAATTCCCTTAATTAGCCTAAAATGAATATTTAAGAAATGTAAAATGATAAAATATATTTAACTATTTAATAATTTATTTAAGGCAAATTTTTTTTGTTAAATAAGCTTATTTAATAATTATTTGTGTCGGCAACACTAAACAAAAGATTATCTTTTCTACTTCCTTGTTTCTCAGAAGTTGCATCACTCTATTTCATTGACCTATGTCCTTCATTGTTGTTGCCTAGCAACGTGACGCTTTCCATGCAAAAATTTCGTCACTTTCGTTAAAAGAATCCTCAAACCCATGACTGGTTTCTTCAAGGAAGGGATCAAGCAACACTCATATGAGGGAAGACGGTAAATGCGTTAACGATTGGAATCTGGGTTTTTTCGAGTAGCCCTTGACCTTCAGCCCTTGATCGAGTGTCGTTTGTCACTCTTTCGAGGGCTGTGCTAGGGATTCGGCCCTTAGTTTTCTCTCCCGTATTACGACAGAGGCACTTTTATTTATGTCGATAGTAGACTGAAAATTGTCTATTCTCATAGCTTTTGATATTTACTTTTATGAGTTCTCCAACCATCTTCATTGTGATGGTTAATATCATTGGTAAGGCTTCTCTTACACCCAGCATTTTTGATGAATCTAATTTATCAAGTTTTTCAGAGGATGCACCTGCTGCGCCTTTACCAGCAGACTCTGAGTTTTGCCCCCTGCAGGATTCATTAATGGAAATTGATTCTGAGTTTTGCAAGCAATATATGCAAGACCTTGTTTAAGGGTAGCATCGAGATGACATAGTCTATTAGTGACTTCAGTACGGGAGTTGAGAATTTCTGTATTGGTTCTTTTCAAAATTCGATACAATATCGATGAGCTTATTTCTAACCTCGATTATACACTTGCTAACGGATTCAAACTTAGATACTTAGATTCTAGAGTATTATACCTTGTTAAGAGGTCATTTCGGAGGGACTCAATCATTTCATTCATAACTAGATCTAAAGCGGCAAACCTGGCATCCATACATGCGTCATGATAGGCTTTTTCGCAGGTAACAGTTGGTGCCATTCCCTGCTTGCAGAGTTTGCTGAATTTAGTCCAGGAACTTTGAAGATGCCATTTAAAATACAATACCCAATTCCATAAAAGTTGGGACGATATGAAAAATGCAAATAAAACATGATTGACTAAATATATATTAGCAAAATTAAAAATAATAAATGCGTTTGAAGTGACTGAAGTAAAATATGTACAATTTATAAATGCCCATCTCTTTTTTTTGTCGTATATAATTTTTTAATGATATTGCCATTGGCAACATGCATCATAATAGTTGGGACGGAAGGAAAAGACCGCACCGGAAGCCTTAGAAGTGACATGAATATTCTCGAAACTTCTGGAGAACATTACGTCATTACTTTTTCCCTATTTAAATGCAAACTGCAATGTGCGGCCAGTCATTTACACGACAATATGGGTCGAGGAAGGCAGTGGGTCAAGATATGCGCAATAGAAAAATCCAACAATTTAGAAGCAGCGTATCTCAGCGTGAAATAGCCAGGAATTTTGGATTTTCATCATCTACAGTTCATAATATTATTAATAGGTACAGGACAAGTGGAAATACTACCGTTGGTAAAGGGCAAGGATGAAGACCAATTCTGACTGCTCGAGATCTTCGGGTTTTCAGATGTCATTGCATTACAAATAGACATTCAACAGTGACAGAAATTGCGAAATGGGCTCGAGGATTCTATCAAAAACCTTTATTCGTTGAATACCGTTCGTCGCTACATCACAAGATATAAGTTGAAGCTCTATTATGCAAAACGAAAGATGTTTGTAAACACACAGCAGAAACGTAGGTATCTGGCTTGGGCACGCACCCAACTGAAGTGGACTGACGCCCAGTGGTGACGTGTTTTGTGGTCCGATGAATCTACCTTTTCAGTTGTTAGCAAAAATCGTCGGCGTATACTTAGGACCAAAGAGGAAAAGGACAGTCCTGCCTGTTACCAACGTGTTGTACAGAAGCCAGCTTCAATAATAGTCTGGGGCTGTATGAGTGCCAATAGATTGGGAAACTTGCACATCTGCAGGGTCACCGTTAACGCACAAGCATATATTGAAATTTTAGAAGAACATAGGTTGCCTTCTCGGTGACATCTTTTTATAACCCACCCGTTTCTATTTCAACTAGATAACCCTAATCCCCACGACGCTCGCATTACAGGACAGTGGCTATACAATAGACGAATTCCGATGTTAAATTGGCCTGCCTGCATCCTGCATCAGGAAGTTACATCAACAACGACCCCGAACGGTTCAACAGCTGAAAACTTTCATACAGTGGGAATGGCAACAAATTCCCGTTGCAACGGTACAGAAATTGGTATCATCTGTTCCTCAATGGTTAGAAAGCGTGATCAGAGGGAAAGGAGATGCCACCCAATGGTAATTCACCCACTGTCTCAACATTTTTGGAGTGTGGTGCATCCGTCAGTTCGCAAAAACCTAATATTTATTACTATTTGTTAAAATTTTGGTTGGAAAATGTTTAATACATACCCAATAAACTATGTTCTTTTGAAATAAAATGAATTAATACACCAGTGTATCAATATTTCTGCAATGTCGCATGTTTTCACCCTCTCCCAACTTTTATAGAAATGAGGTTTGTAAATACAGAAACAGAGCTGACCTGAACTCGATGAGAAGTGGAGGAACCAGAGTGCTGCAGTTTCACGGTTTGGTGCCGTGTTTGCCGTCCTGAGAAGGATGCACCGGGAAGAGTACTGAGCGGCCTTGAGCGAAGATTTCCGAGCTATCCAGGAGGGGTCTTTTCTATCCACCAGGAGGAGTCCATGAAAGCGCGTGGTTTAGATAGCAGCATGGATCAGAATATCTTTAAAATTAGATGTCCGTTTAAAAGAAACTTTTGTTGGTTCTGGTAGAATGGAATGGAGAAGAGGAGAGTCGTCAATAATTTGTTGATGTTTCCTTTGGAAAATTTTTAATACTATTGAGGGTTGGATGTTAAGGAAGAGCTGGCGTAGGTGTTGTCATGGCTGGAGAAGGTTTAGGATTGTTGTTAGAACGGGAATTAAGATGTTTTTAGATAGAAGCGCATGACAGAATTGGGGTAGCGTCTTACTTTAAGGGAGTGGGTAAGGGCGTTAGCATGAAAGTCCTTATCAGGTTGATTAGTGTATATTCTATGGATGCGAGTTAACTGACCTAAGGGGATGTTATCCTTGCAATGGCGTGGATGGCAGCTGTCATAGTGTAAGTACTGGTGCTGGTCGATGGGCTTCTGATAGAAATTAGTAGACAATTTATTGTTAGTGATAGAGATAATGACGACCAAAAAAGGAACCATCGTGATAGAATAATTGTGAGAAAACTTGTTGGAGGGATTGATAGATGGTTGGAATTTATAACTATTATTTATTGTATTCTAGGGGTTCTGTGTCTCGTCCTTCCTCATATATACATGTATATACAGGGTGTTTTTGAATTGAGTACAGATTTTTTGGGAGATGATAGAAGAGGTCCTTAGAAGTATTTTTTGTCATATGAACATGGGGTCCCCGCAGCTCCGTTTACTTACAATACTGCATTGAACAATCAAATGACACCGGGACGCAGTGTACGTTGGTAGGCCTAGATTATTTTATTTTTAACAATTAACACAAGCAATCTACTGTATGACTTTTTTAGTAATTATTCGAGATGACCGCCATTTACATATGGACTAATCGTATTTTACAAAGGGGTTGGATACAATGGAATCTCCTTGACGAAGTTTGTCCTAAGACTTTTCAACAAACAAGCACGTACACCTTGAAATTTCTTTGCAAACAATTACTTTAAAAGTTATTACAGTAGAATGCTTGTGTTAATTGTTAAAAATAAAATAATCTAGGCCTACCAACGTACACTGCGTCCCGGTGTCATTTGATTGTTCAATGCAGTATTGTAAGTAAACGGAGCTGCGGGGACCCCATGTTCATATGACAAAAAATACTTCTAAGGACCTCTTCTATCATCTCCCAAAAAACCTGTACTCAATTCAAAAACACCTTGTATATATATACCGGGTGTCCCAAAAATGACTGATGGATTTTGAAAATCAATAAAAAAAAGACTGAATGCGATAGATATGTATCGTTTGCAGCCTTATGCTTAGGACATCAGGGAATTTTATCCAACCAAATTTCAAATTTAGTTAACATTTTCACCCACAGGTGGCGCTGAAAACTATGAAAAAATGAAAACCGGTATGAAAATGTTGCAAGGACTGTTGCAAAAAACTAAACAATGACATTTTCAACAGCACACGCTATCAGCTTGACGACGAACTATGGTATGGCGATCTGAAATACTTCGTTTTAACTATACCTGTTACAGATCGCCTGCAGCGCCATCTCTTGGTAGAAATGTTAACTAAATTTGAAATTTGGTGGGATAAATTTCTCTGATTTCCTCAGCATAAGGCTGCAAACGATACATATCTATCGCATTCCGTCTTTTTTTTATTGATTTTCAAAATCCATCAGTCATTTTTGGAACACCCGGTATATCCGTCTACCGATTAATTAAGGAATCATCAATGACTGGAGTACTTAATGAACTCGTAATTAAATAAGATTAAAAGAATGTAAAACCTTTCATGTTTTTATATAAAAAACACGAATATAGGATCATTTTAATTCTATTAGTACCCATACAATTCGTCATCATTTTTTAATAATGAGCGCTGATTTTTAAGCAGATTAATTGTACTGTATTAGAAAACTCATCTCTATTATTAAAACTTATTTTCCTATTAAAAAAGAAATTCTAAATTATCATGCTTTTTTCTTGAAACAATGAAAGTATCTCGGATTGCAGAGGTCATCTTTAATGGCCCTCTAGAAAGGACACCTTCACACGTGCTATTCGAAATAACCCCCATTGCAATTCAAACATTGTTGCCAACGATTTGGCAGCTTCTCGAGCCCTCTCCGATAGAATCCATGGTCACGGGACTCAATAAAATTCCGGAATGCGTTTTCGACGTCTGCTTGGGTTAAGAATGTTTTCCTCCGGAGAAAATTGTTCAGGCTCTGGAAAAGATGGTAGTCGCTAGGGGAGAGGTCCGGAGAGTATGGCGGGTGTGGAAGCACCTCGTAGCCCAGAGCCTGTAGCGCCTGCACGGTCGTTCGTGCAACGTGCGGACGCGCGTTGTCATGCAGCAGAAGGACGTCTTTGCGATGCACAAGTGCAGGTTGTTGTTGCTGACATAGTTTTGTGTGCATACGATGCAGTTCACGACAGTAGGTCGCAGCGGTGATCGTCTCCCCCTGCTGCAAGAAGCTGTAATGCACTACACCACGGATGTTCCACCAAACTGTAACCATGAGTTTCCTGGGGTACAAAGGGGGTTTTGGGAACTTTCTCGGGGGTTCATCAGCATCCAGTTACTGTGCTGACCATTTCCTATTGTCGTATAGGAGCCACTTCTCGTCGCAGGTGACAATGCGATCAAGAATCCCCGCTTCTTCATGGCGCAAAAGCAATTCCGTATACACCTCCAACCGATGCTCTTTTTGGTTTTCTGTAAATTCATGTGGGACCCATTTGTTCTGCTTTTTCCCCTTGCCGATGGTCCTAAGGTGTCTACTGATAGTCGATGCTGATACAGCATGATTCCCTGCAAGGTCCCGAACAGTTTTTGACGGGTCCTCTTCCACAGATCGCTTCAGATCAGCGTCATTTGATCTTTCGAGAGGCATTGGATGCCGTGTGATTCAACCTGAACTCGTAATGTAATATCACACGTAATTCGTATGAAGTCATGACTATCTTCGCTTGGGTTCAAACGCTATTAAATACCATCGCAGACATGCAAATTTCAGGCAGCTGGTCGCTGATAGGCTTATGTCTGGGAATGTACCATTTTGTTATGGGTACTTGCTACTAAACGTGGAAACCGTGCTGAAGCGCGGAACCCACCTCATATTCCGACATTTGATATGCAACGACCTGATATCTACTATAATGCATTCCCGTTTTCGCTGAGCTTGTCAAAGTAAGATGAAAACGGGTAACAAACTTGTTTCTGTTTAAAAAGTGTAATCTGAAGGATTCAAACCCACAATATCAAGATTGTCTAACACGCCATGTAACCAACGCGCCAAAGTAGCATTGCAAAAATGTAAGTAATTTTTTTTATTACAAAGGTATTGTGCCTGGCGCAACCGAGCAGAACCAATCAGCAACATTGAACACCTATAGATTATACGAAAAGATATATATATTTAGTAACTCGCATGTTGCCTTTGCATAGCAATTCTGCATGTTGCGATTGAATCTGGGTATTACAGGTTGAAGTTACATTTAGATCCAGGCCTAGCTTGAACATTGAATGTGCCGTTCGCCCGACCATTAATGGAAGTGCGAAAATTCTACTCCTTGCCGTTGCCAGGGCAATTTTGCCAGCACTTTTTCCAGGGAAAATAATTTACTGGTTTCGCCAGGACCGTCCAAGAACAGTCTCCTTTTTGGCGTCTCATTGCATACCGCATTTAATATGTGATTGTATACAATCAGCTGTTATTCATTTAAGAGCGATATTTGATCCACCAACTCTTGGAATCTTGCCTGAAGGTATGCAGTCTCCAGCGATATCAGTGGATTTAAATCCCGAAACGCTTCAATTTCTTGATCAGCGAATTGATGCAATTGAGGCATCGGGTGGAAAACAGCGAAATTTGGCAAAAAAGTGTGCACGACAGTGGAAATTCGCACATTTTGGTGATTTTTGGATGGATAATCCTTGAGTTGGCATACATTGTTCGTCAGATATTGGTCCAAATCTCTTAATGTCAGATACAGCACTCAAAGATTGATTACTTCTGAGTTGAATTGATGCTGATGATCTTCTGACAACCGTCTGCACAACTACCATAATTTCAGGTAATAACACCGCGGCTTATCTAATAAAAAAGTTGTAAAAAATGCCTGTGCGGCTTAACTATCGTTGCGGCGTAACTACCGTTTTTTTTTCTCTAACAGCATGACAACAACGATTTCAGAAATCTGATACTGCTTCGATGAGAGGCAGTTGCATTCCGTCCTGATGAAAATCAAACAAATTTAGCGCATTATATACATTACAGTACCTTAATTTTCCTGTATATACAATGTACAGTTCATTATTTATTACATTTATTCACTTTTCATTTGAACTTCTCGTTGCCACTTTATCACATCGAAACAAAGTTGCCCTTCACGGATTGAGAAGTTACATTCGTATTTTTTTTGGCGACGGGAAGTTCAAATGAAAAGTCGTATAATGAACTCCAAACGAAATTAGTGTATAATATACATCACAGAACTTAATTACCCTGTATTTACAATGTATAGTTCATTACATATTACATTAATTCACTTTTCATTTGAGTTTCCCATCGCCAATAAAATACATTATGTATTTTCTGAAATCGTTGTCATGATTGTACATTACGGAGCTGCTTGTTAACCATACAAAACTATTGCTGACGATAATGATGAAAATAAAGAAAATGAAGAAGAATGTTTGACTTTTGTTTTACATTCCGATTTTTAAGGTTTCTCTTAAATTAAGCCAATTCGTTTTACTTGTCTTAGGTATTCCACATTCGCTTAGGTTCCTGGGGACTTACAATATGCCAGAATGACTGCAAATGGAAGATGGAGTTGTCTAATCTGGAAAGCAATTACTTCACGCATCGCATACAACGATGCCATTCTTCATCGTCTTTTAGCAGCCCTAGAGCTTTTGTAGCCTCGTGGAAAGTATGTCGCAATAAACCAACAACTCTTCGAAGATCTTCAAATGATTTTGGACCACGAACATAGCATAGCAATCGATGCTGTCGACTTCCATACTCCTTTGGATTCGCATAGGCTTCTTCGACTTCCGAGATTGTCTGAAATGTTCGCTTCGTCGGCGCTATTACCCTATTCATTAGGAATCGTTAATCACACTGGTTACTAATTGTTATTACACGTAGAATTGAAGTAGATAATTGGTGTTATAAAAAGAAAGGAGATTTTTAATTGTTTTCTTTTGTCGCATCATTTGCTTTTGTTAGCATTAAAACCCGTCGTACCAACACCTCCTAGAAAGAAAGCCTCACAACTGAAAAGTCATGCATTGTTACATCATAAATCGACCAAATTTAGGGCTTATTATTAGTAGAAATCACGGTCTATAGATATTCATGGTCATCGAGCTCCATTGTTAAAATGAAGCTAAAGTTTCTAGCTCCCGGTAGGGCGCGAACTCTATTGAAAAGTGGCGCTGCATGTACAATCGGTCCAACTGTGCTTGCAGCGCCGCCCTATTGGCAGATAGAAATTTTACTTTTATATTCAGTTTCAGTGAAAATCTCTATCGCAGGTTGCGGTCGGCCTTAGTGCGATCTATGCAGCACCTGGCGCAATCTGTTTTCTTTAGCTTCTCGAAACAATGGAAAATGGCCGAAGCTCGATGACCATGAATATATATAGACCGTGGTAGAAATACGATCAACAAAGGTCGAATTATGATGTAACAATGTATGACGTTTCAGTTGTTTGGCTTTCTTTCTAGGAGGTGTTGGTCGTACTACCACAGATACCACAACAGTCGAATCTGTAAATTCTATTTTAATTTAACGCAAGTAATTTTTTTTATTATGGCCTATTGTTGCAGAAACTTGCCTTGTATGGAATATACAGGGTGGACGAAAAGGTACTCCTCTATTTAAAAATTATTTATTGCAAAAAGTTATGAACTTACATTCATGAAAATAACTTCACCATATAGGCTGACTCAAAAAGTTTTTTTTTATTTCGCCATTTCTTGCCACCACCATCCGGGGGAGCTGGCATCGGTGACGGGTTGAAAAAGGCGACGCTTGCTGAGAAGGCGCAGTGTGTGCTGTGGTGGAATGAGTCAAAATCGCCGAACATGGTGCAAAGAAATTATCGCCGTTTGTACAGAAAGGAACCACCAAATGCAAAGTCGTTAAGGTTGTAGTTCAAGAACTTTCTGACCACTGGTAGCGTGAACATCTCCAGCAAGACGTGATTTTTCAACAGACGTGATTTTTTTTTTTTCATCTCCACCACCGCATTGGGCCTTGTTTGTGCCTCAGCTTCTAGACAAAGTTTTCCCCGGCCGTTGGATTAGGCGTGGTCGTCCAATCCCACGGCCCCCCCCATACCCACCTGTTGTGACGCCCCTTGACTTTTTCTCATAGTGTTACATAAAAGACAGGGTGTATTCAACTCCTGTCTGCGATCTGGAAGAACTGCATGAGAAAATCCGCGCTGCCATTGCAACAGTGGATGCCAGAATGCTCGGGCGCACATGGGTGGAGTTGGAATACCGATTGGACATCCTGCGCGTCACCAGGGGCGCCCACATCGAACTTGACTAAGTGCGACAAAAACTCTTTCAGTTGCCCTATGCGGTGATGTTAATTTTATGATTGTAAGTTTATAACTTTTTGCAATAAATAATTTTTAAATAGGGGATTACCTTTCGTCCACCCTGTATATTGTTGGTCCGCGCATATTGTTGTTCATGCATTGTCGCTCATGACGGACGGATCAAACAAAATATACCTGGTGATCCAAAAATGTATTACAGTTTTTTACATTGTTAACGACATTTTCAGTGTTTGCGCGTGCCTCGTGATTCTTGTGAAAGCATTGAATTGCTGAAAAGCAAACACTGAAAATGTCGCTAACATTGTAAAACAAATGTAACACACTTTTGGATCACTCGGTATACGAGGCGCATCCAGAAAGTAAGTTTCCCCTTTAAAGTAAACGTAATTAGCCGTGTCAATTGCGCATGCATAACAGATCTATGACGTATCAATCATATGCCAGCCAGACAGGTTCCTCCTCGTGCCAGTAGCGTGGTAGCAATGGTCCGAAATGGATGCTCTTATTTCTTCTCCCGCCGCCAGCGAGGTTCGGTCGGTGATAAAGTTCTTGAATGCACAAAGCAGTGCGCCAAATGAAATTCATCGTCAGCTCTGTCAGGTCTATGTGCCGAACATCATGAGTAAGCAGATGGTGCGTTGCTGGTGTAGGCAGTTTTCCGAAGGTCGTTAAAGTGTACATGATGAAGAGCGCAGTGGGCGACCATCCCTCATCAATGATGATCTTGTTGAGCTTGTGCGGCAGCGCGTGATGGAGAACCGTCGCTTCACGATTACGGAGCTGACCACCCATTTTCCGCAGATATCGCGATCCTTGTTGCATGAGATTGTCACTAAGCACCTGCTGTTCAAAAAATTGTGTGCCAGGTGGGTGCCGAAAAACCTGACACCCGAACACAAAATTCAACGCTTAGGAGCAGCACTGACATTTCTGCAACGGTATCACGATGACGGCGACGAGTTCCTCGACAGGATCGTCACGGGCGATGAGACTTGGATTTCGCACATCACCCCGGAAACCAAGCAGCAGTCAATGCATTGGCTGCATAGTGGATCTCCGGTCAAGACGAAATTCAAACAGACGCTGTCTGCACGGAAAGTGATGTGCACGGTGTTCTGGGACAGGAAGGGCATTCTGCTCATTGACTTCCTTCCACGTGGTGAAACAGTAAACGCTGACCGTTACTGTGAAACACTGCGGAAATGCTACGTGCCATTCAAAACAAGAGGCGTGGAATGCTTACTGCAGGTGTTGTGCTCCTCCATGACAATGCTCGTCCACATACGGCTCGACGCACAGCAGCTGTTTTGACGGAATTTGGCTGGGAGTTGTTTGATCATCCACCCTATAGCCCTGATCTTGCTCCCAGCGATTTTCACGTTTTCTTGCACCTCAAGAAATTCCTGTCCTCTGGTGAGCGTTTTGGCAACAACGAAGAGCTGAAGACGTCTGTCACACGCTGGTTCCATTCACAGGCGGCAGAGTTCTACAACAGGGGTATGCAAAAGTTGATCCCACGATACGACAAGTGTCTCAATTCTGGTGGTGGCTATGTTGAAAAATAGTTGAAACATTGCTGTATTTGTTGCCAATAAATATGTTCCTGTAAGTGTGAGTTCTTTTTTTTTTTTTTAAATAGGGAAATTTACTTTCTGGATGCGCCTCGTATATAGATTGCGAGTTATAAAATATATTTATTGTAATGGAAATGAGTTTATTCTAATACACTAAAATTCATTAGTCTTCATCAAGGCCTTTTCTATACAGGTTGGAAAATCGCGTGACGCCACTATAGCAAAGTCGAGGCCAACGAGAAATACAGGCTCCGGCATTAAAGTCACCTGATCAAAATAGGTCTAGCAACAATCCAATCTCCATTGTTTCTAACAAAGGAAAAAGCACTGATTTTTAAAATACAAGATGGAAACAATGAAAGTTACATTGTTAATAGATCTATCTTGGTCAGGTGACTTTTCAGTGCCCGAGCCTGTCTTTCTCGTTAGCCTCGAGCAAAGTTGTAGCCCACGAGAAAGACAGGCCGGAGTACAAAAAAAGTCACATGACCAAAGTAGATCGAACAACAATTCGCTCTTCAGAAACGAATCTTCAAAAACAAAGCAGCCAGACAGCTAATTACTCCACGGCTCACTCCTGCCCAGAAATGTCATGGCTCAATTTGCTTCACTTTTTGCCGCTGTTAACAATTGGATTCGTAGTCTATCTTTAATATACATCATTGGTCGTAGTGTAGGGGGTAGATTTCTGATTCATCCTATAGGATTGGTAATAAAAATCGCTGAAGTAATTTTAATATAATTGATTTCTTTGTTCGATTTTCACCTCAACATTTTAAACTTTAATAAATAATTAATTTTAATCGTTATCATTAAACAATGATTAAAAGCAATTTTTTATATTATGCAGTTAAGATCTCCCAATCATTGCTTAAATTATATGAAGTTTATATAATAAGGGTGGTGGTTAATTTAATCAATTTTTAATTATCGTTTTGTGATATTCTGGAGAAATGTCACAATAAATTGATCAGTTGGTATTAACGTCCCTTTCAACTACTAAGGTCATATCAGGACAGCGCTATGGGGGCTACAAATTTTAGATAGGTCTAGCAACAATCCAACCTTCATTGTTTCCAACAAACAAAAAAAAAAGACTGATTATTAAAATCCAAGATGGAAACATGAAGGTTACATTGTTGCTAGACCTATCTTGGTCAGGTGACTTTTCAGTGCCGGAGCATGTGTTTCTCGTTAGCCTGTGCACTGTATACATATTAAATTTAAATATTAAATAACGTACGAATAAATGAAAGACTAGTGAAACTAACGATTGAAACATGCATTGTCATCGATAAGACGCCGTTGCAGAGCACTAGGTAGTCAGGAAGTGGGCAAAATATTGATTACAAAATTTGTGCACAACCACACAAACAAGTGAAGTTTAATAAAAGTGTGTAAAATACTTGAGAAAAAATATCAGAGGATCTTAATACTGTACTTACTACTAACGAAGTGAGTGGTGGCTTTGCAGTATAAAAGATGGACAACAGGATTATCGACTAGTTTCGCCATTTATTCCCGGCTTCTTCAAGGATACACAACAAGAAGCCTTTCTTCTTTTGTTTTTCTTTTCTCCTTAGTTTATTTGTCCTATTGGTTAATTTTCTTATTGGTTACTTTGTTGTCTTGCCCTGTACCTCCATGCTCATTGGTTCATTTATACCCAAATTTCTGTATATAAAGGCTTGCGAGCCTCTTGTTGTGTAGCCTTGAAGAAGCCGGGAATAAATGGCGAAACTAGTCGATAATCCTGTTGTTTATCTTTTATACTGCAAAGCCACCACTTACTTGAGAAAAAGTCCAGTCGGTAAGTAGAAAACTTATACCAATCCATACTATGCGATAGAATTTTTTCCCCACTACAGTGTTTGCAGCACCGCTCTGTCGGCCAGAGAAAATAATTTCCAAAGCTCTTAACATGGGATTTTCCTACCTGTATAGAAAACGCCTTGGTCTTCATTCAAAACACTGAAAGCAAAAGGTTAAGCCATTACACAAATTGACAGAGAAGTATAGTGGCTCTGTCTATTATCACACTTTCCAATATATTTTATAATATGTCTGTCGTAAAGATTTAAATAAAAACTACAGTCAACCGTTGACAACGGGACCCTGAAGCGGCCAGTCCATTGATGAAAATGGATGGGAAGGGAGAGAGAGAGAGAGGATTTCTTTCTTCGTAGCTCACTTCACTTGAGCGAAGAACGTCCAACGCCCCTTCCCACTCTGCTCACCTATTTTCATCAATAAACTGGCCGCTTCAGGGGTCTTGCTGTCAACGGTTGACTGTAGATGGAGCCCGTCAAAATTTGACGGTAAACAACCCATCTCCATCTTTTTAATTAAAAATCCATTTATTGTTATCGTTGATAATTGTTTATGTAATTGTTGTTAATTTGATCATCAATGCTAGCAAAGTTGTTGAGTGTGACGTCATTGTGGAGAGTATAGCACTATATTATACCAAAAGCTCATAAGGGAGAGTGAGACACTAAATAGGATTTCTGGTCCCATCATCGAGCACGTATTGGCGACCTTCAGCGGAGAAATTTTGAACTGCGCTTGAAAAACGGCGCGATCGTCGCGACCAATGCGTTAAAATCGTCACCTATTTTTAGTTTCAGCGCCCTTTAGTGGCAGAATGTAAAGCTCCCTATCCAGAACTTTAGCAAAATGTGATCCATCGTAGAAATGCTACAAAAAGGAAGCCATCGCTATAGTTTGACGAATACGAAAGGTTAAAAAACAAAAAATGATATGAGAATAATGCTATCGCCATTATGCATCAAAATTTTCGGAAAACTCATCATTAAATAATAAAAAGAATTTAAACAAGCAGCAAAATAACTGTGATACAGGTTGAATAATTAAATAATTACAGGCAGATTGGTAATCATTGTGATTATCAATCTGCAAGTAATATTTAATTATTCAATAAAAAGAGCATTGAGAATTTCGACATTGTACTGTGACACGCCCCCCCACTTCATTAGTATGCAAGAACCCAAACCCCCCTTCGTTGGTTAACTTCTTGCTGGAGCGCGTGGCAACAGAGTTCGGAACTGATTTAGAGGAGTGGAAAATAATGACTCAGGCTACACAAATTAATCGACCAAATAGAGCACAGTAATTATTTATTCATTAATCTTATCAGCTCGACATCAAAATTGATAAACATAGAACAAATACTACATGTTAGGTACAACAGTTTGTACCACTCATAAACTATGGTCTGATCAGCTGAATAACCTACAGCAATCGCGATTCACTAAAGGGGCCCCTTAGCCATTGCGCTATTGCTGCCTAGACGCCATCTGGCATGTGGAACACATGCTGTCCCTCACAACAACTTTAAAAAAAACGGACACGATCAATATTTATTAAGCAAGTCTACGCTCAGCTGGCACATCGGTCTGAAGTAAATAATTTGCTATTAGTGTGTGCTTAAGCATCTACAAACCGGGTCTGCCACGGGCAATCATTTTCATAGTGGCTGGAAAGCGTCACGTGATCCTTTTAGGACTCGTCACTTCGATGAGCGACTCGGGGAGAACCACGGAAACCCCGCCGACGATTCCCGTGCAGTTAGCTACCGTATTTTGTAAGAGTGCTAGACGGACGCTTATAGCAGGAACTACCCTTGTCTCATATTAATGAGAAAATAAGCAAGGGATCCAAAGCGCCGACACACACACCACAAGTTACTTTCGCTAACCAGCCCGATGGTCCTCTGCTTGAAAACGTATCTTGCAACTAATCTTACTGCTATAACTCAGGTAAAATAAAATTGCTATAGGTCTCAATAGTTACATTAACATGAACTAACATTTTCTATATATATTATATTTTTATTTCTTTTTACACAACAGTGTCATATCCAAGAAAACAAGATACAATACATTGATGTCGCCTAACAGCGCAACACTCTATATACGCAGTTCGTCAGTCTCAACGCGTAACTAATAGAATGTATATCCGTGGCCTCTGTGTCCTCTCAGTCAGAGTAAAAAAATAAGATAAAATTCACTCACCACCGCAGTCATCAACTATGGAATCTCACCAACTTGGAATACTTGTTTAAGATCCATACTTGCACTCATTATTGACTTTCCATTGAACCGCTCACAATTTGTCACCCATCGAACATCTTCACGCGATCATTCTATTCCGCATCTGAAATTCTTAAAAACACTCGTCTAAAATATGGATTGGCCACAGACAAAAAGATACAGTACTTATTATCTGTTGCTAAAACAGTATTAATAGACTTATCTTTGAAGATTATGGTGAATGCATCGCAAGAAGCAGTATCTCGTTTTCCAGCGCCATCATAACAACAGAACATCGTTTTCCGACATAACTTTTCTACGTCCGTCCCTGACGAACTTTTTATATCCAAAAAAAAAAGGATATAACTCGAAATTTCTGTTTTCAAACAAGCAACACGTAGTCAACAATTGAGGGATGCCTAGGAACTCATCTTCCTAGAATTTCTAGCTCCCAACAATGCTACGAATGAACAAAAGGGCCTCCTGTTGCGTTTCGCTGTTGACGCAGCCAGATCGGAATTAATATTAAAAACCAAACAATTTTCCACATACAACAAAAATAATATTCCATTAAAAAAATATATATATATTTACTACCAAAAATATAGAATATAAACACGATATCGAGCTGATATTTAATTATTTATGCTAATTAAACGAATTATTGCTTAATTCCCCAAAAATAAAAAGCTATTACCGTTTAAAAATATTTCAATAATTTATTTCCCTATATTCCCCATAATTAAATTACACAGACAACACGTGACTTGTCACAGTACAACAATTAATTCAAGAAGTTAGCAATGAAATCGAATATAAACATAAAATTAAAAAAATTTAAAAAAAGTTGCCATCCATCGATTAAATTTCGTACAATAAAACAAATAAAATTAATTATATTTTTGACTATTTATTACTAAAATTGAACACAGGGTGATAGGACCCTGAACAAAAGTTGATGTTTCGGATACAGGCTATACTTTGTAAAAGTGCACTGACTTTTAACAAATAATTAATCCTGCAAAGAAGATTTTTAATAGAATAAATCCAGTACTTCAGTACTTGTCACCTGCCATGTTTTAGAAATATTTAACATAATGATATAACACCTATCTCGAATTTATATAGGATTTCAGGAAACTATGATATTATGGAATTTATGTCAGATCATTAAAAAGTTCTTGTGTATTTTCAGTATACTGAAAAAAACATTCAATTTATTACAATAACCGTTTGTAATATCCTATAATATAACAAAATATTAACAATAAAAGCGATGAATTTTTAATATCAATAATGAATAAGTAAACGATATATCTCACAATTACTATGCATGTATTCATTATTGATATAAAAATTTATCATTTAAATTGGTAATATTTTGTTATATTGTAAGATATTACAAATAATTATTATGATATTAAAAATTCACAGTTTTTACTCTTAGTAATTCAATTTATTCCTAAAAGAAAAACCTTACAATTAATAACATATCCACAACGGCTGGGAAATGTAAATCCCATGTCTTTGGTAAAAACTTTGTTTTTGCAGGTGAAAAAGTCTCCAATTCTATTTCGAGGGCATGACCATCTCTAAACTGTCGTTTGCGCATGATTATCCAGTGATATAACAGATGGTAATCTGTGGGAGAGATATCATATGAGTACGGAGAGATGGAGCACAGTTTCCAAGATCTTTTTTATTTATTTATTTATTTATTTATTTAATATATATCGTAATCCAATGCGTCCATCCAGAGCCTGTATGGCCTGAGGCCGACGAGTTGGGTCTCTGGATGGACCTGGATTAACGACTGTTTTATGATGGTCACAGCAGCCGGGGGGAGGGGGGTGAAGATCTTGAATCACTGATGCGTTGCCCATCCAATGACTAGCCGTGCCTGATGTTTCTTAACTTCAGAGAAGTTGTGTTTCAGTGAAAGCCCACCACGCCACGGCCTCCCCCTTAAAGGCTATCTTGAAGGCTATCTTGCATAGACCTGTAGCAGTACAGCCTTTGCGATTTACTAATGAAGGTTGTTGTTGAGGAGTTTATGAAGAGTCCGTTGAAGCATATCACAGTAAACATAAAAATGACATTGATCTAACAGTAATACCTCGAAGTGCATTACTCCAACTGCTATCCAGAAAATGGTCAGCAACACTTTCTTTACGTACAGATCCTGTATGGGATCTTTCTCGGAGGTTGGTTAGTTCGATAGGTTTTATGGGCGCGCCAACAGCTAGGTCATTTTTAATATTTCCTCACCCAATCCAGAGTATTCAGCATGATTATTATATTTTTACATTCCGAGAACGAACACAATTATCCATACCTGCAAGCCGACGGATTCTTTGTAGGCTCCAGCGTTTTTGGCCACTAGGCCGGCCTTTCTAGGACGTTCTTCTAATGATAATCATTGGTAAAATAGATAAATATTATTGTACATGACCCCCTTTTCAGTCCATCCGTGGTTGACGTTAGAGCAAGTGTAAGGGTTTGAGAATTAATTAGCTAGAATTTGAATATTCAGATTATTTATGCAAATGAGCTATTTTATTATTCGCGTTCAGGATTGTCTATTTAGAGTCAGAAGTTAAGAGTTTATATAAAGTTTAGAAGAGTTTTTATGCAGAGAAAGATTAAATAAAGTATTAATTGTTTTAAATATTTTTTATGCGTGGGTGAAAGGAGTTGTTAATAAGGAGCTAAGTTTTAAGGTTTGTCAGAAGGAGAAAGTAAGAGTCAGTTTACACAGCTTTGTTTTGATCATTAGAATCATATTCAAGGATAGAAATTGTATGGCCAGAGTAGGACAAGTGAATCGGAAACCGGATGAACAGATAGAAAGCAAGAAAGATGAATGTAAGGATTGAACTTTGGATTTTGAAGAGAGGAAAGAGACAGGGAATGATCACGTGGATGCCGAAGTTTGATTGGTTGTTGAAATCGAAATTGTTTTTTCAGTTATGCTAAGTGAAAGTTTTAGTCAGTAGCAATGTAACGATTCCCGTAGCCGAGTGTGTGGCGAACTATTCATAAATTTTTATATTAATTCGACCTCCATCTGGTAATCCTAGGATTCCAGATGGGAAGTTTTAAATTTTAGTATTAATCCAGTTTGAGTTGTAGTTTATGAAAATGTAACCGTCAGATTGAAATGTTAGTTAGCTCACATTATCGAGGTGTTTTTGAAGAGTTTCTATCGAGCTGAGAACCAGCGTCATCAATTCCAATAATTTCATGGTTTGCGAGGGATGTTGCAAGAATGTGTACCGAGCCCCGTGGAGTACCCAGATCCAGTACAAGAAGCCAGAGACGATCTTCCTGTGAGCCACTCCGTTGGAAGAGGACGACCCCCCTCCCGCCAAGCTGTGGTATCAAAGAGGACGAAAGAGCGGACAGATTGAGAAGACACGGTATAGCCCATTTCCAATTTAATGTCTCAATGGCCAATTCTTTAATTCCTCACATGATTTCATTCTTTCTATTCCATTTATTACATTCATAATTTGGGAACGGATTATTCTATCAAACAGTGGGAAGGACAATTATAACGTAACTTAGAACAGTCTTATTATACGTAGAGAACCCTGATTTATTTAATCTAAATTCTGTATTTTATCCAGTTAATTGTTTAGTTGTATTTATTAAAGTCTTACGTTCAGAACTTTATTCAGTAGCAATATAGCAGATTGCTCAGTCAGTAGTTTACATTCATTATTATTTCGGAGCTATTAAAGCCATATTTGTATTTTACATTCCGAGAGAAATAGAACAATTTATAATTTGAGTTCCTGTTGAACATTGTTATCACTGTGTAATTCTAAAGTCAGTATAACCCGAATTTCCTTGAGATATAGATTGTATAATTGAACAATTGAGAATTACATACATACCTAATTTACATATTACTATTACTAATTTATCATTATTGTTATACCCAGAACCTTTGATTATTGTCTTATAAATTTAGTCTAAAGGAATCCTTAATTGATAATCATTCAGTTGTATACCACATAATTTAAGTACTAAGTTATTATTTGGAATTGTGATTACTCATTGAAACGTATAATTAGTCAAATTGCCACAAGTCATTTCTTAATTACAAACTGTATTATTTTATTTGAATCTTAATTGGATCTTGACCAAGTTGAAATTCATATCTTAAATTATCTTTATCATTTGCATTACCTTCCATACAATATTGTTTTATTTACAGTTGTTGAACATTGAATAAACATATGTTAAATTGTTAAGTCAGTCTAAGTGCCTATTCTTTCCTCTAGGCCGGGCCTGTTTAAGTGGAGGTATCTTTATGTAAGTGGGATAAACCCTAAATTATCATAAACTTTGTGAATAGTATAATTCACTGGCACATAATTATAATAAATATGTCTTTTACCTAACATAATTATAATAAATTACTCGACCATAAATCTATGAATATTATCCCCAGGAACCCTACATAAATTGGCGCAGTCGACAGGATAGCAGGATATCAGGATATCGTAGTGATTTAATTAGGCATATTCAAATAAGAGTATTTACATAGGCATAATAGTTGCATTAATTACATGCCTACATTTGTGAAGTAATTATTAAAGCAAAATCAAGACCTGAGACGAAAGAAGGGCACTATTGGTAAATTATTATTTTAGAGATAAGCTAACAAAATAAGTCAAGATGAATCAAGCCCCTGTGTTGCAGTCATTTGCGCTAGCAGGCGAAATAAAGCCATATGATGGATCTACTGATCCAGAGGAATTTTTTATGCGAATAGAGGAAATTGGAAAAGTAATGAATTGGGGAGCGGAAACTAGATATAATGTTGCTAAAATTAAGCTAACAGGGGACGCACATTTCCATTGTAAGGAAGATGGAGAGATGAAATCAGTAGATACTTATGAAGCATTGAGAAAAGCATTGAAAGAGCGATTTGGAAAGGAGTTTAGAGGAGAAAATGAAAGATTATTTAGAGAATGTAAACAAGGTGTACAAGAATCAGTCCGCCAGTATGCGACCCGGGTACAGAGTCTAGGAAATAAAACAATGCATAAGATAGTAGGAGAGGGAGAGCTAGTAGAAATAAAGCGTGCATATGCTCAAGAAATCTTAGATGAAAAAATTTTAGAGCATTTTGAAGAAGGATTGTTGCCACCAGTGAGAAGAGTTGTTATGTTTAAGAAACCAGAGAATTTGAAACACGCAATAGAACAAGCGGAGGAAGAAGAGGAAATTGTTAAGAAAAGGGGTTTAGAAGGTTATGTTTTCCATCCAGTTGAGAAAGAAGCCATTGTGTCATTGAGCCCAGAAGCAGAGGAACGAATCAGTAGGCGTATAGAAAACCGATTGCGTAGAAAAGAAAGCATGAATACCTACCGAGAGCGCACTGTAAGCGAAAGAATGCCGACCGCCCGCACGGAGAAATCTGCCGCAATTAGGCCGAGGTTCGATTGCAGAGCGAGGGCGAGGCATGCGAAGAAAGCGTGTAGAGATCATCTGCTATAATTGCCATTTAAAAGGGCATAAAAGAAAGGATTGCGTAAATAAAGCGTTTCACAGAGTAAACTGTTATTATTGTTTAAAAGAAGGGCATTCGATCCGTTATTGCAAGGAAAGGTTACAAAAAGAGCAAAAAGGGGGAACAAATTAACAAAGGCGACTCAGACACACGAGCGTGCGATCAACCCCCCTCCCCAAGGAAACGAAGAGAAGGAAACAGATGTAGGAGAAACATTACAGATGGCACACATTTCGGAGGATCCCGGAGAATTAATGATTGAAGGCACATTGGGAGAGGTGAAAGTAAAATTCCTGGTTGATAGTGGAGCAAAAGTTACTCTATTAGGTGAGGATGTAGTACAAAAAATAATTGAATCGGGGTATAAAGTTACCGAGGTTAGAGAACCCACTATAAAATTTGTTGGAGTAACGGGGCATAACTTCCCCACTATTGGAATATATTCAATTAAATTCAAATTTGGTAACAAAAAGTATGTGTTAAAATGTTACATTTGGAAAAGAAGAGAAGAAATACCGTATCAAGCTATATTAGGCAGAGATGCACTCTCCAAATACGGATTTGTCATTAATTTTCACGATAGATTGTTACAGGCGATGGATACGGACATCCCATTCGTGGGCATCCAATCGAGAATAGATTACAAACATCAGAGCATTTATGGATACCGTTCCTGTTTGTAGTAAAAGCAAAATTTCCATTCCCCCTTATTCAGAGTCTGTCTGTGAAGGCAGGTTGGCGAGTCAGGAGTATAAAGAGCGCATAGGAGTGTTGGAGCCAAAAGATCTTTCAGAGTCAGGGTTGTTAGCAACAAAGGTACCAGTCAAAGTATCGCAAAGGGATACGATCCCAATTCGAATATTAAATTATTCAGGAGAGACCATTACAATACCGGCAAATAAAACCATTGGGCATCTGAGCGAGGCAGAGGAGGAGAAGGTGGAATTAAGTTCCTCCATAGAAGAAGGAAAAGAAACTAAATTAACAAAAGAATTATTTTTGAAATTATTCAATTTAGATCATTTAACACCTGACAAAAGGATCCCATTGGAAAACCTGTTGTATGAATTTAATGGCGCATTCTCGCATCATGAGTGGGACCTGGGATGCTGTAAGATCGGACACCACAGGATTGATACTGGGTCATCCCCCCCTGTAGCTCAGCCCCCATACCGAATTCCTTATTCACAGAGAGGTATCATGAAGGAAATGATAGATAACTTGTTAAAACATCAGGTCATTGAACCCAGCTCTAGCCCTTGGAATGCACC
>JAHWFO010060138.1:0-15941 GCA_023313115.1 Rhysida immarginata
TTTAACTTTCTTTTCAACACATTGATCAATACAGAAAAGCAAGTGGATCTTTTCAACTTGCATAACCTTAACACTCCATTATCACATGAACAGAAACCTTTGCAAACATTGAGTAGTTTCGGCGAATATGCACTGCAAAAGCTGATAGAAAAGAAACCTCTGACCATGGATGACAACGACATCCTTGTCAACATTGGACAAAAGAGTATTTTGCGATTTGGAATCCTGATCAAAACATCCGAGGTCTACGAGGCCATCCACGGTAGCTTCACTGAGTTCTTGGCTGCATTCGCGACCTACAACGTGTTGCGAGTGTCAGGTGAGGAGGACTTCAGAAGAGAAATGGAAAGGATAGTTTTTAGAGAAGGATTAGCACCAACAAAGCACAACATCCTCTTCTTCCGTTTCCTTGCAGGATTTTTGAATGAGAGAGCCACACTCTTATTCGAGGCACTCCTCCCTTTTTCTGGTTGGTTCAATCTTCAGAACAAATTCTTCACCAAAATTCTCATGGAAGTTGTCGACATACACCCATTCGTCGATTCCTTCCGACATCTTCTGCCGTCTTTCTGTCCTCCATTTTATGATACTCATTTATTCGACAATGAATACCTACGCTCGAGCATTCACTTGCTTCTTTTTAACTTGGCACTCGAGTCAAACGCCATTGATACACTCTCAATTCACCATTTTGACCTGATCCCCTTAAAGAAAAACGTCACCCTCAATCATTTGGTGTTGTACGTCGATGATTCTTATAAATACTGTAAAAGTGGTGATTCGATTTTATTGAAATGCCAGACACTCACTGTTTGTTTCTTTCTTGATAAAATCCATGATTTGTGGGCTATCGCTAGTGTGCTCGAATCGATCCAAAACAAAAAAATTTGTTTGTATTTCAAGAACGAATACTGTGGTAGGAATTCTGATCTTCTAAATTGTCTTCACGAATACTTAATTGAAGGAAAATGGAGAAATAAATCGATCCACCGTGTACTGTTAACAATCGCGAAAGATGATGATCCAAAGTGTCTTAGCGAATTAGTCGATCTTGTTAAAAACAATAAAATCAAAGAAGCAGTTTATGTAGAGATAAAGGCATCAAAGAGAGAAGAAGAATTAAAAACTGCTATGGCGTCCAATTTAGAAGAGTTGTTTGACTCGATCGTTCAATCCGGAAGTGTCTCTGAATTTTCAATTACAAACGAAGATTCCAGTATATCACCTGCTTTTGATTTCACTCCTTTGCATGAAGAACAAAATACATCATTTAAATCTGTTTATTTGCACTGCTATATAAGCGAAAGGTCAAATCCTGTAGTCGAAGAAGAATTTCCTTTTCCTATATTTTTCATAAAAAAGGATCCTCCAAGCCTACAAAGTGTCCAGCAGATCAAGTGGTTATGGCATCCTATGAAATGCTTAGAACTCTTGGCCGAAGATCAGTGGCAGCATTTAAACGAATTGGGCGAACTGACACTGATCATTAATGAATCGATAAAAGTAAATCCTTTCATTTCAACTTTGATCCAATTAAGAGTTCTGACTTTATCTTTTGCCGATACTAAGAAAATTCCAAATGGATTTATAGTGTCAGTACAAGAATTGCTTTCTTCTCTTTCTTTGCGAGTCCTTCAATTAATTCATGTACCTCTTTTTGATTTTTGGATTTTCCCTTGGCTCCTCGGCCTCATCGTTAAATCTTTGAAGACAAAAAAAGAAAATACGAAGTCCAATGTTACTCCTCCACTGGACGAATTGCTCTTGCACTTTAGTGAGATTACAGAGCATTTCGATTGGTACAAATTGAAAGAGTCGAAGGGGGTAAAAAATATTCGGTATTTGTTGCAAGAAAACCTGATTAGACACTTTTCTTGGGTCGATTTTGGGGAGAATATGCCACAGGATCTTCCTTATTCTTTGTTTTCATTGGACCATCATTTCACCATCAAACAGGAAGTGCATGAATGGCAGTATCGATGGAGGCTTCCAGTGGTCAAATACTGTATTACGTTTACCAATGACTAATTTATTCGAGTTACTTAGAAGATAATCTTTGCTAACCAATATTTGATGGGTTATCATATATTTATCAATTAACAACTCATAATAATATGAATACGTAAAGTTAAGATACCATAAACAATGTTATGCTAATGATGTTTTAAAATGTTACCATCAATAAATAAGAGAATGTCTGATAATACAAGCGATCCCTGTTCTACATTCAATACAAATAGGTGTTCAAAATTGAATCAAAAGTTCATCAGATCGCTTTGGTGGAGCATTATAAGAATGATGAAGACATCTGAATTTAAGGGAAGAGATCTCCTAATAACTTTTTTTAAAAATTTTCCGGAAATCATGGAAATCATCAGTGAAATCTCGATATCAATTTTAGATAACATCATCTTGGACAAGAAAATGAAGGTTTTCAAAATTTGATACTGCGAACTAGAAAACCTACTATTGACTTTCAATTATTATGTATTATATTTTTTTAGGTTTTTACAACTCATTAAATAAATACAAGTCATTTATAAGTGTATTTATTTATTTAATTATTTATTTGTATATTTATTCTCATTTTCAATTCAAGTACGTATAACTTACATAATTACTTCAATGATCTTTCAAGTAAAACAATAAACTGAATGGTTAGGTTAGGTCAACTCGAAATATCTGTTTTAATTACTTAACTGTTGAAGTTCCATTTTCCCTCTCTGGGAATAAAAATGTTATTTTTTGCAGATCCCATAATTTTACTCTACTGTAAATTGGACAGGTCCTTTTTTAGATGATGTTGACGTATCAGCAACTTATTATGTACAGGGTGAACATATACTGTCGTATCAATGAATTATTACCAGTACCTCTTCAAGACACACGCATGTTTCGTCCCAACAACGATTACACATTGCAAAATTTGCATAACAGGCTGAGGAAGATTTAAAGCTGGTGAATCAAACGGCAGGTGCACGAGCCTCAAGATGGGTAAACATCTGGTTTTAACAGACATCCAAAAAGGGATGATAATAGGCTTATCGCAGCAAGGGTGGCACCATCTCCGAAAAGGCGCGATTTGTGAACTGTTCACGGTCCGCTGTAGTGAAGGTGTACAAAGAGTGGACAGCAGGGACAGAAATCGCGTTCCAACGTCATCACTGTAAAGGGTCACGACCCATCGAGCAATGGAGTGAGCGGCGCCTACAACGACTCGTAAAAGGTGAAAGGAGAGCCACAGTCCATTAACTGAACACCAGATTCAACATTGGTGCCAACAAACGTTCATCTGACATTACCGTTGAACGCACCCAACTACTGGTGGTCTGAATAGTCGACGCATGCTTGCTGCACCCATGTTGATCAGGGGTCATCGTCAACGACGCCTAGACTTTGCACGTGAGCACCTCCATTGGACCACAGGCGAGTGGGCCTTCTCCGACGAGTCAAGGTTTTTGCTCCAAAAGATTGACGGACGATGGCGAGTGCGTCGTGAACGCCATGGAAAGAGACTGCAGGAGGCTATTGTGGGCCGGAAACAGGCTGATGGGGAGAGTGTGCATGTGCGGGGGATGTTCTGTTGGGAGCAGTTAGGTCCACTGATTCGTCTAGAGGGGAATTTGAATGCCTGTGGCTATCTGTCAATCGTAGCGGACCAGGTGCACCCGCACTTGCTCACGATGTACCCCCAATGTGATGGTATTTTACAGTAAGACAATGCACCCTGCCACAAGGCACGTCTGTTTCTGGATTGGTTCGACGAACACTCTACTGACTTTCGAGTGCTCCATTGGCCCGCTAATTCGTTTAGCATCATTCCAATCAAACATCTGTGGGAGCACCTTGATCGCCATATACGGCAGCTGGACACTCCACCTATGATTCTCGAATCTTTGTGGACAGCGTTTCAAGCAGAATGGACTGCCATACCATCGGACACATATCGTGCACTTCTTGCGTCCATGCCACAACGCCTAGCAGCAGTTATAGCAGCACTAGCTATTGCAATTTTTTGACGCAGCACTCCCAGAAATTTTAGCTACGAGCCGCCACTGCTCGTGAACGTACAGTACTGTAATCCACACAACGGTCTCAATGCCACGACAACAACGACAACCGTTCATGCAATTAATGGACTTTGAACGAGGTCGAATTATTGGCCTCTCCGAGGCTGGATGGTCAACCAGACGGATTGCTGTTCATGTGTCGCGGGACGCAGGGACAGTAGGCTGATGTTGGAGGCAATGGCAAAAGGAAGGCACACATGCCAGAATACCTGGCTCTGGGTTCCCGGAGAAGCACATCAGCTCGTACCGATAGGCGGATACTGCTTACAGCGCTAGCAGACAGAACCATCATCCTGCGGCAACTGCGCGACAACATCACTATTCCTGGTACTGCTCCAGTGTCAATAGCGACAATAGCACGCCGGTTACACGCCGCGATAATATCTGCCAAGCGTCCATTGTTGTGTCTTCCTTTGACACCTGAGCATCGCGCGATACGACTGCAATGGTGTCGTGAACGAATGGGCTGGTGAATGGAATGGCGCCCGATGGTCTTCAGCGACGAATACCGCTTTTGTTTGGACACCGATGACAGATGTGGACAGATGTGGCGCAGACCATTGGAATGTGCAATTGAACAATGCATCCGGTATCGCCATCAGATACCAGAATGCCTTTAGTCACCATCCATGGCACCCTGACAGCAGCACGGTACGTCACAGAGATTCTGCAGCCCGTATTGCTGCCCTTTCTGCACACCATACCCGGCGCAGTCTTTCAGCAGGATAACGCCAGAGTGCACACGGCAAACATGACCATGGCATGTCTGCATGATGTCAACTGCCTACCATGGCCCGCGAGGTCCCCAGGCCTATCGCCAATTGAGCATGGTGGGACGTCGTTTACGATCACCCCGCAATCTCCATGATCTGACAGCAGTTTCACCAGGCCTGGGCAGACGTACCCCAAAATGACATTCGCCACCTCTATGATCACCTACACTTGCGTCTGGAACAATGCATCGCCACTAGAGATGGTGTCACAACCTACTGATGCTGCTTTCCGTTTGGACACTCTGTACAAACGAGTGCACGTCTTGGCTGCATAACGTAATAAAGGTGTGTTCAGATGTATCTCATGCTGTATACCTTCTCGTGGGTGGGGCAATTTCATTGCAAAGCAGTGTATATACATTTGTATCTTATTTACTGACTTGAATATACATCTGTTATGGAGGCACCTGCACACAATAAAAAGAGAACACAGACACTATTAAGTTTCTCTTTAGTATAAGTCAACAAGCTAAAGTACAGGATGACATTTATTGAGCTATATGAATTAAAATATCAAATTTTCAAAAACTATTGAGTTCAAAAATTTTATTCAAATGTTAAAAGTAAATACAGATATTCGGATTTAGTTTATGACATGTTCGATATGATTGCCATCAATGACCATTCTGCAAAATTTGCTAAAGTGTCGAGACATCGATACTTTCGATGACCTCCTGAATGGCCGTTTTCAGCTTAGCGATGGTTTCGAGGTTATTTGCGTAAACTTTGTCTTTAATATAGCTCCGCAATAATGAGTCACAAGGGTTGAGATAAAGATAATATGGCGGCCAAGATATTCCCATTCCAGTCGCCTCTGGGTACCTCAAAGCCAGAATGCGCACTCCAAAGAGCACTTCCAGGACTTGAAACAGTTTATTGGTCCGATGGGGGTCGTGCTGCGTCCTGCATAAACCACATCTTTTGGAAATATGGGTCACTTTGGATAATAGGGATGAGATCATTTGTAATTTAACCACTTGTTATTTACTTGATGACTTTCCTCGTAGTTTAATTAATACGATTTATATTATTTATATATTATTTAGTTGCCAGAAGTGCTCCACGTCGAGAACATTAGACGCTTTGTGACTTACCTTATGTTATTCCCTTAGTGGCTGTAAGGAATAAGCGTAGAAAGAAAATATAAATCCAGGTGTTATAACGGAGGAGAGAGAATGGAGCAGATAATGACGTCAGAAATCCAACTGTGACATAAAAGGAAGTAAGGAGCTGACTTCAGAGACGTACCATGTTCGGGGACGAGTGAGAACGATAGAGAGTGGTGAGAGAAGCCCGAAAAGTCTTGGAAGACGAGTGAACTCGGAATACGGCGGCATCGTGGATGGCGAGGGCGGCCAGGTGGGCTTTCGCATGGGAATAAACAATGGAACGCCAGAGGAGTTCGAATGAGAGTCAGGCGAGAAATTGTCGAATGAAAAATGCGACGGATAAAGTAAGAGAGTTGTTATCCCGTGTGCGTCATGAACTGCGTCAATGTTAATTGCCACTCGTGCTCGACTTGTAAAAGCTCCGTTATCCCAATCAACCGCGTTCATTTCAGAACTTGAGCCGCAGTATAACTTGTTATTCTGTGCTTGAGCTGTGTTTTTGGTGGTGCAAAAAAGGCAACAAAAACGCTGTCAACGTGTTTCAGCCGAGTGAAAGGTGTTTTCCCGCTAGGATTCTCAGCCTCTTGTGTATCGTATCAAGACAGATTGTACTGAAAGTAAAAGTACGTCAAGTTCTCGCTCGAATTCTTCATCGAGCTGTCGGTACACACTAGCATTGCACATTTTCAAGAATAACTAAAGACGCAACAGGAGCAGTAGAAGGTCTCGTTATTCTCTTTTAGAGTTTTCCTTTAGAGATTTGCTCGTGGAGCATTATGTGATATTATCTGCATCAGAGTTCTAATACTTGCCTTATTTTTCCCGTAGTTGGTGATTCATTACAAGAACTCAATATATTAGTTTGTAAGCATTACCTTCGTGGATTAATTGTCTTTTGGAGCAAAGCGAGGATTCCTAATGGATATTTTATACGTCCTTCTCCGATAGCAGCCAAGCTTTTCATTAGTTTCGAGGCCAATCTCCAAAGTCGATGTACGATGATTGTGAGCTAGGGAGAAGATTGTATTCTCTCTTCCTGCAGCTACAGCCGGAGATTTAGTATGTTCCCACCAGATGCGGTGGCATGTAATTTATTACTATTAGGAGGTATTAATTACTATAATTGAAAGTAGTCCACCCGGTACCATTTTTCTACCGGGTGGGCAAGAAATAACGTGAGATGTTCAGAGCTCGCTAACGGGAATTCTATTAGGCCAAATGCAGTACATTTTGGTGTATATACTTAGTGGAACATACAGTTTCGATTTATGCAAAAAAAAAAAAGTACCAAAAGTCGCTATAGGGGGCGCTTATTTCAAGAAAACAATGAATACCTAATTGTGAAATGAACAAATGCCGTACAAACCAACTTTAGTAACAACAATAGACAATGTTTTATTTTTAATTCCAAATGTGTTTCAATATGACCACCTGTGTGCTGTTCCAATAGCTGCATGAGGTACACGACATTTTCTAAGGCAGCTCGCAGCATATCTGCTTTAATTAGTCTGATATGTATAACGTTATTTGATCCTTTAAGGTTGATAGGTCAGGAACATGTGCTTGATACACAAGGCTTTTCAAATATCCTCATAATCAAAAATCACAAGGGTTGAGATCAGGCGACCTGGGTGGCCGTACCATGGGAAATGCACGACTAATTATTCTGTTCGTGAATGATGGGGAATTCTCAGCCTTGCCTTTTATTGTCAAGATTGCTCAACACGGAACGCGCTTATGCAAATGTATTCAATGTTTTTTTGAAATAAGCGACTTTTGGTACTATTTTTTTTTGCATAAATCAAAACTGTACGTTCCACTAAGTATATACACCAAAATGTACTGTATTTGGCCTAATAGAATTCCCGCTAGCGAGCTCTGAACACCTCACGTTATTTCTTGCCCACCCGGTATATACAAGACAGCTGAAGTTTAGCCATCTTGCTAGCGGGGTGACTTTAAGGTACGAAAGGTGCCAAGTTTAAATGTTTAACTGTTCTCTTTGCATCTATGATTATTTGAGTTTCTCCCTAAGACACCTAGTGGTTTTTGTTATTTTTTTTTGTTAAAGTTTTGTTTTTTTAACGTTAAGCATTATTACTTACCCAATTCAGTAAATTAAAAATTGTTATATTTCCACATTAATCTTTGTGAGTGCTTCTGTTAGGATTTAATGCATTTAATTTTTTGTTCCACTGCGTCTGCTATAGTTTTTTTCTTTGACAGCGGCTCACTAGAATTTGTACCTTGAACTCTCAAGAACAGTCCTTAATTAGAAAAAAATTGAATTTTATTATTCCAGTAATTTCTCTACATTTAAATGTATGATTACTTTTTTTATTTACTAAGCACCATGTCCTCCTTATCCAGACAAAACACGTGACAGTGAGCCCAATCCTTACTCTGGGCTTAAAGAATTAAACCTGTCCCTAGATTGTTATAGCTTTGTTTAGTTATAACTTAGAGTAATAAGAGCGTTCTTTGTGGAAAATCATTTTACCTGGAATTTTGAAGCTATGGTTCAGTCACAATTTATTAGTTAATAGCATTTACCCGATTAACCCTTTGAACTCACGTAACAATTGTTACACTACCTTTGAGAGATATCGTAACGAAATTCTTTTACTGTACTGTTACATCCTGTATCGTTATACATGATCAGCAAGGATAATACGTACGGAAATCGATTTATATTGCCATGCAGAAGGATAAGTGCACCCTGAAAACCATTCTCCCGACTACAACGCTACTTCCACCAGCTTGTTGTCGTCCACAAATGCTACAAAAACTGTGTTTGCTATCTGACGTTTTTCGCCGTATGCGTCAACGCTTTCCACCCAGTGGAACAAAAAAGGTGATTCATCTGATAATGTAACCGTTTGCCAGTCAGTGGATGTCCAGTGTCAGTACTGCCGTGCTAGTCCTTGCTCTTCCGCAGTCGTTAATATAAATGCTGTCGCCATCCGTCTGCTGCGGAGCCCCATATGCAGCAACGTTTTGTAGACGCTTGCGGGCAATAACCTACTCCACTGTAGCACGTCAATTCACCCGAACGTACCGCTGCAGCAGCCATTCACCTCTTTCATCTACGGATCGTGGAGCACCACAGTATCTACGTCGGTTGTTTTCTATAGTGCCGATTTGCGATGCACTTTTACATAAAGCAGCACGCGAAGTGTTCAAAATCTCCGCAGTTTTTGAAATACTGCCAACCTTTGGCCCAAAAGCCCAATACTCGTTCTTTGTTTTACGTCTGATAAATCTCTCCGTTTCTGCATTGTTACAATTGAAATGTTTTTTGGATGCCTACAAAATATTTACAGTGAAACGTCGTTAAACATGCCACTGATGGGGAGAGAAAAAGTGGCCCTTTTTTTGAGATGGTCCCAAACCTGAGGTTCCCTAACTTAGGAATATTGTTTATCTACTGCATTGTATTACTTTGTTTTACACTTTTACAGTGCAGTATTTTATTACAGTATTTTTATAAAATGTAATAAAAACCCGTTGCTTATTTTTTTAATTAAGTTTTTCATAAAAAGAGGTTCTAGAGTTGTTCTTGAACATGCTTCTTCGCCAAAATACTCATTGTCCTCAAATGGGTAAAGTTTCACTGTATAGCCTATGTTCACCCAATCGTCATTTATTGCTTCATTTATTTATTGCTTTCTGCGATTGGTTATTTAGCCCCGACATCAAAATAAGAGGGGGTCTCGTTTGTGTGATACGACTGTTTATGTTCTTTGGACATTTTTTTCCGTGTGCTGCCTGTAGAACTTCTCAAAATTTGCACAGACATCCTCTATATCAATTGTTAATATTTCTTCAATGGTCTTCAAAAATTATTTTTATACACGTACACAGGATGGCAAAACCTTGAAATTTCATTGTTATTTCCATGGTTTTTGTCTCGTTTTACTTTTCTTCTACATCCGTCATTTTAAATAATTTAAAATAAAACACCTTAAATCAAACAACTCTTATTCAGATACATTTTTTATTATCATTAAAAGTACCATGACGATTTTGAAAGAACGTTGATAGCTATTATTAATTCTACTTTCCTTTAGTTACATCAAAGATACGGAAATTCATAAACCGAAATAAGAAAATATTATTTATGTCATTTCTTCTAAGTTAACCACTTCTTAATAATTGGATATCACAATACAAAATATATATGAGCTCTTCTGATGGCAAATTTTAAATAGATTCTGAAAGCTAACACAGCCAAATATAGGAACGGAAGTAGCGACAACCAATCAGATTCAAGTTGATTACTAAGGATTTTCTGCCTTCCAATCTTCTATTTGGGGAAAACTTTGTGGTCTTTAAAAGTGCCGTTTTTGAGAAAAGCATCAGGATTGTGACAGTGATTGAACGTCTAGACCGCTATCTTCATCGCTGGATTCCTCAGCTATGTTGTTCTTTAACCGATATATGCAATCGATAAGAGAATGAATCTGATTGGCCCGTCTTTCGTTTCGCGAGCTATACCTTATTGAAAAAAACTCGTACTCCATTGTTAATTACCACAGTTAAGGTCTTAAATTTAGTCTTGAATTATAATCTAAAATCGCCGTGAAATACTCTGATAGTTTCTATTATCCAATCTCTATAACCGTGTACTAAAGTGTAGACTGCAGGATGTTGTGTGCAAATTCTGCTCCCAAAGGATACGATTCCAACAACATGTTCTCTACCATTAAAGGAGACGAAAGCAGGTCCTCCAGAATCACCCTTAAAAGAAAAAATAAAGCAATGTTTTTTAAAACTTCATTGTTTACTCTCTTAGGATTCAACCGTACACAATGACTGGATCGAAATAAATGACAAATTTGAAATCCACGACTATTAACAGAAATAAAGAGGCAGTGATGTAGCGCGTTTTGATTAAAATATTACATATTATAAACTTGTAACATTTAGTTTCTAAAGAATGATGGGAAAATAATGGAGATCAAATAATAGTTATTACATGTGTAACTTTATGAACATGAAACCCATCAGTTTTGGGTAATTTGTATCCACGAGGGGAAGTCAGTAAGTTACAAATGGATAAAGATATAAAACAAATAAGACTGCTGACTTGAAAGCTACTTTTATTTCTTCACATAATCTCCTTATATAAGGAGACACTTGACCATGTTTTCACAGGCCTTTCTAAGCCAGTAGCATAAAAATCTTTGAGTGGTGAATTCCCTTTGCACAGCTTCGAGCCGAACAAATGGAAGTCGCTTGAAGAAAGGTAATGGCTATACGGAAGTCCCGGTTGAATTTCGCAGCATGTAAGTTTTCTTGATACCAATAAGAGGACGCGAATAAATATGCAATAAACCAGTTTGATGAGGAGTTTTGGTTCCTTCCATCGAATGACATTACGCCGTTTCATGAGGACGTTATAATAGAGTCAACGTTTCCAGGTTATTCTCGCTGCCGGAATGTGATAAACAATATGCGAAGACTGTGAGTATCACTTTCCTGGCGATGAAGCTGTACAAAAGTCAATGCCTGGTTCAGACAGCAGCCCAAAAAATTTTATGCGGTTGGTTTTGAGGTGCTGGTAAAATGATGAGACAATTGCCTCATTGTAGAGGGAGATTCATGGAGATATAAAAGTATTTTCAAGTCATTGCTCTTATTTGTTTCATGTCCTTGCTTACTGACTTCCCTTCGCATTAGTTCAAGGTCTCTAATAATAAAAAGCCACTCTCTGATTTTTGTGGGGATTTATAAAATATTCAGAAGAGATTAAGTAAAACGTTCAAGTTATTATCTTAATACTGATCTTAATAATAATCTTAACATTATGAGACTTGTCTTTCGTGCAAAAACCAGTATCGAACAAATTCTGGAAATCTTCGAAGACATCAAAAAATAAAGTCTTGTAAACATTCCAAGGAGAAGCTTTAACTATGAAGCAGAAAACTCCAGGTGGATCAAGAAAGAAAAGTTTTCCAGTTCGTCTTCAGGCAGCGTCAATTATCCTGTTGTAAGTAGCTTTTTGGCCGTCGAGTACTCGGACTCATTTTCAGAAAAAAAAGTCTCTATTTCACATAATCTTCTTCAGTTGTGCAGCAGGTGCTTCCACAGTCTAGTAACGATCGACTACAGTTCTCACTTCAGTTTTTTGCTCGCGTTGAAATCAATGTAGAATGGCCGTGGAATATCCTCTGGACGCACGAAGCACATTTTCACTTGAACGCCGCAGTGATTGCACACAATTGCCGCATTTGGGAACCAGAAAATACGCACGCTTTCTTAGAAGTTCCGTTGCATTCCCCAAAACTGACGGTATGGTATGAATTTACGGCATCACTTATTCTCGTCCCGTACTTTTTCGAGGAGTTAACTTATAGAGGTGCAGTGACAAGCTCGATCACTGGGCAGCGATATGCTTTGCTGTTAGAGAACGAAATCGTTCCGTCTCTGCAAGCTCGTCAATGCCTTGCACGCACAATCTTTATTGAAGACGTAGCTCCTCCATATATTGCACTGCACTGTGTGTTAAGCATGTTCTTAGACGACATTTTACAGAAGAACGTGTCATCAGCAGTCACTTCCGTATTGTGTGGCCTGACCGATCCCAGACGTCACCTCATGAGACTTTTGGCTTTTGGGAAATTTGAAACATCCGGTAAGTCGCGGCAATACAAGAACTTTACCTGGTCTTAAAGAGAGCATTTCACACCACGTGCGCAGCATTTCGCCCTACACACCTCTGTCAGTTATGGAACATGTGATCTTGCGATTTCAGATGGTATCTGAAAATGATGGCCATCATGTGGAACATGTTATGTTGTAATATGTTGTGTTTTACACATGTTGAACTTGTTACACTATTGTACATATGTGGCTAATTGTGCAATTAGTTATTAAAATGCCCTCTGTTGGCGAAATTCGTAACTAATATTTTTTTTCCGCTGAAACAATTTCCCATCCCTCCACAAAATTTCAGTTTTCTGATGACTAGTTTTGCTTATAGGTAGCTTTTGCAATAGGGTAATTTATGTATGGACACCCTGTATATACAGTCACTCACCAAAAATCATGGCACACCCCTCTAATCAGGTTCCCTGTCCATAATGAGACAGATTCCGCTGCTTCCATTCTCGGAATGCAGGTACACAGGACTCCTTGATATCAAACAGTCATTGTAAGCAAAACTAGCTGCAGAAATAGCAACACGCCGAGAGCTATCCGTATTTGAACGGGAGATGATTGTTGATGCCAGATATGGGTGCTTAAATATCAGATGTAGCCAATACGCTGCAATTTTCGCGCACAAACTTTGCAAGGGTCTATCGCAAGTACACCCAACGAGGGGTTACAACCCATGTCGGATAGCGGACGGGCCGCCCATGCCTCACTGATAACAGAGGTTTTCGCCAGGTCACTCGGCTTGCAACTGCTGACCGAAGAGCGACAGCGGGCCAAATCACCATGCGGTACAACCAGAGACGTCACACAACTGTGTCTATGATGAATCTTGGCAGCTGCAGGCTTTGGGAGCAGAAGGCCACGACGGATGCCGCTCTTGACAGCTGTACATAGTTGGCAACGCCACTCCTGGGCCAACCAACGTCGACATTGGACCGCTGAGGACTGGCGAAGGGTTGCCTGGTCCGACGAGGTCACGCTTTCAGCTGTATCGGACCGATGGTCGTGTCCGTGTCTGGCGCAGGCCACACGAAGCCATGGATCCCGCTTGTCAGGTGGGGAGCACTCAGGAAGGTGGAGGCTCCATACTGGTCTGGAGTGTTTTCTCGTAGCATGCAATGGGTCCATTGGTGTATCTGACATCCACTCTGCGTGCTACTTCCTACGTCGATCTGTTGGGAATCACCTGCACCTCTTCATGAACTGTTTTTTCCCCACGGGCAAGATAATGCGCCTCCACACGCGGCCCTTGTGACACGGCAGTGCTGGGGGAACATTTCACGGCAATGATTTGCCCTCCACGTTCCCCAGATTGCAATCTCATTGAGCATTTGTTTTACGTCATCGAACGATCTGTCAGGTTGTCACTAACACAACTGGTAAATGAAGTATCACTATGGAGTGCAGTGGAGGCGGCATGGCTTGCAGTGCTTATGGATATGTTCCGGGGACTGGTAGACTCTATTCCACGACGGGTCGCCGCCGTTATCTGGACCAGGAGGGGCCCAACACGTTATTAGGCAAGTGTGCCATGATTCTTGTTGAGCGAGTGTAGATATAGAAGCTCTGAATCGCTTTGTATATTTTTCCCTTCATCATTCTATATGTTTTTATGCGTAGTTGTAAGCACATTATTTTTAGAAAATTGTTTATATCCATCCCTATATATATGAATTATTGGAAGTGTGACGTTCCGGGTATTTGAAGTCACGTTTGTCCTATGAAGGGGTGGAGGAAGTGGTTGTGTGTTAGTGTTTTGTTTTGAAAGAGTAATTTGTGTGTCGTTTTTTTTGTTTTGTGTTGAAGTGTAAATGCATATGAAACAATGTTGTGATTCTTAATTGTTGTGTGGTTCTTTGTTGGCGATCGCAATCAATGCTCGGTTGGAGGGGCAATTGTTAGATGCGTTTCTGAGAAGATCTCTCATCCTCCGGCTGAGTATTGTTGCGGTCGTTTTCTGGGAAATTGTATACGTCATGGGCTTGTCGGTTTTGCTTTGTTAAAAGAGATTCCTTTTTTTTTTATGTTGATGTGTGCAAAAAATTCTCGGAATGTGTGAGATGTACGAAAAACGCTGAGGTTAATCTTGAATCTCCTGTTCGAAAACAAGGATAAGTAACAAATTATGTATAAATGTCCTATGAATTAATTACCCTTTTAATGCTGTAATCTTTCTTTTCTTTTTGAACTTGTGCAACCATAATTCGATTTTGATTTGGTGAATATCGTCGGAAGAGATGTTTGTTACACTTGGTATTGAATCGTAGGGAAGCCATGAAGGACAGCTACAACCATATTCAATCGGAGGTGTAATTCCGTAAATGAAAAACGGCGATAAGTGAGCATACAAAGACGGTTATCCATAAAGTGAAGAAAACTGGTGAGTTATGAATTCTGTTTAACTTTCCGGCGTTGGGAACGGCTCCATCGATCTAGATAAAAATGAACAGGGCTGAGTTTAATGGTGTCAGTTGTCCTCCCGCTTTTGACATTTATTAAAATTGAACTCTTCTCAGCAATGCTCCGATGCCAAGTACAGTTTCATCACTCCCATGAACATTTCGCAACACTGTATTGAATATTTATGTCATTAGTTACCGTAAAGACTAGAATTTGAATGCTTATATGTCTAGTTAAGCACCTTGCCGTGATCTAAAGTATAGTAGCGAGATAGGGGAATTTATTGAAAAGAGATGATTGGATAGTTGGTAGTACTAACTTGGCGTTATCGTGTAGTGTTAGAAATCACTCACGAATTTCGTCAGAGCACAGGGCTTGCCAGTGGTTAACATGACTGTAACCTCCGTGCTTGCCACGAGGGGTCTCTGCTCTTCCCCCCTGAAGTAAATGAAAGGAGGCGCACGACGCTTGCGAGCGTAAAATAATAGAGAATATTTGATTCGGAAGCACGAGAGAGTTCTTAGTCATTTCGGTTAAGCTAATGCTCTCCTTCTATACCTCGTTTTCAAAAGGCAAATTCCTTTCAGCTACTTTGAAAATTGGAACATGGGCAGGAGTGCCGGTAATCAGTGTGCATAAGCACCGTCTTGTATTTTGTAGATATATGTTAGTAGAGTATATTACAGGTTAATTATAGGGGCCCCTAGGGTAATAGTTGATTGGGATTTAGTTATAAGGTATGTTATGAGAGTTCTTGCAGAATATTGAGCACAAATAAACTAAATGTATTTTAAACCAAATATCTCAATGTCAGGTGGAACTTCATTTTAATTTTGGGTCCCGAACCCTAGCTTCCTCTCACCTCAAAACATATCGCTAGACGCGGGGTGTCCTTGAGCTTTTATTGCGGGGGTGGGGGGAGCGTTTCA